>OU611757.1:1975000-2277500 GCA_914767535.2 Dunaliella primolecta | reverse complement strand
AGAGAATCCTTTCCATCGATATGCAGGTCAATACACTTGAGCGTGTACAGGACACATATCAAGAATCATTGGCCTATGCATTTGTATTGGTCTCCTGCTGAGTTGCTTAAGAGCTGTATGCAACGGAGCGATCTGCTCCTGGCTGCTGCTGTGTGCTTGGCCAGCTTGCTGCTGAGTTGCTGCAAGGGACGCATGCAGCGTAGTGATCTGCTCCTGGCTGCTGCTGT
Source organism: Dunaliella primolecta (assembly GCA_914767535.2). NCBI lineage: Eukaryota > Viridiplantae > Chlorophyta > Chlorophyceae > Chlamydomonadales > Dunaliellaceae > Dunaliella > Dunaliella primolecta. The sequence continues at coordinate 2,277,273 of OU611757.1, read as the reverse complement.
GTGCTGAGCAGGGGACCCCTGCTGAGTTGCAACAAGGGAAGCATGCAGCGTAGTGATCTGCTCCTGGCTGCTGCTGTGTGCTTGGCCAGCTTGCTGCTGAGTTGCAGCAAGGGACGCATGCAGCGTAGTGATCTGCTCCTGGCTGCTGCTGTGTGCTGGGCAGGGGACCCCTGCTGAGTTGCAACAAGGGAAGCATGCAGCGTAGTGATCTGCTCCTGGCTGCTGCTGTGTGCTTGGCCAGCTTGCTGCTGAGTTGCAGCAAGGGACGCATGCAGCATAGTGATCTGCTCCTGGCTGCTGCTGTGTGCTGAGCAGGGGACCCCTGCTGAGTTGCAACAAGGGAAGCATGCAGCGTAGTGATCTGCTCCTGGCTGCTGCTGTGTGCTTGGCCAGCTTGCTGCTGAGTTGCAGCAAGGGACGCATGCAGCGTAGTGATCTGCTCCTGGCTGCTGCTGTGTGCTGGGCAGGGGACCCCTGCTGAGTTGCAACAAGGGAAGCATGCAGCGTAGTGATCTGCTCCTGGCTGCTGCTGTGTGCTTGGCCAGCTTGCTGCTGAGTTGCAGCAAGGGACGCATGCAGCATAGTGATCTGCTCCTGGCTGCTGCTGTGTGCTGAGCAGGGGCCCCCTGCTGAGTTGCAACAAGGGAAGCATGCAGCGTAGTGATCTGCTCCTGGCTGCTGCTGTGTGCTGGGCAGGGGTCCCCTGCTGAGTTGCAGCGAGGGACGCATGCAGAATAGTGATCTGCTCCTGGCTGCTGCTGTCTACTTGGCCAGCTTGCTGCTGGGCTACAGCAAGGAATGCATGCAGCATCGTGATACGCTCCTGGCTGCTGCTGTGTACTTGGCTTGTCTGATCCAACTGTGCTGCAGCATGGGGTGCTGCATTGCAGTGTTTTGGCCATGGCTCAAGGGACAAGCTCCAAGGCTAGGAACAGGTTACTGCACTACAGGCATCCCTTGATGCAGTTCATCACATTTTAAATTCACATATATCTAGGTATAATAACGGAGTGGGATAGACTGCACTGCAGGCATTTCTCGATGTAGCACAGCAGCAGGCCAGCCAGCGCATTGGCCCAGTATGTGACATAGTCAAAACCAATTAGCCCAGACATTTAAAAAGAATGCATCATTCGTCGACTATGTCGGCCTGGATACCCCCATGCACGCAATTTTGCCGGCCTTTTTTTCCTTATTAGTTCTACTGTACTGCTGTGTTTTTCCAGCAAAACTCTTCAGTGCACGCTCAAGGATGTTAGCCTTGCTCTGTCGGCTATGCTGTCACTCAAAGTGGCTTGTTGTCGTAGCAGCACTGCGCCATTACAAAATGGACAGTGAGTGGAACCTGACCGGGGATGAGCGGGATAATGCACACAAGCACTTGCGAACGCATGTGCAAAGGAAACACTTCTTTTCAATGTGCACCAAGCCTAAAACGCAGGTCAAGAAGGCTCCCTCGTTCTTCATGTCATCCATTCATATGCATTACTTGATCATCGGACAGTATTGCAAAGCTCTCCACCTTTGCCGTTGCATAAAAACAATAATGATAACAATAAAAGTTATGATTATAATGATAGTTGTTATGATAATAACTATCATAATAGCTACACACTCTAATACACCTTACACAGGAGGGTATGTGTCGTACCTTGTGACCGCCGTTGCATAAAAACAATAATGATAACAATAAAAGTTATGATAATAATGATAGTTATTATGGTAATAATTATGCCTGCAAAACACTCCAATACACCTTACACAGGAGGGTATGTGTCGTACCTTGTGACCACGCGAGCGCTGGCAGACACACCCGGCTTTACCAGTGGCTCCCAGTCTGCTGTGCGACGACGCTTCAATGATTTTGTGGCACTGGCCAGTGCCCTAAAGGTACGATCCAAGGTTTACATGGAAAAGCCAGTTTGGTTTTGTGGCACAGTCCAGTGCCCTGAAGGTGTGGTTCAAGGCTTCCAAAAAACAAAACACCAATTACTGGGAGCTGTGACCTGCCTGCGCATGTGTGCCCCGGGGGGGATGGGATGATGTTTCATTGGGTCATCATTTTCTGTTCTCAGCTACTTGCGTCTGCTTGCAAAGTAGGTTTGTCAAGCCTGATCTAAATCATGATAATGCAGGTACGGCTGCGCAGTTGCTTCCTCCATGTTGGCACAAGAGTGCTGTTGCAAGCGACCAATTAACTAAGTAACTATCCAATGCTAATGCAGGTACGGCTACGCGGTTACTTCCTGCCTCCACGCCCACATAAGAGTGCTGTCGAGGGGCAACTGATGGCAGACTCGTTCATTGAAGAAAGGCGTAGTGGGCTGGAGCGCTACCTTCAGCGCCTGGCCATGCACGAGGCTGCTGTGAAAAGCGAGGTCTGTGCGCGCGCGTGTGTGTGTGTATGTGTGTGTGTGTGTGTGTGTGTGTGTGTGTGTGTGTGTGTGTGTGTGTGTGTGTGTGTGTGCGTGTGTGTGTATAGCCTCTTGCTGATGCGACTGAGATTTGCACAGAAAGAAAACTCGTAGATTATCGCATGAAGCCTCTCTGGTATCTTCTCGTGTTTTAATCTCCCTTCAAGACCACACCTAATGTCAGAAGAAGTGTCATTTTGATAACTTCATTCCCATGCGAAGAAATGAAATTGCCCATAAAAAGGGTAAAGGACACAGGTGACATTCCCTTTTTTCCCTTCTTTTTCTGGTGACATTCCCTTTTTTCACCTCAGCTCCTACAATGCTGGTAGCATCCTTCCAATACAGTGAAATTGCCAAGCGTCTGCAAAAATTGTGAGCCCTGTACAGGAGTGTCAGATGTTTGGGTATGCCAAGGGTGATCCTTAAATTTCCATATCAGCCCTTACAAATTGTGCGCCCTGTGCAGGAGTTCCAGCTGTTCCTGAAGGCCGAGGGTGATTTGGAGGCCAACCCTGCTTGGACTGCCCTGCGTCCCATACCCTCAGCTGGAATTGTAGATGGCACAGCAAAGCTGTCCAAGCAGCTGTTGGGATGGGAGCGGTCCGTGATCGACCCTGTGCAGGTTTGGAAACTTCCTGTTAGGAATACAAGAGAGAAGACCGCATCAACCAGAAAGGTTGCGTGCATTAAGGAAAGGTCCCCTGTAACGCTTCTAAATCTCACCCAGTGTGCTTCGGGACTGTGGATGGCACAGCAAAGCTGTCCAAGCAGCTTCTGGAATAGGGGGGGTCAGTGCTCAACCCGGTGCAGTTGACAAAGGTTCCTGCTTTTGGTTGTAGGGTTTCACTCCATGTGCCACCTGTGCTGGTGTGTCCTGGCAGTGTCACAGATGGACTGCAATGAGGGCAGGGTGCATCTGATGGACGCCTGCGCTCCTCAACCCGCTCTCTTTCCTCAGGGTGCTCAGTAAGGTCGATGGTTGTTCATTCTCGGGCGCCGAGATCCAGCAAGGACAAGGTCGTGGCTGCCTGCTATACACGCTTGCTGGCTTGTATGCAGGCCAGGGTATGGCCGTCATATCAGGCTGGCCCTGGCAAGCCTGTCATACTGGGCCGTCAAAGCATGACTGTCATACTGGGCTGGGCCGGCCCCTGCATGCCTGTCTCACTGGGGCGTCAGAGCACAACTGTCACACTGGGCTGCCGTAGCATGACTGTCATACTGGGCTGGGCCGGCCCCTGCATGCCTGTCTCACTGGGGTGTCAGAGCACGATTGCCACACTGGGCTGCCGTAGCATGACTGTTACTAATTGTACTGGGCTGCATAGCATGACTGTTACTGACAGTGTTACACTGGACTGCCATAGCATGACTGTTACTGACAGTGTTAGATTAGACTGGCCCATGCAGCCAGGCAATGCCATGCATCCTTGTCAAGGTGCTGCAAGGGACGCAGGTTTAAAAAAAAGGGTGCCGCATCTTGATTGCTGGCTGCTGCTTGTCCTTCATGAACATTTACCATGGGCCTGTCTCTGCACTTGGGTGACATTCTGGCTTGCATGCTGCACAAGGGCGCGTGCACCACAACCAGAAGTTTGGAGCAGCACGTCATGCCCTTCCTTGCTCGCAGGCCATGCAGCCCACCAAGCGCAGCTGCATGGCCTCGGGCAGCCTGTTATTGCACATTTGTGAAGTTGATAAAGGGGAGTTGAGCATCTGGCAAAGAGGTCCTGGAGGGCCTCTTCATGCTTTTTCTGGGCCCTCTTAAGGGCATCTTTTGCCACATGCTCAACTCTCTTTACCCAACCCTACACATGAGTGACGCGTTGCTTGCCACATGGTTGCACGCAGACTGTGCAGCCCACCAATCGCAGCAGCGACATCTCACGTGCCACCACACATAAGCGACGCAGTGCTTTGACCTTGCTTGCACGCAGGCCACACAGCCCACTAAGCGCAGCAGCGACACCTTACGCGCCACCACACATAACTTATGTGACATAAGCAACGCAGTGCTTTGCACTTGCTTGCACGCAGGCCACGCAGCCCACTAAGCGCAGCAGCGACATCTTGCGCGCCATGAGGGAGGCCAGCCAAGCCATGCACCAGCAGCAGGCTGGAGTGGGGGGACTGCCAGAGGGGGAAGCAGAGCTGCGCAGGTGAGCCGCTGTTAAAACCCCAAGGACCTGTCGTGACTGCGAGTCTATCAGATGGACTGATGCTGCAGAGGCAAGTCAGGCCATGCACCAGCAGCAGGCTGGCATGGGGAACAGTGCCATAAGGGGAAGCAGAGCTGCGCAGGTGACCATGAAACCATGAATCTGTGCTGGTTGTGAGTTGAGCCGACGGAATAATGGCAGATCAGTGAGTGAAGGCGTGCTTGGCTGCTGCTGCACAGCACCGAGTGCTAGGGTGCGCTCCATCCATGATCAGAGAGTCAACAGTGCTGGGATGCACTCCACCCATGACCGGTCAATCCATTGTTCTGGTGAGGAGGACTGCCTGGTGTGGTGTGGTCAGCTGTGGGGCATCCGTAACGCGATGTCCGCCTCTAATTCTCTCGAGCATTACATCCAGCAACACGCATTTGTTCTGCCTCATTCTGTCCCCTGTGCACACTATGACAGGGCGCGAGAAAAGTTGGAGGTCAGTCGTGATGCGTTGATGCACGCCTCCCGTGCGGTGAGTGCTGGGTTGAGATGCATGAGTGTGTGTGTGTGCCTGTGAGTTGCAAGTGCAAGCGTGTGAGCAACTGCACTAAAGCTTTTAGAAATGGGTCTTGGGCGAGGCAAGCAAGCACTGTGCAATCAAGCACGGAGGATTCCTGCTCAGTCCTGGTGGTCTCATCTTTGGACATCCATCCCGACAGCTGTCAATCATCCTAAGAGGTGTCATCCTTGAGCATCAGCTTGCATGCAGAATAGGTTTCTGCAGGGGGTTGCCTGCCTAGTTTATGAGTCCTTCGTTTGTTTCTTTGCATCTTTTCCCTGGAGACTTACCAGTATTGTAAAGCTTAAAATAAGCCATCTAACAACCCATGTATTCACTTGCTTGTGCATGTGCGATTACACATGCCCGTACACACACACGCACACACACACACACACACACACACACACACACACACACACACACACGCACGCACACGCAAACAGGCAGAGAAATTGGTCCAGCGCATGGACCGCTGTGGGGCGGTGTATGGTGACCTGGGGCTTGCGCTGTTCAAGATGAGCAAGGCTGAGGAGGTAGAAGGCCTCCATCTTGCCCACTTCACCGGCACAGTGAGTGTTTGGGCTTCTGTGAGAGATAGATGCTCTGATCTCTTGTTTTGGTGCCATGGATAGTCAGCATCCCCACAATGTAGTGGAATGTGCATTTTGCCTTGTTTGCAAGCAACAGTGGCCTGCTGGAAATTTTAGAAAATGCAAGTAGCAACTGGATGCTTGCTTTTGTTGTGTCCCTGGGACGTTATGGGGATTGGGGCCGCCTCAGGCAGCACCCTTTTACAACCGTGTTTCAGCAGGAGTGAACTCTTGGCCATCACCGCAACCTCAGCGTCCTAAGGTCTGGATCTGTTGCTGCTGAAGAGAAAGAATGTCGATGCTACACGTTCATGCAGAAATTTGCTTGCATTACACATGTATCACTCCCGGGCACAGAGCCTGGCCAAATACCTGCCGAGGCTGACACTCCATGCAGACCCACAACACCATGGCCCTCTCCTGATGGTGACTGACACAGGTTGAGCAATCACAAACACTGAGCAAGGTCTGGCGCCAAACTGCTGATGCTGATAACCCATGCAGGTCCTGCGCGCCCGTCTTCTTGCTTTTCTGGTGTCAGCTGTGATGCTATATACATATCAAGCAGTCACAAACACTGAGCAAAGGCATTGGGCAGGCAGACATGCACATCATCCTTGTGCAGGCTCAGGATAGCAATATTGCCTGGTACGCAGGTCAAGCAATCCCAAACACCGAGCAAGGGGTGCAGGCAGGCAGACATGCACATCATCCTTGTGCAGGCTCAGGATAGCACTATTGCCTGCTAAGCAGGTCAAGCAGTCACAAACACTGAGCAAAGGGTGCAGGCAGGCAGACATGCACATCATCCTTGTGCAGGCTCAGGATGGCACTATTGCCTGCTAAGCAGGTCAAGCAGTCACAGACACCGAGCAAAGGGTGCAGGCAGGCAGGCACATCATCCTTGCACAGACCCAGGATACCTTCCTCTTCCACTACTGCCTGCTGCACAGGTCAAGCCATCCCTTTCACTGAGCAAATGCTGGGAATTAAGCAGCCCCAAGCATGACCTGCCTGGCATGCATGCTGCTCAAGCAGTCCCGAACCCTGAGCAAAGGCTTTGGACAGAGGCAGGCAGGCAGGCATGGCATCATAGCGCATGTCCAGGATACCTTCCTCTTCCACTACTGCCTGCTACACAGGTCAAGCCATCCCTTTCACTGAGCAAGGGATCAAATTAAGCATGGCCTGCCTGGCATGCATGCTGCTCAAGCAGTCCTGAACCCTGAGCAAAGGCTTTGGACAGAGGCAGGCAGGCAGGCATGGCATCATAGCGCATGTCCAGGATACCTTCCTCTTCCACTACTGCCTGCTACACAGGTCAAGCCATCCCTTTCACTGAGCAAGGGGTCAAATTAAGCATGGCCTGCCTGGCATGCATGCTGCTCAAGCAGTCCCGAACCCTGAGTAAAGGCTTTGGATAGAGGCAGGCAGGCAAGCAGGCAGGCAGGCAGGGCATCATTGCGCATGTCCAGGACACTTTCTTCCAATTTTATCTGCTACGCAGGTCAAGCAATCCCATACACTGAGCAAAGGGTGCAGGCAGGCAGGCACGTCATCCGTGCGCGTGTCTAGGATTGTGCACAAGGCTGTCAGCAAGGCAGCCTGCGAGCTCGGGGTGCTACATGAGCAGCTCGCAAACATGCCGGTGCGTGTACTGTGTGTGTGTTGGTGTCAGAGAGTGCTTGCTCTCTGCTCCCTTCAATTTTTCCATGCCTATTCAAATCGCCCTCCTCAAATGCATCTTCACAAAGGGGTAGTCATCCTGACCTTCTACGGCAGCACGCATCATCCTTGCAGCTACTGGCATTGAAAACCCAAGCATTATACCAGGAGTCCAAAGCATGCCCCTTTCACTGCACCTTTGTTGCAACCCGCCATTGAGGGGCAGCTTGCTCAGGAAGAGTAGCTCCTCACGGCCACCGCCTTCCCATGGTATCCCCATGTTTCCACATGTTCTCCTGTTGTCCTTGTCCTCTGCTGCAGCCTGCCATCAAGGGCCTGACCACCCGGGAAGAGCAGCTCCTGACAGCGACCACCCTGCAGGCTGACATGGACTCCCGCAACAACAGCATACGGGTGCGTTCGAGAAACACCCTGTGTTTCTGCAGTGCAGCAGAGGCATGCATGGCTACCTTGCAGGCTGACGTGTTCCCTCGCAACAGCTCGTTTCTTCCTTGCTCAAATCAAGCTTAACTCTGAAATATACAAGGGCCCTTTATAGGATAGTGTGTTAATGTTTAAGACAAGCCTGAGTTTTGCAGTGCAGCAGAGGCTCATGCATGGGACCTAGGTAGGCGGCAACAGGCAGGTTGTTTCAAGCAGAGTACCATGCACACTTGTACAGGACTGGTGAAATACTATGCTGGCCTAACCTCATGCTCTAGTTGCCAGTGGTTGCCAGTGTTTGCCACAGGAGTATTCTATGTGTACTTGTTGTCAGTTATCGCTGCCGTCTCAATCCTTTTTTACCCAACTGCAGTGCCACAACTGACCTCCTGATTCAACTATTCAAACTCATTGCACACCATGGTTGCACACCTGGCGGACCAAACACATGTGTCACTCACTGTTCCTGCTGAGCTGGTGCAGATCCATGTATGAAAGTAAGAAAAAAATTGCCTGCGCTCTTTGGTACCTTCCCAACGCCAATCTCTCAGGGTCAAGGCTCTTGCTTCTTGCTTCTTTCTGCTTAAAAACATTTACGCCTCAGCCTACACGGGCTTCCCATTTGCAGCAAGACAGGTTTGCCATCTCCCTGCAACATTGAGAAGGATCTCGGGCGCATATGCTCTCGTCACACCTGCTAACATACGCTTGCAATCAAGCCCTTCCCTCTGGTGGTACCAGGCTTCCCCAATCAGACCACCAACCACCCTCCAGGTTAGACTGGGTCGGCCAGTCATGATGAGGATCATCCCCTTCTTAACCCATTTCTTACTGCATTAAAAAATACTTCCTTTACACTCACATCGTGGCTCTGTGCGATGGATGCGGGACGTTAAGGCTTCTAATGCCAAGGTCCTGCGCGGGACTGTATAGATCAAAAGCATTTCCTACTGCGTTTATAGACGCTTCCTCTTCATTCACAATACGGATCTGCACAGCAAATGCAACTTTTCATTTGCAGCTAGACAGGTCCACACTTTCTCTGCGACATTGAGGAGCCTCGGTGCAGGGGCTTTCACCGCAAGTGTTGAGGGATCAACATACATTGAGGAGCTTCGGTGCAGGGTCTTTCACCGCAAATGTTTAGGGATCAACATACATTGAGGAGCTTAGGTGCAGGGGCTTTCACCGCAAATGTTTAGGGATCAACATACATTGAGGAGCTTAGGTGCAGGGGCTTTCACCGCAAATGTTTAGGGATCAACATGCATTGAGGAGCTTAGGTGCAGGGGCTTTCACCGCAAATGTTTAGGGATCAACATATAATGCTATACATCACATTTTTTAGCGCAACATGCATAACAAAGCGCTAAATAACAATAGCGCTATTTACCAATGCCACTCCCTATAGATCGGCATGTAGCGCTCTGTGAGGGGCTTCTATAGCGCTATATAGCTTCATAGAATTTTTTATAGCGCTGTAAGTAAACGTCGGTCCTACATGTGCGTAATGTGCGCTGTTATCAATTCCTGCACACTGTGGCTCTGTGCGATGGATGCAGGACATGGAGGCTTCTAACACCAACGCACGTAGCTATCAATTCCTGCATGCTGTGGCTCTGTGCGACGTATGCAGGATGTTGAGGCTTCTAATGCCAACGCACACTGCTACCTAGTCTTTCACACTGTGGCTCTGTGCGACATATGCAGGACGTTGAGGCTTCTAATGCCAACGCACACTGCTACCTAGTCTTTCACACTGTGGCTCTGTGCGACATATGCAGGACGTTGAGGCTTCTAATGCCAACGCACACTGCTACCTAGTCTTTCACACTGTGGCTCTGTGCGACGTATGCAGGACGTTGAGGCTTCTAATGCCAACGCACACTGCTACCTAGTCTTTCACACTGTGGCTCTGTGCGACGTATGCAGGACGTTGAGGCTTTTAATGCCAACGCACACTGGTATTAAGTCCTGCACACTGTGGCTCTGTGCGACGTATGCAGGACGTTGAGGCTTCTAATGCCAACGCACACTGCTACCTAGTCTTTCACACTGTGGCTCTGTGCGACGTATGCAGGACGTTGAGGCTTCTAATGCCAACGCACACTGCTACCTAGTCTTTCACACTGTGGCTCTGTGCGACGTATGCAGGACGTCGAGGCTTCTAATGCCAACGCACACTGGTATTTAGTCCTGCACACTGTGGCTCTGTGCGACGTAAGCAGGACGTTGAGGCTTCTAATGCCAACGCACACTGGTATTTAGTCCTGCACACTGTGGCTCTGTGCGACGTAAGCAGGACGTTGAGGCTTCTAATGCCAACGCACACTGCTACCTAGTCTTTCACACTGTGGCTCTGTGCGACGTATGCAGGACGTTGAGGCTTCTAATGCCAACGCACACTGCTACCTAGTCTTTCACACTGTGGCTCTGTGCGACGTATGCAGGACGTTGAGGCTTCTAATGCCAACGCACACTGCTACCTAGTCTTTCACACTGTGGCTCTGTGCGACGTATGCAGGACGTTGAGGCTTCTAATGCCAACGCACACTGCTACCTAGTCTTTCACACTGTGGCTCTGTGCGACGTATGCAGGACGTTGAGGCTTTTAATGCCAACGCACACTGCTACCTAGTCTTTCACACTGTGGCTCTGTGCGACGTATGCAGGACGTTGAGGCTTCTAATGCCAACGCACACTGCTACCTAGTCTTTCACACTGTGGCTCTGTGCGACGTATGCAGGACGTTGAGGCTTTTAATGCCAACGCACACTGCTACCTAGTCTTTCACACTGTGGCTCTGTGCGACGTATGCAGGACGTTGAGGCTTCTAATGCCAACGCACACTGCTACCTAGTCTTTCACACTGTGGCTCTGTGCGACGTATGCAGGACGTTGAGGCTTTTAATGCCAACGCACACTGCTACCTAGTCTTTCACACTGTGGCTCTGTGCGACGTATGCAGAACGTTGAGGCTTCTAATGCCAACGCACACTGCTATCAAGTCTTTCACACTGTGGCTCTGTGCAATGAATGCAGGACGTTGAGGCTTCTAATGCCAACACACATTGGTATTAAGTCCTGCACACTGTGGCTCTGTACATGTATGCAGGAAATTGAGGCTTCTAATGCCAAGGTCCTTGGTGGGGCTGTGGACCAGAAGCAGGTATGCATGCGTATGGACATGGACGCGTGCATAAGTGAGGATTGTACTTAGCTTTGCTTAGGGCCATGAAAAAATTAGCAATTGTTTCTCTGCCTCTTGGCGTTTGTTCTGCAAGTCTGGGCCTTTCACACAGCCATTCCATAGGGCCTGCGCAACACCTCTACCACAAAGTCGAGGCTATAGCCGCACAAGTGATGCGCGCAGCAACCTCCCTACTTGTTCGTGCCCTCTTCATGCTGAACACAGCCTCAGGTGAAGCACGCAGCAACCTCCCTATTTGTTTGTGCCCCCTTCCTGCTGAACACAGCCTCTGGTGATGTGTGCAGAAAAGGAAAAGAGAAGAAAGGGAGAGAAAGGAAAGGTTTCATAGCTGTACCTGCCTATGAGGGCAACTTGGCTGAAGCAAAAAGGTGTCTGTAACCAAATCAACCTAAAATACCGTACTTACACAGAATCATTCCGCACCCCTAAACAAAGTGATTGTCTGATGGTTCCTGCATATATCCCGCACCCCCCTCAGTATTCATTTTTGAACATCCCACATGTTTCTGCAGGGCAATCAGCCCCTTTTTCCCCAAAAAGCTCAAGAGGTAGTCACTGAGCATTGCATGGGCTGCACACTGCTCTTGCATGTGAAGACCTGCAACAACTTCTTGCACTCTCAGAGGAGCTGCTGCCCATAAGCTTATCAAATCCAGCTGCTCACCACACTGCTGCCCTAATCAAAACCTCATTAAATACCTTCCTTACACAGTTTGGAAAAACATGGCTGTTCAAAAAGAACTGATTCAAGAAATTATTGCTCGGCCTCTGTCTCCTGCTGCTGCCGCTCCTCCACACTGGGAGGGGTTTTCAAGCTTCCCGTTCCCAGCTATCAAAGTCCCTCAGGCGCCCCTTCTGCCATCGCTTCATCGATGCTCCAAAAGCCCTTATAATATAATTCGCGTTTGCTTTTATGCACATTCCCGCATGCTCTAAAATGTTTCCTGGTATCTGCAGTCATCCTGCACCCCTTTAAAACAACATTTCTGCAGGACAATACCGTGAAAGTACAGTAGGTATGTCAACTGAAAAAAAGGAAAATCCTTGTGCCAAGTTTTGGATGCACGCAGCAATCTCCCTATTATGATCTCTTTGTGATCTTTTTTATCTCTTTGTGCTTTGCACACAGGCCCGGCGCTTAGAGGAGTTGCGCAATGATGTCTCCAAGTTGGAGTACTCATTGGCTGCAGCCTCTGCTGAGTATGAACGCATCGCTGCAGTCAACCAGCAGGTGAGGCGTAGGGCGGCTCATAGTTAAGCTGGTCAAAGCAGTGTACCATGCTACCGTATGATCGTCCACCACCCCTGAAAAAAACAATTATTTTCCCATTCCCGCACCAATCCTGTACCCCTCTCAATAATTATTGTTGGCAGTTCCGCACATTCCTGCAGGAGCAACCCTCCCCCTCTTGCCCACAAACTTGAGTATGTAGTTTACCTGCATGAAAGTAGGAGTAGCAGCATGATGCAGAACCTGCCAGTTCAGGTGGGCTTGGCCAGCTGCAGAGTGCAGGTGCTGCTCAGTCTTGCAGGAGCACCCAGATTTGTGCTTTTGCTCCTCCTCAATGTGTGCTGCCTCTGCACGCTGCTGCGCAAGCTCCTCCTGGAACTTCTTCCTCCCTGCTTCTCCTTTTGCTGATTCTCCTTTCGCTGCTTCTCAAGGGGTGGGGTGGCTTGAGGAAACTCAGCAGATCCAGCTGACGAGTTTTAAGGGGCCTTCCTTGCTCATACCACTCAATCATCTCATGATAATTTATTCTCATAATCTTGCACCAATCCCGCAGCCCCTAAAATGGCTATTTTCAGGTTGTCCCGCAGTCATCCCGCACCCCTCAAAAATATCATTTTGCGGGATGATCAAAAAGTAGAAGGGTAGTTGAATACCTATTCTTAATGCAAGGAGTTCTGCATAAGATGTTCACACTCATAAGCTCAGCTTCAACCACTGAAAAGTCGCGGGAAAAGCTCAGGGCAAAAGTAATAGCATGCTTTGAAAATTTGCCTGTGTGTGTTTGTGTCTGCGTGCGCCCATGCGCGCAAGCGTGCAGAGGTGTGCAAGTATGCAAATGTGTGTGTGTGTGTGCCCGTGCGTGTGCATGCTTGTGTCTTTCCTTTCAAGCTGGTCTTCAATTTTTGAGAACACCCTGACAGTGACATGATCAGTCGATTCCTGGAATTCCAGAAACCCCATCATACCCACTCTCAGGTCTAAATTCAAGCTGGAAAGTGTTTAATGCTACAAGCCTTATAGCGTAAAACACATTTTTGCAATGTAATGTTACATGTCGTACCCAACCCATATTATATTTCAAAATGTGTTGAAATGGGGCAAGGGCAGTCACACACACAGGCTGCATGCCTGGCCAACACACAACGCCGCAAAACAATCATCAGGGTGAAGATTGATCCGTTTTGCTTGCTTAATTTTTTATCACACTCTGGTATCTTGTGGAGCTGGTGGATGCTCCCTCATGCACAGCCACTTTGTGCAAGAACAAACCCTGTTAACTGCAGGAGTTGGTGCGACTTCAAGCAGAACAGAAGGAGGACATGCTGCGCATGGCACATGCTTTCACTACCACTCAAGTCATGCGCGCAGAGCGTGATGCAGAGGTAAGGAGCTTGGAAATTTGTGTTGGGTAGCCTGCTACGAATGGCATGTTTTGAAACTGGCACACACGGCAACGTTTCTTATAGGCGCAAGATATTTGTGGTTCACTCGTTTTGGTGTGGTAGACAACTTTTTGTGCTACATAATAATGAAGGTTTGAGCATGGAAAGTTGGGATGGGATTCTAGAAACCAGGAGATCAGCACAATCCCTTACAGATCAAGGAAATCACACCATATTTTGTGTGGTGTGACACTTTTTAAATATTATTTAAATGCATATTGTTGGCCTGGGTGGGATAGTTGCAAGGTTTCTTTGCATTTCGTAATTGGCATCCAAGTGCATCCAAGTGCACATTATGCGTTTCTGTTCATGCTGTTCCTTCCCCCTAAGCCACTTGCAATCTATTTTGTCAATCCAAATTTATAATAAATGACACTTTACTGGGACAGAAGAGTGAAGTTAATCATGTGCACCTGGGATGCCAAGAATGGAAGGCCTGTTTCTGAACTTTGCTGCACATCTTTGCATGCGTGTTGCTTCAACACTCTTTCAAAAGAGGTACCCATTGGAGTCCCCATGATATGGCTTCCCTTAGACTTTGGCTTCCCTCTCAACCTGCCCTTGTCCTGCCCTCAGGTGTGGTTGAGCCTTGCTGGAGAGCTGGGTGCGACGCCTGAGGCTCTGGGGAGCATCCGTGAAACCATCTTGGCCAGTCATGCACTGCAACAACCGCAACAGTCTTAGCTGGAGAGAAGCTGTGCCAATGCCATTTCCGGAGGTGCTCATACTCTATATGTCTGCAGTCATACGCTGCAGCAACCGCAACCGTCATAGCTGGAGAGAAGCTGTGCCAATGCCATTTCCGGAGGTGCTCAAAATCTGTGTCTGCAGCCACAGCAGCAGCAGCAGCAGTATCATCGATCGCCTGCTGCAGGCATTCCAACGTGGTGGTTGCTCGTGCCCACGAGGGGCTGCTTGGCAATCGCAACATGCTTCAAGTGTGTTTCATGGTGGTGCTCGTCTTGTGAGAGAGCATCTGTACATTAAAGACTCCCAAGTGGAGAATGTTTGGTGGGTACCTAACACTTTTCGTCAATGACAACAACTGGGGGTGTATCAATGCTTCTTTGTAGGCAAGATGGTGTACTGCCTTGACTTGCCCCAGCCATCCCTTAACACAATGTTCCAAGTTGAACACAGCGATCCTTCTCACCACTTTCCAGATTCTGATTAAGATGGTCAATACTCAGGATGAGGGAACTCGCTGGCCTGTACATTACAACGTTAAGTTGTCTAGGTTTATGGTCTAGGTTTATGCTCTCAATTCATCATTTGTACACATTCTATTGTACATAATCATACAGGTTATATGAAAAAGAAGGCTTTGTCAAAATGACTGACTGCTGGCCTGTTCATAAAAAGAAGAAGCTCATGTAAGAAAGGATGAAGCTCGTTGTTGTTCTGATTTATGAAATAAAATATATCCAAAGACTGCTACATGGTGAATGGAAGGCAGGTAAGGAGCCATCTGAGGAGAAGGGTGGGAGCAAGGGAGGAGAGGGCCAGAGAACAAGGAAGCATACTTGAGTTGAAGAGAACAGACCTGGGGGTGAGTGCATTTGAAATAGCATCCTGCACATCATCTTGGGCATCATAAAGATTAAAGGCAGGAGAAACAGTGTCATGCCCGGCATGTGCCATGGTTTGCTTAATTTGGAGAGTATGGACATGAAGACGAATTGGGCCACGCTGCGTACGACGTGCTCAGGTAAGTACAGGTTTAGGTATTTGGGCTGAATGTAAGAGGGATATGTGACATGCGCATTCTTGGTTGGGAGAGCACACCTGTGATGATATGTAAATTGCTGTTCTCTACGATGATAAGAAGAAGATTGTCTCCAGTACGCCAGGTGACGAGACCTGAGATCCACTACAATCTGACTTAAATCATAAGGGCGCTGCAAGTGGTGCCAGAGAGCTTGTCTAGGTATGGTATGTCATACGCTTGTTTGAAGTCGATGAATGCAGTATGCAACCGGCTGGATTGCCCCAGTCTTAGTGTGCGTGCTGCATGTTGCAAGTGTCGCAGAATATAGATAGGCTGGAGTGTATTGCAGCCAGGATTAAATTCAAACTGAGTGTCTGGAATTGATGCTGTGCACCAGGCAGTAACAAGTGAGCAAACTACATTGGTATGCATGCAATACATAGTTCCACTTACAGCCAGCATGCAGTAGCTGTAGGGATCAAGGAGTGGCCCCTTTTTGTACAGAGGAGTAAGCTTTGTATGCTTCCAGCAATCAGGTGTGCAGGCCTTATCATAGAGCAACTTAGAGCCGGCCAATGAACGGCTCTAAAACATTCACAAGCTCAGTGCCCCGACCACTCTTTTGGGGGCAGAGCACTGTAGCGTACTTGATGAGAGAAGCAGCCACACAAACAAAGCCCGGAGAAGCACGTCCATTTTCCTAATCTGCCCAGCAACAAGCTTTTGCATGGCAGCAAGTGTAGGCGCGGCAACTTCATATGGCACAGGCAGCCAGTCATTTTTCTCACCATGCCGCAGAAGGGCCTCAGTGTTAGATTGAGATTTAGATTTACACAGGGGGACCTTCAGCCAGACTGTTCGGCTGATCGGCCTGTGACTGGTCCTCGCCAGCCAACATACTGTCCATAAGCTCAGTGTTATGGTCACGGCCCAGAGGTACAGCCGTGTTCCTTGCAGACAAACCAACACCCGCACGAGCAACTTGAGCTGCAGCATGAGGACAAAATTGGGCGCTCAAATAAGGATCCCACACAGTCTGTGCTAGAGGCGTGCAGTATATGTTTTTAGGCCGCCTCAGCATGGCATGCACATCAAGATTTTTTACATATGAGCTATTCAGAAATACTTCCCTCTGCCTTTGAGTGCGCATTCGCTTAGACCACCTGACTTTAATTGTGTACCGCTTTCGCATGATCTCATAAGCATTCACAGACTGCCTAGACTGCCACAAGAGCAAGATGCAAGTATGACCATTCATAGTGAACAATACGTGTGAAGTCCAGCAAGAGGGATTCCTGGAAATGAAGGAGATATCAGCATGGAAAACTTGTTGTAAAAGAAGGCTGTTGCAATGGGTGAGAGAGTTGTAACTTTGAAAGACGTGCACAGGCTCTGAAGCAGTTGAACTGGATAGGCTCTATCCCACACTCGCATTTTAAACTCCATGAAGGAGTTGAGGATCTGACCCCAAAAACGGATTTCAAAAATTTCAAAAGCCATTTCTGAATGCAGATATCCATCTCATTCCCTGTTGAAGATAGGGAATGGCCCAAATCTGACTGGCATACATGCCTGCCGGGGCGACATATGTCTTTAAAAGCCTTAGATAGGCAAGAAAGCGGTGAGCTGGTGTTGATGTGCAAAGTGCGAACACGAGCCATGCCTGCCAAGCAAGGCTTGAGAGCTTCCTCGGCGGCACAGTGCAAATCTATATTTTTATTAAACATCATCCCCAGGTATGTGTAAGTGTCAGAATAGGGCAGAACTTCGCCATCAAAGGCAAAAGGTGGTAATTCTCAGTTCTTGAGTACATATTCGTACACTTTAGGGGTTGAGGCCGACGCTTGTAACCCAGAATTCACATCTTCCAGTCCCTACAATGTCAACTTGTGGGTTTGTGCTGTGCTTCACGTTGAATTGGCTTGTGAAAGGTGTGTGGATGTTGTAAGGAGCTGCCTATTTCCTTGGCCCCGGGCATCGCTGCAGGTTCATTCCAGAGATTTGTTTAAGCTTTGCACCAGTTTTTAGGCTGCGAGTATTCCGTGCACTCTACACTTTATGAAACTGATTTATGATGCAACTGAGGCCAATCATTGAGAATGTGGATGGGTAGAGCAGCACTGAGCTTCTTTGCGCAAAGAGAGAGAAAGGTTACAGGAAAAAAGAAGGCCTCCAGTCAAAACGGTTGACTGCTAGCCTGCTCATAAAAAAGCAATAACTCATGTAGAAAAGGAAACAGCTTGTTATCGTTTTGATTTAAGAAAGAAGATATATGATAAGAATGTACATCGTGAATGCCAGGCACGTAGGGAGCCACCCTGTCGGAAGAGTGAGATAAAGAAAGGAAAGGACCAGAAAATAAGGGAGCATATTTAAGCCGGAGAGAACAGACGTGGAGATGAGTACATTTGGAAAGAACGTGTTGCTCATCCTGCACATCATCTTGGGCATCACATAGATCACAGGCAGGGGAAATAGCATCATCCCATGTGGCCTGCTCAATTTTCAAGGGAGTTACAAGGGTTACAAGGGGTTGACCTACAGCCCAAAAATCTGGCTGATCGGCTGCTGGTGAAACATTCTCATCCAGCATCAAAAATTGAAATCAGTACAGACAAAAAATTTGAAAATCTGTGCAAGTCTTGATTTAGAAAAGCATTGACCTCGAGATTAGTCATAACGTGAAAGCTCGCCAAGAAAGGAACAAAATCAGTGTTTGGAAGCTGGGCAAAAGTGTGTAACGGTTTAAAAAGATCAATGAACAGGTCCTTGTATTTTCTGCGCAGCTCACACAACTCACAGCAATTGCAGTAGAAAAGAACATGTTTCTCGTCCTGGACTTCAGCACATCCACACTTATCACAAATATTTGAACCACCCAACCATTTACAGGACTCGACCTTCAAGCAGTGGTCACGAAGCCTAAACCTACTCACATTCCTCATGACTCCTTTATCCAGATCCTTAAATAAATATGATAGGATACAGAAGGGTGTGCGTGCTGTTTGATTCAAAAGTTTCCCACACCAATGATGGTAAGTCACTGCTTTTCTGTTCACCTCTCGGGGACTTAGGGCGTCCGCTCCCCTCCAAACCTTCTGCTGTCTGTACCTCAAATCCCCTAAAAAATCCTGCATGGGTATCTTGGAAGCACTCAGTAATTTCTGTTTAAACACCTCCTCATTGCGCATACCATTAAATGATTTAGATACATGTGCAGACCAACAAGACTCATCCATATCAGCAAGGTGTAAATCTGCCTTCAGCACTTGGCATAATGTTTTACTGTTAGAATTGAGCATATTGTTGAAAAATTTAACAGTAGCCCTAAACCAATAAAACTGTAAGGGCTCTTGACCACACTCTCTCAATACTGGCCAGTTCGTGGCAGTACTTTTCACACCTAGAAAACGCCTTAGAGAGCATAGTTGCCTTTTTTGCAAATGGCTTTTGAATTCACTGCCTTCTCGTAAGTACTCTGTACCCCACACTTGGCACGCGTACATCCCAGCCGGAATGCCATACACCTTAGAGAGCCAAATCAGAGCATGCGGCCTATTCTTTAGATCATGTTCATGCACAAATTCCTTGATCCTTTGCTGGGCAGCCATGTAAGGCCGCACTGCATGCTCCTCAGACACCTTCAGATTCATGTGCTTGTCCACAAGCATACCGAGGTATCTAAACTGCTCTTTCTCTGGAAGAGCCACGTATCCATACATGAAAGTAGGCAGAGAAGAACACGACCTACTATTAAAATGCATGACCTCTGACTTTGATGTATTGACAGTCAGCCCCTTTCTCATTGCATAAGCTCGTAATCTATTCAGCATAACTTGCATTTCACCTGGGTCATTGGTAGTTAAACTCAAGTCTGCTCAATTTTCAAGGTATGGACACGAAGGTGAAATCGAGCCACACTGCGGACGATGCGTTTAGGTAAATCCAAGTAGAAATATTTGGGCAGAATATAAGGAGAATATGTAACGTGTGCAGGCTTGGTTGGGAGAGCACACCAGTGATGGTAAGTGGATTTTTTGCTGTTCGTGACTCGTGGGTCATAACCAGAAAATTGTCTCCAATATGCTAGATGGCAAGACCTGAGATCCACAACAAGCTGACCCAGTTCCAAAGGATCAGCAGAGCGTATCTTTTGCTGGAAATGATGGGCGTTATGCAAGCCATTCATGGCAGACAATAGATGGGATGTCCAGCAGGAGGAATTCCTGGGGCTGAGAGAAGGAAAGAAATACTATGTGGGCAGCGCCGCTCCTCGCGCTCCCCGCAACAAACCGTATGGACAAGGTTGCCGTGGCCAATTTGGATGGCAGCCGCAAGCATTAAAGTGCTTGAGCTGATCAACTGAGGCGACTTTCAAAATTACAGGTCTTTGAAACACTACTTGGAACAATACATGAGGCCCCTTTCTGAATTGCCTAGGTTATTTGAAATCTAATGTTAGATTACTAACCTAGTAGCACAGTTTTAAGCTTTCAAGATTACAAGAGGTTACAAGAGAGAGAGGTCTAAGCCTTCAGCCAAAAAAAGGTAGGCTGCTCAGCTTTCTCGAATAAACCAAGAAAACACAGTTATCCCTAGAACACAGGCAAACTGAAGCAAGGGTTTAAGAGTACAAGACCAAGTCAGAGTGTGAGTTGGGAGTTTCAAGCTTTCAGCCATGTGGTCTGGCTGCTCAGCTATCAGGTGAAGCAAAAAGAATCGCGATAAGAGGGAAATCAATTGATACACAAAGTTGGGTCCACAAATAATGCTGCAACAAAAAACATGACAAGTAAACAGCATAGATGACAAGCTTGAGATATCAGGGAAAGGGGGTGTATCACTGGGTCAAACTTGCAGGAAGCCACAACAGTGACACATAGCAGTGGAATCAGAACTAAAACGGACGGGGTTGAAGGAAACCAAAAAAAGAGCACAGGCAAACAAGCTACGGCTTTATTAAATGAAACTGCACCTTGAAATTTTACTCAAACCACCGGTGTCTGATGGAAGAGCAGAAAGAACAACTATAAGGGAGTGTAAGCAGTGAAAAACAGGAAAAGAGGGTACCTTTGGCCGAGGCACGGTGCCGGCCCTGGGACAGTCAGTTCATAAGTCAACCTTTGGAGTTGTCTTAGACTACTCTATCTGGCTGATGGGGCCCATAGTGCCTCGTCCCTCTGAGTGCCCTCTAAGCTGGGCAGTGAAAGTGCTCCACTTCCTGCCCACGTTTTCCTGTCATGGGTACACTGCGCACAGTTATCCTGATGATAAAGTATTCTGGTGCTGTATACGATACATTGTTTCTGCATAGAGGTGTTGATGTAATTTAGTGAGTACTAGACTCACATGTCAACCGAAATGCTTCAGCTCCTCTTTTTCGATTCCAATCTCCAAGCTCACATTGAATAATTTGAGCATTGTATTCAGGACATGGGCGTTTGCACGCATGTCCCGATCAGCGAAGCAGAGAATGCTTCACTGCTAGCCCAGCAAAAATGTAGTACTTGCGTAAAGATGGAGCCTAAGTGGCGCTTCGCCGCTGCTGCCCTGCTTGCGTGCACCGGGTTGATGATGGTGGTGCTGTGTGCACCTACATTCTTGGTACCTAGGTGTGTACCCATTCACCCAGCTTTGAATGGAATTGCTGCAAGCTCTAAAACGCTGCATGCGTGTCTAGAATCACGTTTTTGGTACAATTGTGGGCTCAAAGCACTCTGTGTTTCGTGCACTAGGTGCCAGTGTGGCCTGAAGGTAACCAAGTTTGATGAAGCTCTGGGCAGCAGTAGGTTCTCACTTCACTTTTTCCTCTGCTGATGCTGCCTCGCAGCAAAAGGCCGTTGGGATTTCTCTCCTGGGCTCCCCACCTCTCTGGCAAGCACTCTCATCATGACCATCACCAACGCCACGACCACAATCACAAAGATACCTGCGAGGCTTACTTTGACATGAGCTTGGAGGACTCTCTTAGCCTTATCTTGACAGCAGGTGTGTGTGTGTGTGTGTGTGTGTGTGTGTGTGTGTGTGTGTGTGTGTGTGTGTGTGTGTGTGTGTGTGTGTGTGCGTGTGTGTGTGTGTGTGTGTGAGTGAGTGAGCTCTCAGACTTTTCCTAAGGAATTCCTTGTCTATCACTCCCATTCCTCTCGTCTGTGCTATCATCTTTCCTAAATCCTTCAAGTCTCTCTTACTTTTAAGCATGAACTCTCATCCATATGCAGCCGCAGCGTGAGCTTATGATGTATTCTTTATGTCTTGCTCTCACTAATTTCTTTCATGCTCGTCCGGCAAATTGCTGAGATGGCAAAAATTTAGTTCTCTTGATACGTTACCTGAGCACAACCATACCATGCTGCAGCTCTCTCATTCCCTGAAGGAGAAAACTGGAAAACCAGCAATGCTGGGCAAGAATGAAGGAAATAGACATTAAAAATCATTCCTGAATCGTATCCTTACACCCTCCCAAGCTGTGAAGCCTGTTGCTCCAATATCTGTGATTACCTTCATGCATTTTTCATCAGCGGAGTACCACAGCCAAGTAATATGTGCGACCTGCACACCTAGAGATCATTACGGGAGCTTCCTGCTTAAACCTTACAATGAGTGCATGGCTGTTGTCAAACCTGTTTGCAAACCTTGCTGGCACCAGGCCCTGGTCAGGCACTTCTTTACGTACACAGCCTTTGTTCTGAACCCTTGCTCAGCTTGGTACCAAGCAGGACGCCACAGACGCGCACCATGCTCAGTGATGTAGCTTCTGCAGCACTGCCCTTTCAACAAGAAAAAGAGCATGGCCAACCACTACAACCACAAAACAACGACAACAATTGGCTTCTGCAAGTCACTTGTTAACCTGGATTGCTGCTGCTGCTGCAGATCCAGGGGAATTTTCGGGCACTTCGGAGGCCCACTACATCCTGGCTAACTTGCAGGATGAGCAGGCCAAGCCTAAGGACACCACCATCTGCGGTAGCGTGTACTATGGGAAGCTGCTGGGGCAGCCTGTGGTGCTGGCAACGACCGGTGAGAAAACGAAGGAGTTCCCTTCTTCATGCACAGGTCACATAGCTGCTGTCTCAGGCTTTCTCTAGGCTAGTTGTCTTAAGTTTGGGTCACTCTAGTAAAACCCTTGCTAGTTAGGGACCTTTTTTCCTCAAGGCACATGGACTCTTGGCATACGTATCCTTTCCTTTTCTTTACATAGCTGCACCTGCCTCCAAGGGCAGCCTGTACTGCGTGATACTGTTGGTGAGACAAGGAAATGAGCACTCTCGCAGCTGCACCTGCCTGCAAGGACTCAGGGTGCAGCGAAAGAAAAATCTGAGGTTGTTGCCAAAAAGATCAATGAGGGGTTGTAACAGAAAGAGTAGAAAGTCAGTGAGGGACAGCAGCGCTTGCTGGCTGTGCTATGCGGGTGTGATTGTAATTTTTGATTGTAGTATGCTGTCTTGCATGAAAAGTTGCAGCAGGCTGTCCAAGCCGGCTGAACAGCCCTGCTCAAATCGTTCTTATCCCTCAGATGTACACACAAACATGCACGCGCACCCTTGCAAAACACACACACACACACACACACGTACACGCACGCACCAGGCATAGGCCCCTCCGCCGCTGCTATGTGTGCCCTGGAGGTGCTTCACGCCTGCGGACCTAGAATCAGTGAGGCAGTGTACTTTGGCACCTCCGGTTGGTCTCCTGCGCTGGGCGGCATCTTGAACCCTGAGGACTGCTCCAAGGCACACAACACTGACAAGATTACTAGGTGAGGAAAGCTGCAAGGGTTGTTATCACTGTTATTATTATTTGTCTTCATTTTCATCTTGGTTTTGCCATTGTCATGTTTTGTTTTCACCATTGCCATGAGAATGATGATGACTGAAGGCCTTCAGACAAGGTGTGCTGGGCTGACATGACAGGACAGCTTGTGGTTTAGGCGCGCAACTGCTTTGCTGTTTAGAGCGGACTTGTTGATCGCACTTGAGCAATCTGTATGAAACAGGAGTCTAGGAGCAAAGCATAGGAACCACTGCAGGGCATGACACCAGGTTGATTTGCCAGATAAGACTGACTACAGGAGGGAAGGAATGTGAAATACCTTTCTGCCTTGCTTGTTTCAGGTGAACAAGCATATATTAGTTGCACATGCTGGCTGTGATAACTGCGGCAGCCAGGATAAAGCAAATGACCACTCGTGATCGTCCACAAAAGTTGTGTCAAACCCACAAACTTCGAACAGTCACAAAGGCCAGCACGACCCTGTACACTTACTAACCCCAGCAACAAAGCGCACGCTTGCTCTTGGCTTTCTACAGTTCGCTCTCAAGCTGCTTAAATGCAATCCTTAAGGCATGTCATGACCAAGATGAAGCATGTTGTGGCGTTTGGCACATGGAAGTCATGCAATCTTGAAGCCAAGAACAGCCAGGAAAGAGAAATCAAGCACCCAGGATCAATCCATTGGGGCAAAACAACAGTTGAAAACCGCCTTCTTGAGGTCGTTTCGTAAGGTTGCATTGCACACAGGCCCTGAAACTATGCTGCAATGGCCTCGCAAGGTTGCTCACCACTTTCAGAAGCCTTTCTCTAAATCCTGCTGTCCGGCCAGTGCGACGACAACTCATCAACATAGACTCTCCCGTTCGCACACGTAGAACAATTCATTGTAAAAGTATTTAAACCAACCCAAATAATAAAGAATCCTGCATTTGCTCATTTCACTATGCACCCCACCTCACCAATAACACCCATGCTACTCCCCACTCCCGCACCCGCACCAGCACTGGAGCCCATGATGCTGCACGCACACGCACACATACACAAATTGAGGCCCATGCTGCTGCACGCACCTGCAACCGCACACGCACTGGTGCCCATGATGCTGCACGCACACGCACACGCACACACACTGAGGCCACTGTTGCTGCTGCACACACACGCACACGTACACAAGTTGAGGCCCATGCTGCTGCACGCACACGCACCCGCACTACACGCACTGGGGCCCATGCTGTACGCACACGCACCTGCACTACACGCACTGGGGCCCATGCTGTACGCACACGCACCCGCACTACACGCACTGGGGCCCATGCTGTACGCACACGCACCCGCACTACACGCACTGGGGCCCATGCTGCTGCACGCACTGGGGCCCATGCTGTACGCACACGCACCCGCACTACACGCACTGGGGCCCATGCTGCTGCACGCACTGGGGCCCATGCTGTACGCACACGCACCCGCACTACACGCACTGGGGCCCATGCTGCTGCACGCACTGGGGCCCATGCTGTACGCACACGCACCCGCACTACACGCACTGGGGCCCATGCTGCTGCACGCACTGGGGCCCATGCTGTACGCACACGCACCCGCACTACACGCACTGGGGCCCATGCTGCTGCACGCACTGGGGCCCATGCTGTACGCACACGCACCCGCACTACACGCACTGGGGCCCATGCTGCTGCACGCACTGGGGCCCATGCTGTACGCACACGCACCCGCACTACACGCACTGGGGCCCATGCTGCTGCACGCACTGGGGCCCATGCTGCTACACGCACACGCACACGCACTGAGGCCACTGTTGCTGCTGCACGAACACGCACACGCACACGCACCTGCACTGGGGCCCCTCATGGGGCAGGTGCAGCTATGCCACTACTCTTCCTCCGATTTTTGTACTAAATCTGCTGCCCTTCTTTCCCTCTTCCGTTCTTGCCTAGAGCTTTGCATACACTCTGGCTCTTTACCCTGCTGAGCCAGCTCTTTCAGTCAGCAGAGCGAGTCATGAAGTGAAGGACACCCCTCATGGCAATTGAATGAGGCGAGCGTCGGCTGCCTGCCTTGACCTCGCCTCAGAAACCTGCTATGAGGGCTATCCTCTACCCCTAATGGCTGTTGACCCTCCATGGCAGCTGTCCCCTTTGTATCTGCTCCTCCACGGCAACTGCTTCCTTGGCTCCTGCTCCTCAACTGGTAGCTGTGTTGGGGGGTTGCCTGACCCAAAGATTTTTTGCATGACGTGTGCACCGCGGTCTCCTGCATGTGCTGTCAATTTGCAGGCTGGGCGATGTATGCGTATCGCCCTTCAGCGTGAACTGGACTTGCAAGAAGGCCTCTTGGGATATGCAGGTGCGCACACATGCCTCGAGGACAAGTGCATCTGTTTTCTGTATTATTTAGTAGTTAATTGCGCTACTGTTTGAGCATCCCGCCATGGCACCCCCTGGGGGCCTGTGCCTTCCAATCCACACTTTGAGTTGTCAATCAACGACTGAAAGCAACTGTAGTCATGTGACATGACCCCTTACAACATTGGCCCTTACAAGCACATGCGTGAGGAATCTTTGATGGCCTTGCTGGAAGTAGGTGAAGTGCTGTTGCCACCTCAGCTGGCTTGTCAGGTTGATCATCTTTGAGCACATCTGGACTTTTTTGTTGCATTTGTTTGTATGGGCTTTGGTTTGGTTTTGAAAGGGTTAGGCATTGAGCTACCGGTGACGGTGCCAGTCAGCCCATGGGAAATGGTTACAGGTAACAGGTGAGGAAAGCCTTCGGTTGAAAATTGGTAGCATAGTGGTCGCCAAAAAGGGGGTTCACGTTCAGCTAGGTCAGCGATGGCATGTAGCTGGCATGTGGCTGGCTCTCTTATCCAAATACACTTATGTCGGACAGTTGGCAAAAAGCTGCCTTGGGAGGTCCGCAGGGGCTTCTCTGACGGGCCCTCAATTTCATTTTTCGCAGCAGAGGGCCAAACTCATTCAAGGTCGCCCATCCACCTGGCCCTGATTTGCCAAGTTTTGCAATGTTTGGTCATGGCACTGCGATATTTGGTCATGATACAGTGTTCAATCGTGGTGGGGCAGTGGGTGCAGTGTTTGGTCATGGTGGCCTGTGCTGTAGTGTTTGACCAAGTTTCTGCAATGTCTGGTCATGGCACTGCAACCTTTCACCGTGGTGGTGCAATGTTTCGCCATGGTGGTGAGTTCCTGAAAGACACCGATGGCTTTGCCCCTCCCTAACACAGGCCCGTGGCTACCCAAACCAGTGTTTTCGACCAGAAGAGGTGCCCATTGCAAACGCGGACGCCCTGTTTGGGGAGTGCACCTTCTACAAAGACAATGTGAGTGGTGCTGCACTGCATCAAAGACGACGGAAGTGGTGCCCTCTGGTACAGGGGTGCCTGTATACTGAACCTGCTGTAAGGACAGCAGTGAGTGCTGCCTCCTGGTCATCAAAACGGCTGACACCACTTTGTGCGTAGCGCAGAAGCTGTGTTGCTTTGGGCAAATGCATGGACAGTGGCGGTTGGTGTGAGTGATTGACCCATGTCGCTCACAGCAGCGAGCACCCACCCAACAAGAGGTGCCACTCCTTGCCCCCACAGCTGTCAACAGCTGACTCCACTGCTAACTACCCGTGCCAGAAGACTCATTCAGCTGCACTGCACACGTCAATGCCCCCGTGCACTTTGCTTGCTTGGTTTGGGTCACACAGTCAGCTGCACTTTTTGCACTTCAGCCTTTTTGCGGGTTGGTTGCACTACCCACTCGTTCCTGTTTCTACTACGGTGAGTTTCTGAGAGGAGCCTCTCTCGGCCCCAGCTGCACAGCTAGCATTGGAATCACACCTGATTCCAATGCTAACTGCCCTTTGACGGAAACCGATGCAAGGAGTCAGGTAGGCCTGCCTGCCATGGCTGCAGCATGCTCTTTTGGCGCGGATGAAATGCTCAGGTGGCGCCCACATCTTTGTTTGATCAGTACTCATGGTCAACACGGTTCAAGACACTCATTGTCCTCAACGGTTTTCAAGGCACTTCATGGTATACTCATGGTTGGCATGGCGTGCGTCTGGACATGCGCAGATGGAAGGCAACCTGCGGTTGGCAGATGCCATGCTTAAGGCAGCACGCAAGGCTGACATGCCTGAGAGGTCCGTCAGCGTTACCAGGAATGAAGTGGGGTGAGTGCGCCTGGGTTCGCTTTTGGGCACACCAAGGTTTGAACAAGACGTTTATATTTTGTACGTGCCCCAGAGGTCCGTCAGCGTGATCAATAATGAAGTGGTGTGCGCCTGGACCTGCTTTTGGGCACACCAAGGTGCGAACAAGACACTATATTTCGTACATGTCCCAGAGGTCCGTCAGCATGACCAAAAATGAAGTGGGGTGAGTGCGCCTGGCCCCGCTTTTGGGCACACCAAGGTGTGAACAAGACACTATGTTTCGTACATGCCCCAGAGGTCCGTCAGCGCGACCAAGAATGAAGTGGGGTGAGTGTGCCTGGGCTTGCTTTTGTGGGCATCTGGCTGCATACAAAACACAGTGTTTTGCAGGGTTGGGTCATTCGCGGGGTTGGGAGTGATTGATTGCGTGCATACACATTAAAAGCGCGTTCTTTGCATAAACATGCGGGTTTAGAGGGCCATTTTGGGGAGGGAAGGTCTCGGGTGAGAGGGGCCCCTGGCAAGGAGCCCCAACTACCCCCCAACCAGTCCCCCTTTCCCCCCCAAGGCCACGAATATTTAATCTTGCTAAAAGAGAAGGGATAATTGTCCCTGAGTGGGATAATTTCACATGAGCTCAGCCTAAAGGCACAAATGGGTTGCATGGCTGTGAGCAGAACTGGAGCAGCTTTGCCTATATGCACAGTGCCAGCAGGAACTTCCTCACAACCAGCAATGCCACAGACTCGGAGTGGCTGCACAACAAATTGCGCTTGCTCATGCGCATTCAGGACCTGGAACAGGAGGGGCAGGAGGAGGGGTCCAGCAGTGGGGAGGATCGGTTTACTGGCAAAGAGGTTTCATTTGTTTGGAAAGGTTTGAGAAGGTCGGAACATTTCAGGTCCCTCTGCGCCTCTCCAACAATTTTCACGAGCAAATTTACCACGCACTCCAAACAGCCTATAATTGGGTTCATGATTTGAGGTCATTTTTAGCGTTCTTCAAAATTCACAAATCACAAATGGGCCATTTGAAATGACCCGACAGTGGGCCCAAAATGAAATGGGATGGGTATTCCTGGGTTCGTTTTTGGTGTGCATTTGGCTGTGTTTTATGCACGCCCAAGAGATCCGAGTACTACAGAAGTTAAGAACTAGTCAGGTACATATGCGTTCATCAACTCTCAAAGCCGAGCATCAACTCTCAAAGCACTGTTCTTGGCATGAACACAAACTTGAAGTTCCAAGTTGGCCCAATGGAAACCCTCCTGGCGTCCTGCATGGATGACTGTGGCTGTGGCTGTCTGCGTGAGTGGCTGTGAGTGTGGGCGCGCTGCCGGCTGTTTGGATGAATGGCTGCATCATGACATATGGTCATAGAGCTGGCCAATTTGTACATAGATGCTGTGCATTTCTACTCCTTTCACAGGGAGGTATGAATTCTATGTCGTATATGCACATGTTCACCGTAGGAACTTTTTAATTTTCGCGAACTGAAA
The DNA here is from genome assembly GCA_914767535.2 of Dunaliella primolecta. Lineage (NCBI taxonomy): Eukaryota > Viridiplantae > Chlorophyta > Chlorophyceae > Chlamydomonadales > Dunaliellaceae > Dunaliella > Dunaliella primolecta. Next base: position 2,248,406 of record OU611757.1, on the reverse strand, counting down.
TTTCAAAAAAATAAAGTTTGAGGGACCTCGTGGAATCATAGCAAGCATTTAAACGTTACATGGAGGCCCATCCTGGTCAGGGATAAAGATCCTTAGCTTTGTTATGGCGTTTTCAAGAGGCCTTGCACCGAGGAGGATGGCCCCCTGCTCATTGTCAAGCAAATTAGGCTCAAACTAGAGGTGCAAGCAGGGATGTAGCAGCAGGAGCAGGAGATGGAGCTCAGGGCAGAAGCTGAAAGAGCCAATGCCCCAGCTGCCAGGTATGTGGGCAGGCTGTGCATTGATCCAGCAACGCACCCTGCTCCTGCCCCTAAGAGACTAGTAGGTAGGCCCCGTGCAAGCACTCATGTGCAAGCACCGACCGCAGAGCCAGAAGGGTTGCTTGTCCTTGTCCAGCTGTCAGCCCATGCAGACGGTTTGTCCTTGCAGCTCTTTACTAGAATTCCCACAATTAATTGCACCAGCTGTGCAAGCAAGAGAGGCACCAGGGAGGTGAGCAAGCAAAAGGGGCGCACCCAGAATGGCTGAGGCGCACCAATTGATGAAAATTTGCACATATCTGTCAGAGCTAGCAGTTGTGGAAAGTGGGGCACTGCTGGAGGCAGGAAGTCTCAGGGGGACTCAGAGGTCGTCCAGCAATGACAGTAGAGACGTGTGCAGGCCTGGATCAATGTGCTGATGGACTTTGCTTGTGATTTTGGTGGACTTGCTGCCAAACCGCGCTGAAGACAGTTAACATGTGTAAAGAACAATTGGAGGGCCTTGCAAAGGAGTGAAGTTTGGAAAAAGACATAAATTGATTATAAATTGTTTTTGAGCTTGCGAGAGTCTAGGGTTAAAAAATTCAACAAGCTCCGCTACGCTGTATACATGCATGTGCTTTTTCATACATTTGTTATATTTATCTGTATGCGTATATGGAATTGGCCAGTTTGAGTCACGAGTGTGCGCACACTGGGAGCGCCTCACTCACCAGCATTGTGTGGCACTAAACAAGTGCAGTTGCAGCAAACGGAATGGTGATTGAAGCGACTGGCTGCCTTTGAGCATTCTCGGGTAATGTGGCCGCATCAGTGGGCTGCCATTTGAACGTTTGCGGTGATGCGTCGGGCCAATGCTCAATGCCATCAACTCAAGTGTGTGCTGCTGATAGATAATGCAACATGCTACCCCGCTACTGGGCACCACCAGAAATTGTCTGTGCAGAGGCAGCCATTAATTCTTTCTTCTCCTCCAGCAAACACTGCACGTGCTAGTGAGTATTTGAGCTCCATGGTGCCTTGTGCGCCTGATGAAAGTGCAATGGGATGAGAGCACAGCAGATCAGAGTTGTGTCAGGGTTGTGGATGGTTGCTATGAGAGCACAGAACACCAGAGTTGTGTCAGGGTTGTGGATGGTTGCTATGAGAGCACAGAACATCAAAGTTGTGTCAGGGTTGTGGATGGTTGCTGTGGTAGCCCCTGGGCTGGTTGTCCAGGTGGACGACCTCCATGGCCTTGGAGCTTGAGCTTCGCCAAAAGTATGAGCACGCGCACACGCGCACACACACACATACACACACATGCTGACGCAGCTACTGGGCACTGATGAGTGAGGCCACAAACACCACGTACACTGTACCTGAGCCCCAGGCCCCCCCGAGCCTGCGCGACTACACACAGTGCATGGAGGTGGATGGCCAGATGTTTTACAGGTGGGCAATGGAATGGCCTTGAATAAAGAGGTGTAAAATGAGCGATGATTATTTGGGGTCTGATGGGTGGGTGAGCAGCGGCATGGAGGTGGATGGCCAGACATTTTACAGGTGAGATCCTGGGTTGAGGGGGTGAGGTCTAAAGAGCTTTTCCTACCAAATACCCGAATTAGAGGTGGATGGCCTGATGTGCTTTTATGATGACCGCTTGCAGAAAAAACACAACCCCCTTCTTAGATTGCAGAGGGTTACCCTGGGGAGCTCAAGGCCTGCATCCATGCTGTGTGTGTGTGTTGTAGGAGCCTTGTGCTCAGGCCGGCACTGAATCTGTGGGGAAACGCTGCTAATTGACAACTGTGTGCTTCAAGTTTCATGCCTGGGCCATCACTGGATCCCTGGCCAAGCATTGACAACTGACAACTGTGTGCTGAGTTTCATGCCCGGGCCATCACTGGATCCCTGGCCAAGCATTGACAACTGACAACTGTGTGCTGAGTTTCACGCCCGGGCCATCACTGGATCCCTGGCCAAACATTGCCAACTGACAACTGTGTGCTGAGTTTCATGCCTGGGCCATCGCTGGATCCCTGGGCACCCGCTGTCACCCATCTGTAGAGGAAGCTACCAAAAACGTCCTGTCCCCTCTCCCCCGTTTGTTTGCTGCAGTGGAGTGCCCTGGGAGCTCAAGGCCCGCGACTACGCTGCCCAGACAATCACTGCAGCCTTGGGCGAGCAAGCCCCAGGTGCTGTTCCTGCTGCAGGCGCCCTTGATGCAATTAAGATGAAAACCATGGCCACAGTTATAGGTGGTGGTGGCGGTGGGGGTGGCGGCGGAGGGGGTGGTGATGGGGGTGGAGGTGGCGGAGGTGGGGGTGGCGGAGGAGGTGGTGATGGGGGTGGGGGTGGCGGAGGTGGTGGAGGTGGGGGTGGCAGAAATGAAACCCGCGCAGATGGCACAGAAGATGGTGCGGATAGGAGAGGGCTGAGGGGCAGGAAGATGGGGGCTGCAGCAAGCAAGCGCGCAAGCAGCAGCAGCAGCAAGCAAATAGCAAAGATGAAGAGGACATGGAGGGCGAAGGATGTGATTGCCGTGTCTGCAATGGAGGGCATTGGTATCGCAGGTGCGTGAACGGCGCTGAGTATCATCCGTGGCATGCATACGTGTATTGTGACTGTCAATGCGTGTGTTTGTGTGCGGATGTGTGTGAGGGTGTTTGACTGCAAGGTTGTTTGGCGTCTTTTGTTCAACAAGTGAGCATGCAATGCAGCATGAGTTTCTGTGCAGTATGATTTGCTGTGCATATGATGCTGTGTGGTTCGCGGTGTGATCAAGTATGATGCAGCATGATTTGCGGCGCAGGTATGTCTGAACAGAGGTGAGGGAGGCTCAGGCATTGTGCATGCTTGCTCAGTTTACAACATGATATCTTGCAATGCGGAAGCGCATGCATGCATGTGCATATGTGCGTATGCATAACTGTATGTGCTTGCGTGTGTGACATTTTAGAAAGTGTCAACTTCTGTCCCAGGAAGGTCCTTGCTTGCAGGTTGGCTGCATGCACTTGTCGCACAAATGGTTTGATCCCCTTGGATGGTTGGAGTTGCTGACCTAAAGTTGCTTGCATTCGGATCGTGAAGGCTGCACTGGAGCTTGTATGCTACAACCCACATGCAAGCTTGGAACCATGTAATTATGTAAGCGTTAATATGGTAAGCATAAACATGTAAGCGTAAACATGTAAGCGTAAACATGTAAGCATAAACATGTAAGCATAAACATGGTAAGCATAAACATGGTAGCATAAAGACCATGTAAGCATAAACAAACATGAAAACATGAGCTTGTGTCACAATTCACATACAAGTCCAAACAAACATGCATGTGCAGGTTCCCCAACTGCAACCATCCCCACTTATTCTCTTGCACCGTGGCTTTTGTTTCATACAATGCACTCAGTAACACACACAAAGATGTGTCATATGTAGAATAGAGATGCACATGACTACACCCTAACATGCACAGAGGCTTTTGCCAAGTACGATGCGCTCGGTAACACACACACACACACACATACACAGAGAGATGTGTCGTATGTAAAATAAAGATGCACATGACTACACCCTGACATGCACAGAGGCTTTCGCTAAGTACAATGCGCTCAGCAGCACACATGAGCCCTCCGTAACACACACACACAGATGTGTTGTATGTAAAATAAAGATGCACATGACTACACCCTAACATGCACAGAGGCTTTCGCCAAGTACAATGCGCTCAGCACCACACATGAGCCCATCGCCTACACCCATGTGCGCACGGCTTCCAATTGGATCCATCAATCTGTGTATCAGGTGAGCAAGAGCAGGGACTGGGCTGGCAAGCATTGGTGCATCATGCTTCACACCCTTCAATGTGCATCCAGGCTATTCAAGTTGCCTTGGTCATTCTTTTTGTGTAGGTTAAGGCTTGCAAGTATTGGCTGTGTCACACACAGAGAACACAGACACACTCGCAACACTCAACCTTCTCAAGGGAAGCAGTTTCTTGCCAATTTCCTTCAAGATGAGTATGTGTGTGTGTGAGAGAGAGAGAGAATAATTGTGCTGTTTTGTGTATGATTTGTCACTGCTGGCATCCATAGCTCTTTTTGCACAAGCCAGATTTTCTTTCACAAAGAAGGGTAAATGCATGGCTGCAACTGTTTGCTTTCAGTCTTTTGCTTTGTTGCATTTATTTAGGCTTTGCAGGTCAAAAGAGCAGAAGGGCTGAGGCAAGTCAGCCCATTGTTAAAGGTTCCCTAAGTGTGCAACGCCTTGGAAGGGATTTTCCCTGCAAGGGATTTTTCTGAGGGAAACAATACATTGTGAAGGTTCATTGAAAAATGGTGCTCATTGTTTGCTGCCTCTGGAAGGCACAGAAACCCCGGGGTCACACAAATCACATATGCCATGGGACATTCCTGCAGCAAGTGCAACCTGAAACTCCATGCACGTGCTTCCACAAAAATGAAGGAAAGCCATTATCCATCATCCATGGGAGCTCCACAGTTCCTCCTGCAGCCCAACGCATTCCAAAAGCCGTAAAGCCGGCCATGTGGCACCATGTTGCCTCTCTGCTGTAATCCCCTGGTGTGTGGGAGCACTATCTAAGGATACCACATAAGGACGTATTTCACGCTGTTGAGGACCCTGCTTCGAGGTCAGACTACAAGAACCCTTGTGCTGCCCCTGCAGCAATCCCCTGGTGTGTGGGAGCACTATTTAAGGACACCACATAAGGACATGTTTGTTTCACGCTGTTGAAGACCCTGCTTTGAGGTCAGACTACAAGGACCCTTGTGCTGCCACTGCAGCAATCCTTTGGTGTGTGAGCACTATTAAAGGATACTACATAAGGGCGTGTTTGTTTCATGCTGTCGAGGACCCTGCTTCAAGGTCAGATTACAATGACCCTTGTATTGCCCCTGCAGAAATCCCCTGGTGTGTGGGAGCACTACAAGGATACCACAGAGGACTTTGCCACAGGTTATGCTTATGCCATTGCAACCGGCTCCTCGTTCATCATGGCTTTCTACCAGGTATGTGCAAACATGGTACCATTGCACTACAGGCAGTATCATTGTGGTACAGGTGCTTTTACATGCTATTATATGCATTTTCATATTTTCTTGGCCATGAATTTGCGCATGAGAAAGGGTTGAAGTTGAGGTAGAAGAATATCAGAAGGCAGCATGGCAGGTGTGTAGGGCGCAACTGCCAGCCAAGGGGCATGAGCATCAAAGCAGGGATGCTCTCATGCTGCTCATCCATGCGCATATCTCTGAGTGCACATCCGCATGAGGTATGCTCCAAACAAGTGAGGAAACGGAAATGACATGCCAGATGGCTGGCTTAAAAGAATGTCCGGAGAAAGCGCAACCTGGTTTCTTCAGTTCTCTGGTCTCTGGTGTCCGTTCTCCGGTCTCAGGCCTCCTGTGTTCATTCTCTGGTCCTTGGCCAAGGAACGTCGGTTCATTTTTCTCCTGAGGATATAAGGTTTGGTTCAATACTGACCGTCCTTTGGGTTATTGCACCTCAATTCCGTAATTCATACTTACCCAATTCGACAACCTGCCTCATCTTGAAGGAAATTTTGATCTATGCTGCAGCCAATCAGGCATATTTACCCCCAGTGTATTGAGCATGATATTCAGGTTTGCTGTCAGCAGTGGAAGCTCTCCTCAGCAATCAGCACGTGGTGGGAACAAACACATAAGTATGTTGGTGAAACACAAAAATACGTCGGTGGGGGGCTGTCTACCTCTGGCATGTGGCATTTCTCTATTCTCTATAACAAAAATACGTCGGCGGGGGGCTGTCTACCTCTGGCATGTGGCATTTCTCTATTCTCTATAACAAAAATACGTCGGTGGGGGGCAGTCTACCTCTGGCATATGGCATTTCTCAGTTTGTGTGCTTTGAAGTTGCTCGCACACTTGTGTTTGTAAATAGCTTTAACTCCAACATGCTGTGTTCATGCGCATTTGTCCCCCAGGAGCGTTGCTTGGACGATGTGGCCCATGGCCACCTTCCTGATGACTTCAAGTGCCAGTTTTCTGTGAACTACGCATGAGAAGGGGAAACCCACTCTAGGAATAATCCAATACTCGTGATCACGAGCAGCCTTAGGCGAAAGGCTGCATGGCATTTTTGGCCGGGTGATGGCTTCCAAACTTGCAAATTTATGATGTGAACTGTGCACACCTTGCACACTTCCGAAGCAATACTTCAATTGAAGAGCACTTACTCTGTGGTGGCCCCTTTGCATTTTTAATGAACCCATGCTTACCGCTTGTGACTAGAGTTGTTGCTGAGTTGTCGTTTGCCGATTGGAAGGGGTGCAGTGTGTTAAGCTAGGAGAAGAAGCTGTACAATTTTAGGATTATATGATGTTGATACTACCTAGCTGTGAGTAATTATTTATTTACTCATGTCTGTCTGCTACGGTGCATGCCACTATTTAGCAAGCAGTGGCGGCAGAAGGAGCTCGTGCCTGCCTGCTTTTGACCTCTCACGATCTCTGTGGCTGTGATTGCATGACACCCAGTGCTGGTCATGCCCTTTAGGTCATTTAACTTCATCCCAATGGTGAAATTCACGAAGAACATCTCTTGGCTCGTATTTTCAAAGTCCCTTGGGTTGACTTTCTCTCTAGGCTTGTTCTCTGCAGTTAGTGTAGCCCTTGGCATCTGAGTGGTTGGCAACTTTGTTTGAGCGATGAAAACATTGTATGAGCGCAAGAATACTGTCTTGCCACAGAGAGCAAACACGCGCATTCGTTGGTTCTTTTGGACTAGACTCCTCCTGTTCTGTTCTCCATCCTACTCAATGATTTTTGGCAGCATGTTTGAACGAGTGCAAGGGGCAGTATCTGGCAGACAGAATTTCGAAGCCATGCATGTCATCATGACATGATGCAAAATTCACGTGCCTCGCTGTGCGTAAAAAACGCAAGCATCAGGCAGCCTGCTCTTCAAGCCTGAAAAGAAGAAAGAAAGTAGAAAAGAAAAGACGATGCATGCTAAGTCCGGCTGCGTGCATTAAGGAAAGGTCCCCCATTATCAGACAGCCTGCTCTGTGATCCTCCTTTGTTCAATTGCTCTCTGATAATGGCGCAGAGCTTGCTTGAAAGATTTGCTTTGTCCACATATCTGAAGGCTCAGCCCTTTAACCTTGCTCACCAGGTTTACAGGAATCCACCAGTACTACCGCGTCTCTGCAAAAGCAGACATGCAAAAAGAACCCCATAGGCCTCTACTGAACCCCTGATCAGGTAGATGCTCACCTCAGACTTTTTAAGAAAGTATGTTTATTTGACTTGAATGTAAACTTTCCAAATCCGGCCTTCCACATGCTTTCACTGAAAGTTTCAGGGAAGCCCCACTTCAAGAATGGCTTTTGAAATTGTCAAAATTTAGTTGGTGTGGAGTTGCAGCTTCAAGGGTTACAAGGGGTTGGCCTACAGCCCGAGAATCTGGCTGATCGGCTGCTGGTGAAACATTCTCATCCAGCATCAAAAATTGAAACCAGTTCAGACAAAAATTTTGAAAATCTGTGCGAGTCTTGATTTAGAAAAGCATTGACCTCAAGATTAGTCACAACGTGAAAGCTCGCCAAGAACGGAACAAAATCAGTGTTTGGAAGCTGGGCAAAAGTGTGTAACGGTCTTAAAAGATCAATGAACAGGTCCTTGTATTTTCTGCGCAGCTCACACAACTCACAGCAATTGCAGTAGAAAAAGACATGTTTCTCGTCCTGGACTTCAGCACATCCACACTTATCACAAATATTTGAACCACCCAGCCATTTACAGGACTCGACCTTCAAGCAGTGGGCACGAAGCCTAAACCTACTCACATTCATCATGACTCCTTTATCCAGATCCTTAAATAAATATGATGGGATACAGAAGGGTGTGCGTGGTGTTTGATTCAACTTGAAAGGTTTCCCACACCAATGATGGTAAGTCACTGCTTTTCTGTTCACCTCTCGGGGACTTAGGGCGTCTGCTTCCCTCCAAATCTTCTGCTGTCTGTACCTCAAATCCCCTAAAAAATCCTGCATGGGTATCTTGGAAGCACTCAGTAATTTCTGTTTAAACACCTCCTCATTGCGCATGCCATTAAATGACTGCAGCTTCACGTTCCTCTTACATTGCTTACATCGTTTACATCCAACTTGGATTGAATGCATGCAGTAATCGAGGATGACACTTCCTTTTTAAAAGTTGAAGCATTTGAGCATATGGACCCAAGCCTCTTCAGTTGAAATGCGCTGCCTTGAGCTTTGACAACTCTTTTAGTCAACGCAGAAGCCCTTTGGTTCAGGAGGTTTGCTAGCTTCTATGCCACCTCTTCCTCTTGGTCTGTGTGGTGGGGCCCTGCCTTTCAGGTGACCTTTCCTTTATGCACGCGGCCAGACTTGGCAAGCGTAGTCTTTTCTTTTTTCTTTTGCTAGCAGATATCAGATTACAGGGAAGGAAGACTGCCAGTCAAAATGACTGACTGCTTGCCCGTTCATTGTAAAAGAAATGTGTAAAAAGTATAAACTTGCCGTTCTTCTGGTTAATGAAAGGAAAACAAACCAAAAGACTGTACATGGTGAATGGCAGGCAAGTAAGGAGCCATCTGAGGAGAAGGGTCGGAGAGAGGGAGGTGAGGGCCAGAGAACGAGGAAGCATACATCAGCCTAAGAGAGCAGACTTGGGGATGGATGCATTTTTAAAATGATATGCTGTTTAGCTTGCACACAATCTTAGGCATTACAAAGATCACAGGTGGGAGGAAAGGCACCACTGGCAATGGCATTCCATGTAGCCTGTTAAGCTTTGAGTGGTCACAAAGACAATATTAAGCCAAGCTGCATACGACGTCTTTAGCGAAGTCCAGGTACTACCTGTAGTACAGTATTTGAGCAGAATATGAGGGGAATATGTAACTTGAGCAGTTTTGCTAACATCTTCATTCTGGGATGCTTTGCTCGTCACAGTGTAAGTCAAGTGTGACAAGCTATCCTATCTCTCCCTTTCTGCCTTTGGCCTGGCGTTTGGGGTCTCTGACTGTGCCTTGAGCAAGCTCCCTTTTTTTGTGGTTGTGGGTGGCAAATTACAGATGCCGTGGGTGCTGTCGTGCGGGCGAACTTGCATTACCGCGCTACTGTCCTCCCTGTGTATGTGTGGCTCCTGGTTCCCCCCTGCCCTAGTATCCATGCTCAGGTCTGGTGGATTGTCTGTCTGTATGCCCTGACCTCCATGTGTATGCTTAGAGTTGTGTGCCCCCATTGGGGGCCTGATGGCATGAAGGGCCGGTCCACAAACTTTATTTCTGAGGGGCTCCAAGACTTCATAGCTTGCCAAGGGCGGCGATCCCCTTTGGGGAACTTGTTACCTTTGGAACAACTGTTCATTGCCTCAGTTGGTAGCAGTTCTTAGGTTCCTTGCCTGAAGGGTTTTTCTTCTGGTTGGGGTATAGGGTTTACTTGTACATTTTCTTTGGTAAGAATGACAGCACTACTCACACAAGTGGGCAGAGAGCAACCAACATGCGCTTGAGCAGTGACTTCAAATATGCTAGATATTTATCCCCTGCTCCAGATGCCCTAGATAATGCTAAAGATGCAGAAGCTCCTCTGAGCCAATGTGTCCCCTTTTCCTTAATTGATGCAGGGAGAGTCTCCTCTACTAGAGGTAGTACCTGCGTAGTGTTTCTTTCTCTTTTCTCCTCAGCCGGACAGGAGATTTTCAACATGCGGAGCAACACCTGAACCAGTGGCAAGTTTGGTGAAACCCTTACTGGCCAGCCTCAATTTGGTGAAACCCTTACTAGCTTGCTTGTTAGGGAGCCTTTCCTTAAAGTACGAGGCTTGTGGAGTCTTTTTTTGTAAGACAGTCTCAATGCCACAAACCAAACAGGCCAATACATACTTCCACCTTTCTTCATAAAGATACCAAAAAAGGGCAAGAATGCTCTGTATGTGCTGCTCTGTTGCAAAGAACTGGGCTGGGAGGTAAAAAGCGCGGAGATCAACAAAAAATATTGCCACCTTGGTCAGCAAGAAATAAGGTCTGAAGCCGCTTGTCTCCACTAGCAAACCACTGGAGGCAAAACCCACAGCTGCATCCAAACATAGCATGTTCCGTGTTTCATGGTAGCATACAATACCTTATGATTTTTCTCAGGTAGATAAACTGTTCAGCAAACAAAAAAGGGACATGAAAAGCAGTACGAGACAGGATGTATGTAGTCTTTACAGTGCATAACGCGGACCTTGCGTGAGGATTGGGTGGGTTAGAGCATATGGGTGGGTGCATAAAATGCATGTATCATGGACCTCTTGAGCCATCATGGATCATCTGCACAGAGCCCTGCTTAAATTCTCAGCAACAGCAGCACAGCATGAGCCATCATGGATCATCTGCACAAAGCCCTGCTTAAATTCTCAACAGCACAGCATGAGCCATCATGGATAATCTGTACAGAGACCTGCTTAAATTCTCAGCAACAGCAGCACAGCATGAGCCTCACAGTGCATGCCTTGCAGGGACTTGAAAAAGGGAGGAACTTACTCATTGAGGGATACAAAGTGCCAAAGCAGAACGCAGCCACTAGCAAGCGGCCAAGATTCAGGGTTTCCAGCCTCTTTGCCATTGCAATCCTAGCATTTCTTGTAGACCATCACCACCACCGCCACCGCTGCCAACAAAGCCTCCACAAGGTATGAAAAGAATCGTGTCAGTCGTAGCAGTTCCTTTCCATGGTCATTTACTTACTAGCAGTCGGCTGGCTAGCTCTATTATCACGTCATACCATGTAGGCACAGTTCACCAAACAGCACAACTGAGATGACACACACACAGACCAATGAGATAGGACACAAGGGGTTATGTTTGAAGGTGAAGCATACACGGAGCAAGACCACAGGGGTGGCTTGCCACCAATCCAAGCACTCACAAAAATAAGCACTCAAACAACTAGATGGGCGTTGCATGAGGTCCAGAACAGCGGAACACAGCACACCAGCACCCACCACACATGCCTGACTCACATGTGTGTCACCTGCAAACCCCTCAGCACGGTGCAATGTGTGCTTGACGCAATGCATTCAGCCCATGCTCAAAGCTGAATTGGGGCGCGGTAGCGCCTCACCCTTTCTGGATCTTTAAAGCGGGCGCTGCCTCCCTCTCCTTCACCGAAGCTGGAGGCGGTGCTGATGGCTGCTTGAGGGGAGAGGGGACCCGAGGGGGACGGCCAACCCCTTTCCTCTGTGCCCCTTGCGGAGGTGCAGAGGGGTGTGGCGGCTTCGCGGCAGCAGGGTATTGTGGTGGAGTCGTGGCAGCACGGTGTCGTGGCGGAGTCAAAGCAGCAGGAAGGGGTTGTGGTGGGGTTGCAGCAGCAGACGACGAGGGTGGGGGCTGAGGGGATGAAGAGGGCGGGGTGGGCTGTAATGGCGATGACGATGCCGGTGTCAGAGTAGGGAGGGCAGCACCTGGTGCAGCTGGTGGTGGTGGTGCTGCTGCTGGTGGGTGCACCTCAGCCCCTGGTTTTGCCTCTCCTGCCTGTGGCGGGCGCTCTGGCACAGTGGCCATCTCCTGCAATGCACATGCACCGAGATATGAAAAACGTGTTGTTCGGACAGGGGTACATGCTTACAAGACTGGGCACAGTGGCCACCTCCTGCACTGCGTATGCACCGAGCCTCAAAACGGTGTCGTTGGGACAGAGGTGCATGCCCACAAGACTGGGCGCCCTGGGGCACAGTGGCCACCTGCACTGCAACGTACGTGCACCGAGTCTCAAAACGGTGTCCATCAGAACAGACAACTGCTCACAAGAGCAGGTGCATGAAGCAAGCACAAGGCACTCCTTTTGTTGGGGTATGTACATCCGGTGCAGTACATCCCCCCAAGCCGTCTTCCAGGCTCACTGCCCACACAGCCCATTGTGAGCGCACCGCTCTGAGCGACCCTCCCTGGGAACGCGCTCCGACAGCCCAGTCTGAGTGTACCACAGGGAGTAGCACACGCCCAAGAAACCCACCCTGAGTACACCACGCTGAGCAAGTGCTCAAGAAGCCCACTCCGAGCACACCGCTACGAGCACACACTCTCAGTCCCTTCCGGGCAAACTATGTGTGGCAGAGTGAGTGGGCAGATTCGAAGAGGGAGCGGGCATACTAAGTTTGGAAGTGTGGTGAAACCAGGTGGGGGGGCATCGAGTTGCCAAAGGAGTGGGGGACCCGAGTGTGGGCACATTGAGTTTGCATACAGAGTGTGGGCAGGCTGAGTGGACAGGGTGCCAGGCAAACCATGCCCGGGCAGAGTCAGTTGGGAGAACCAGTGGGCAGAATGTGCACCAAGCCACCCACTAGGTGAGTTCTGACCCATGCACAAAAAATAAAGGAAAGAGGAGGTTTGGCTAGGTCTCATCGAAACCACAGAGACAGTGCAAGAGCAGCTGGAGAGGTTATTATATTGTGCATGAAGGTGTTGGCAGGGCGCAGGGGCAGGGACAGCCTCATACCTTCTACTGTACGTCCCCTCCATGCTGGCCCAGACTGAGCAGGAACAGAAAATGCAACAATCAATTTTTACATTTGCAGATCCAACGCTCAAATCCCATGCATTTCCAAAATCACAAGTATGTTGCTACCAATGTATTGAGAACAGCCAGACACTGCCACACTCTCAACTTTCGCGCTTTCACAACTTTTGATACCACCAATTCTCACCATCGCACCTTACACCATCACATCATTCAACATCACCGTCACACCTTTTGCCCTCGCAACTTCCGCCACCCCAACTTTTATCATCTCGACTTCCACCATGCGACATACTCAACGCCCACCTGTGTGTTACTGGGCGCGAGAGCAGCCACTGTGCCGGGCCTGTGAAGAAGGCCCTGCGGCTTCATTGATGGGCTCGTCCGCCTCGTCAGCAGCTGCATTTCGGCAGCCATTTTGCAGTGCCCAGCAAAGGAGCGCACCTGCACGTAGGCGCACAAGCATGGGCAATACATGTTTTTGAGAATGATGCATCGACGTAAGTTTGCAGCCCTTGCCATCACATTCATACCCTGTGAAAAATTGGAGCAGGCAAAATCTTGTGCCTTACACATTCTCAGCCAGAGCATGTGCATAACATCTCAGCTGCTGCCCAAAAGCAGCCATTGAGCGCAATTGCCCAGCGCAGGAGCGCACCTTCGTGCACAAGCAAGAGCATAAGTTGTTGTTTTGGTTCTGTTTGACATGTTGTTCTGCAACTGCAATTCAGCGGCCGTGGCGCGGAGCCCAGCAAAGCTGCCTGACACGCTCGCACCAGCACATGGAACACATGCCCTTGTTTCCTAAGGAAAATATCCAGCGACTGCAATGCAGCGGCTGTGGCACGGAGCCCAGCAAAGCTGCCTGACACGCTCGCACCAGCACATGGAACACATGCTCTGTTTTCTATCCTCACGCTCCTCCAACTGAAATATCCAGGAGCAGCAGCTTGGCATCAACCCATACAAAGGCAGCACACAAGAAAGGAGCGGTTCCCAATCGGCAAGCTAGTGTATCCTGCAACCATGTCTGAACTGGACCCATGTGAGTGTTTCATGTGAGCAGCAGTCGATGGGGTGAGGATGCTATGAGCAAGACTGGGGGCAGAACGTATGCACCTCATGGCAGCCAAGCAGTTCTCACGCAAGGTTTGAACATGCTCTGTGCTGACTTGAGGAATAGAACGCGTGCCTCATGGCAACAAAGTAGTTACGGCAGCAAAGCAGTTCTCGCGCATAGTGCGGGAATGCTCTGAGCTGACTTGAGGAATAGAACGCGCGCCTCATGGCAACAAAGTAGTTACGGCAGCAAAGCAGTTCTCGCGCATAGTGTGGGAATGCTCTGAGCTGACTAGAGGAACAGAAAACGCGCGCCTCATAGCAACAAAGCAGTCACGGCAGCGAAGCAGCTCTTGTGCAAAGTGTGGGAATGCGCGCCTCATGGCAGCAAAGCAGGTTTTGTGTAAGGTGTGAGCATGCTCTGAGCAGACTTGAGGAACAGAACGCACGCCTCATGACAATGCAGCAGCCAGCTTGTAGAGAAAGAGAGGCAAGCCAGCGTAAGTTGAAGCAGTCAGTTGAAGCCAACAAAGGTTGAAGAGCGGGTGGGAGGTGAGTAGAGCAAGCCTGAAGGTGTCACTGTCAATGCGCCTTCAGGTTTGATCAAGGGTCTGACTTGAAGGACCCATCGGGCCTACAGGAGTAAATGAGGTAACAGCCAACAGGCCTGCTGGCAAGCCTGCAGGTAACAGCCAACAAGCCTGCGGGCATGAACAAGGACCTGACTTGGTGGAATCAATGAGCCTGCAGGCTCAAACAAGGTCACAGCCAACAAGCTGAAAGGTCAAAGCCAACTAGGGCCACCTCCCCAGCAAAAAGAGGTTCGACTGTAAGCATGCAAAATCCCCTGCTTCCATACTAAACCCCCTCACAAGGTTCCCAATGTTCCTCTCTCATTTTGCAACGCATTTGCATCGCTTTTCCAAAGCTCTGCCTCCCAATACGAACAAGTGCCCTTTCCGTGGAGCACTAGCCCATCACACACAAAAACACACACATGCACACACACACACACACACACACACACACACACACACACACACACACACACACACAGACATGCACATGCACGCGCATGCGCGCACGCACACATTGCTGGTCCATCCTCGATCGAACTCACATTCATGAAGTCCATGCGGTAGATGCGGCTTGCGGCGATCACTTGCTCTGGCAGCTCTTCAGGTGTATTACCCTGCAGCCATGCACGTGTCGAGGAACAGCGCTGAAGCAGCAATCACCCGCTCTGGCATTTGTCAGGAAATGTGCAGCCATGCACATGTCAAGGAGCAACGCTGAAGCAGCAATCACTCGCTCTGGCAACATTTGTCAAGAAATAACGTTTCAGCAGCAATCAATTGCTCTGGCAGCTCTTCTGGGGTGTTGCCCTGCAGTCATGCAGGTGTGGGCATACCAGGCAACTTTTTCCTTGGGACTCATCATAGCTGTGGACGAACATGACAAACTGCATTGTGGTTTCCTCCTTAGGTGTTGTCACAGCTGGGCAAACGTGACAAACGTGACAAACTGCATTGTTGTGATCGTTGGAAATGTGTCAACACTGCTTCCTTGGTTGCACTTTCGGCCAGAGCACTTTGTCCGACACCTACCCTCCGAGATGACATCCCACACACCTCACTTTTTTGCTTGTTTGCATTAGCCTGCCTCTGCTCACTTGCTCTGTTTGTCTGCCCTGCTTGCCTTAGCCTGCTCATTCATTCAATTCAAACGAGGATGTTATTATTCAAGAATCAGGATTATTTTCAAGACTTTATACATATGCTAATTGTATCTTAAGGCTCTGCTTGTATTAGCCTGCCTCTGCTCGCCTGCCCTGCTTACTTGCATGGCCTGCAAGGACTCAAAGATCAGTCTGCCCTGAAACTTCAGTCTGTGACAGCCTCACAAACAGCAACAGGAGAGATAGAATAACACCCTGCCTTTTTTTGTCTGCAGCAGCCTCACACTTTGAATTCCGTTTGAGATGGCACTACAATGTTTGGCTGGGACAGCAGGAGGGAAGAATTTGCGTAGATTTCGGACAGCACGTGTCGATCCAAATAAGAACCAAATTTTCGGAACCCTGGACTCAAGAGCTATCGATTGGTGTCTGTATGGGTCCAATCAGAGAGGGTCGAGGTTGGGTGGTCGGTTGGGGGGGTCTAGACTTCTTGGGACCCCCCATTCCAAATTTTTTCCGGGCAGCTCAAACCCTGTCGATTGGCACCCTCTTACTGCGAATTGGGTAAAAGCGGCGGTTCGTGTGCATAGCTGGGAGTCAGTGCCATGGGTGCAAGGGTGTGGGCCGTGGAGGGGGTGGAGGCAAACATGCGGCAACAAATTCAAACTTCCAGGGTAATGACAATGCACAAAGTGTTATTTCTTGCTGAAGTCAGGAGGGCAGTTTGTGGACTTGCCAGCCAGTTGTGAGTGCCTGGCAGGGCAGTTATGCATGGTGTCCGCTACTCAATTTTTGCCCCATAGCTGTACTGCAACTGATGTGGGTGCAAGCTGTGGCCATGTAAGACTTGCCTGCACTATGAATGCCGTCTCCCACACGACATGATGAAGACGCTGGATGTATGCAGTGATGGCACGCCGCGCCAGGTATGTGTACTGGTGCACATCAAAGTCTATCTCCAGGTAGTTCTCCCCAGAGAAGAAAAATTGCTGCGCGCAGGGTGTGTGTGTGTGGGGGGGGGGCGTGAGAGCAAGGACTTGCTGTGTGCGGGAGAAGGAACAAAACAGTATCAAATTGGAGCGGATCTTGGGACCTGGAATATGGGACAGAATTTTTAATGTTATGCTGGGTTCAATCAGCAACAACCCCAGACTACAGGTTATAGGCAACGCAATTTCAGGAGCACACACAATCCTCGCAACACCTTACTTGAAGAGGAGTATGTGCCCCACTGCTGTTGCACCACTACGCACAACACCTGTGACTTTTCAATAAAAGACTCTACACTTAACACTCTTGTAAACAAGAAACGGACGCACAGCTCAGCTGTCTTACAAACACGGCTCGTGCATGATCCTTCCTGACTCTTGACCTCACCCATCGCTGTCCTGTCCTGTCCTGTCCTGTCACTCCCTTCCCTTTCCTTTGCAAAATAAAGGCAATTTTTTTACTGATACATCAGCTCGTGCAGTTGTAGGACTGTGTCCCTTCCTTTTCTTTTCTTTCCTATCCTTGTTTTGTCCCTTTCCTCTTTTTCCTTTTCCGTCCCTTCCTTCACTTCCTGTTCCTTTCTTCTCCTTCCCTTCCCTTTCCTATCCCATCCCATCCCAGTCGAGGGCAAGTGGGAATGGGCTTATTCTTGTAGGTGGCCTTCCCTCTCCTTTCCTTTCTTTCCTATCTTACCCTATCCCTTTCAACCCATCCCACCCGAGGGCAGTGAGGAAGGGCTTACTGTTATAGGTATGGCCTTTCCTTTCGTTTCCTCTCCAACCTATCCTTTCCTGTTTCATCCCATCCCACCTGAGGGCGCGTGAGGATGGGCTTATCGTTGTAGGTGGCCAGCAGTTTGTGCTCAGCCTGAGAAAGTGGGCCCTTTTGCACCCACTCCTCCACGTTGACCACACGCGGCACGAGCTTCAGCCTAGATCATGCACAGGTCACGAGGGAGAGCGTGTGTGTTGTGTGTGTGTGAAGGTGTGTGTGAAGGTGTATGTGAAGGTGTGTGTGTATGTGTGTGTGTGTGTGCATGCGTGCATGCGTGCGTGCAAGCGCAAGCAAGAGCTCGTCCTATCATCATCCTTGTGTACCTGTGAATAATCTCCTCGTGTCAAGGTGCCCTAATGTGTCACCTGCGTAGAATCTTCTCGTGTCAAGGTGCCCTAACGTGTTACCTGTGGCACGTGCTTACGCACCCTTCAATGTACCATAACGTGTAATATACTTTGTGTACCATATGTCTTTGGTTCCAATGCACCCTAATGCACAACCCATCGCATGTGCCTGCGCACCTGTCGATGCGCCAAAATGTACAATCTATGTATAATTTGTCTCGTGTTGAAGTCTGTGTAAAATCCTTCCTTGTGTCAAGCACCCTAATGTAATCAATCTCTAATATAATCTACCACTAATATTATTTATGTGTGTATGTGAAACGTGCCCCCGCACCTGTCTTGTGTCCAGTTGCCATAATACACAGCCTTTGTATAATTTCCCTTGTGTATCCGTATACATCACCTTGTGTCAATGGATTCTAATGTGTAATCTGTGAAATGTGCCTTTGCACTTGTTGCGTGCCAATGCACCACAATGTATAACCTTACATCTATAACACAATATTTCCCGTGTCAATGGACCCTAACGTAACACCCGCCTCCGCACCTGTCTCGTGTCAATGTGCCATCAGCTTCTCTGCCATTATTCACCATACGCTTAATGAGGCGCAGTGCGTCCTGGTTGGGGTAGGCGGCGGCATCAAAGTCCTCTGGCAGGTGTGTGTAGGAAACGATGGAGATGCCCTCACCATCGTAAGGTCCAAATATGGGCGCCTGCGTGTGTGTGTGATGTGTGGTGTGTGTGTGTGTGTGTGATGTCTGGGCATGCTTGTGGAAATCTTGCTTTCCTGCGTAGAAATAAGGTCGATTGCCCCAATATTCACCCCACTTCCAGGCGCTTTCTGACCTACAAAGCAGTTCAAACTCACACTCTGTGAATCAATGCTCCTTGAGCAATATGCCTTGAGCAAGTCCTCAAGGCAGCTCACATTGTGTGTGGGCGACTGTGTGAGACGGCAGCTCACTAATAGGGTCCAGACACAATGCCATAAAGTATTATGTTTCGCATCTTTTGTCATACATTAACATAAAATGAACCACAGAATCCAAGAGTTCATTTTATCGGTGGGTGCGGTGGAGGCTTTGCAACTCCAGGAATTGCACGATCAGGTTCCTGTGAAATAAAAAACAAACGAAATGGCCCATTGGTTACGAGTGTACCTTTGTACAGACGCATGTCAGCTACTTTGATACAGCAGCTATTCAGCCTTATCTTCCCCCACTCCTATAGCACTACTAAGCCACTACTAAAGCTGCCCACGGGTAAGCATTCCCAGCGGACTGGTCCCGTACATTCAGCTGAGCGCCAGCCTTTCAGTCCAGGATGCCAGACTGGGGTCAGAGCCAGATGCATTGCCTTAAAACCATCATGAGAGCTGGACCCTCCTTTGCCAATCACCCTTTCTGACGTGTTTAGAGGGTGCCTGCAGGAGCTGGTGTGCTGCTGGCAGTGTGGGAGGGCCATAGCCAGGAGCATTGCCGTTGGTAAGAGCCACATGCATTGCTGGCATGTGGGAGGGTCACAGCTGTGTGCATTTTCTTTGGGCACAGCCAAATGCATGGCTTGCATGTGGGAGAGTCACAGCCATATGCATTGCCTCTGACATCATCATGGCAGCTCCAGAGCCTTCTTTCCCAGTCCCCTTATTTTGATGTATCTTGATCTAAATCAAGCGTGTCCTGCGGGAGCTGCTGCGCTGCTTGCATGTGGGAGGGCTCTCATCACTTTGCTACAGCCTTTGCACCACAGGCAGGACCTCATTCCAATATCAGGAAAGGAGGAGGGAAACACCCATCACCCACACTCATCATTAGACAGGGTCTGGTGACTCTGCACTACAGCAGGCAGGACCTCATTCCAATGTCAGGAAAGGAGGAGGGAAACACCCATCACCCACACTCATCATTAGACAGGGGCTGGTGACTCTGCACTACAGCAGGCAGGACCTCATTTCCCATCCTGACACGAGGGCAAAGTCACAACACTTTGTCTAACAATGCCTAGGTTCAGGGTTTGCTTCCCTCTTCCTTTCCTGGCACTGTCACAAGGACAATGTCACTGTGCCTTCCACAAAGACATAAACACACAGGACCATGACATACAAGGAGACACCTGTGCTTGCCTGACATACACGGGACAAAGTCACAAAAGGACATTGCCACAGTGCCTGACAAATTGATTGTATACTATTAACACAGGAAAACTTGTGCCTGCCAAGCACAAGGGACATGCAACAGTGTCTTCTAAGCTTCTTGCAGTGGGTCTCCAGGTGGCGCTTGGCCTCGGCAAAGCTGGTGCACATGCCAAGGGCAGAAAAGGGATGATTTCGCCAACCAAAAGGCCACACGCATCAAAGGACGGTGCTAGTTAGGTGTCCCTTTTGGGATACTTAGTTTGCAAGCTCTCCAAAGAGCAAAGGCCTCACCAAAGTGCACCGTGCACCATGGCATCTTCACCCTGTCCTGCCAACTTGCTTTGTCCTTTTGGCATTCATTTCTATGCTGTCACCCCAACCCTTATAAACAAGTCAAGATCATATTAAATCTATGAAAACCATTTACAGTGCAATGAAAATGATTGGTAAACCATACCAGGTTGGCATCCTATGCCCATTTCATTAATGAGGCTGGCAACTCACCAAGCAGATGAGGAGCTTAATTACAAAGCATGTTTCTACCTTGTATGCATCCCGGACCCTTCTCGTCAACAAGGCAGGCAATCACTGAGTAGAAGTTGAATTGATAAATGAAAAAACCAGGCTTGCATCCATCCGAAACCATTTTGACCAACAAGGCAGGTGACTCACTGAGTAGATGGGGAGCTGTATGTGGAAGATCATCATAGGGGGTAGGCCTGCTGCCTTAGCGGCTTGTATACTCTTTGCAGAGGGCTGCGGCAGGTTCACAGACTCTGCTATGTGGAAGCGTTTGGAGGGGAACCCAAACACATCAGCAGCGGCCACCTTGTAAAGGGATGGCTCTCCAGGAATCTTGGTCTGCACACCACAAACGTCATTCGCAGAGACTTCAGCATGTCTGAACAAGTGTGTGTGTTACAGTACCAAGACATGTGCACCTCGGTCAAGGGTAGCACCCCAGGCACCTTGGCCTGCACACCCAAAAAGTGGCGTGAGTCAAATGTTCTGCGTGTTTGAGCAGCAGGGCGCACCAAGGCACGTGTGCTCCTGAGTCGACTCAAGGCAACACTTGGCCTGCATGCCACAAAAGCCATGTACAGCAGGCATCCTCCGTGTCTGAGCACCTGAGTGCATGAAGACACGTGCACCTTTGCCAACTTCAGGCAACAGGCACAGTGAGCAATATGGACCGAAGGGACATATCTATATCTATAGATATAGATATATATACACAGGACTGACAGCTCCACCATGCCTCAATATATATACATATACATACGCAGGACTGACAGCTCCACCATGCCTCAAGGACCACACCAGCAATCAACGTGCCGGGTGCATCTGCTGTCGCCTCTTACTGCGTCTTTCAAAGGCAGCATCTACACCACAGCAGCACCACCATGCCTCGGCAGTCAAAAGCACGCAGCAAACATGCCGGGTGCATTTGCGGCACTCACCCTTGTCTTGGGGTAGTCCACGCCACGCACGTTATACATGCCTCCCTCCTGCCAGCACTGTATGGCCTGGGTGTCAAAGGCTCCCGGGGGCGCTTGCAGCTTCTGCAGTTTGAACACACACCAAATCGATCAGAAATATGGTCAAGCAGCGCCGCATGCGCGCGCGCATTTGTGTGTGTGTGTACACATGCGCGTGTGTGTAAAATGCTCCTGGGAATGCTTGCAGCTTCTGCAGTTAAAACACATATTAATTGAATTAGAAATGTGGTCAAGCAGCACCACCACCAGCGCGGTGTGTGTGTGTGTGTGTGCGTGCGTGTGTGTGTGTGTGACCCCACACGTGGCTGTCTGTAGTGGCCCCATTTGGGCAATTGAATTGTTCAATAAACAGACTCCATCGTCCATGTTGCCTCTTAAACACAACTATGGGCGGTACACTCTTATCCATTGAAGCACAGAATGAGACCAAGGGTCAACTGGGTACGTGCCCATGTGGGGATGTGTCCAGTGGCACCCCATATGGGGCAGTGCCATGTGCGGCTGTGTGGGCAGTGTCATGTGTGGGTGTGTGGAGCAGTGTCATGTGCGGCTGTGTGGGCAGTGTCATGTGTGTGTGGGAGGGGCAGTGCCATGTGCGGCTGTGTGGGCAGTGTCATGTGTGTGTGGGAGGGGCAGTGCCATGTGCGGCTGTGTGGGCAGTGTCATGTGTGGGTGTGCGGGGCAGTGCCATGTGCGTCTATGCAGGGCAGTGTAATGCGTGGCTGTGTGGGGCGTTGCCACGTGCGGCTGTTTGGGGCAGTGTCATGTGCAGCTAGCTGCATGGGGCAATGTCAAGTCTGGCCGTGTGGGGCAATACCATGTGCGGCTGCAAGGCATTGCCGATGTGGCTGTATTGATGGCATCTCGTGTGGGGCTGCGCCCAATGGCCCCATTTGCTTTTGGGCTACGTCCATCGGCCCCCTTGCTCTTGGGCTATGTCCATTGGCCCCCTTGCTCTTGGGCTGCGTTCAGTGGCCCCCTTGCTCTTGGGCTGCGTCCAGTGGCCCCTTGCTCTTGGGCTGTGTTCAATGGCCCTACTTGCTCTTTGGGCTATGTCCAGTGGCCCCATTGCTCTTTTGGCCTCCTGTGGCCCCATTCACTTTATGGTCTGCAGTGACCCATTTGCTCTCAGAGCTGTGTCCATTGGCCCCATTTATTTATTTGGTCTCCAGTGACCCATTTGCTCATTGGGCTGTGTTCATTGGCCCCATAGCCCTTTTGATTCCCAGCGGCCTTATTTGCGCTTGTGGCTTCCAGAGGCCCAATAGCTCTTTGGGCTTAGCCATTGGAGCTCCAGTGTTTGTTTAGCACAGTGGTAGCTTGTGAGTTTGCTTGGCATTGCATGCTGATAGCGAGAGTGCCGTTTGAGAGAGCAAGAAGTAGCAAAGGTGCAGCATACATGCCAGGTAGCCCTGCTCCTCTTCCTCCCCCTCATCCTCCTCCTCCTCAGCAGCAGCAGCAATGATTTGAACTAGGGTGTTTGAATCAAGAACTTACACTGCCAGCGAGGATCCTATGAAAGAATGGAAGCAAATTATGCGGGAAAACTTTTAGAATCCCACTCGAAGTGCAATCAAAATTACGACTAGTTTACCTATGGAGACATGGAGTACTGACGTAGGTCACGCACAATCAATGAGCTTTTTGTTCAATGCGTTACGCACCGCCAAAGAGCACCTTGCGTCAGGCTCGACACGTGGCCTACCATTCACCTCTGCATATTTCGCTGCTCCACTACTCCTACTCTTATCACTCGCTGTATACCACTGTGCTCCGTAATACCTACCGCTAAAGAGCAACCTGCATCAGGCTTGACCCGCGGCCTGCCCTCCTCATCTTCCAAGCTGCTGCTGGAATAATCGGAGCCCGAGGAGCTGCGGCGCGATTCCCTGGGCAAGGAATGGAAGGATGGAGCACTGCTTTAGAACAACTCAAATTTGACACTGATCAATGGAAACCAGCATCTCCAATTCCAGCAAAAGGATTAGTTTCTAAGAGATGAGGAAGGATGTGGAGTTGTTGGGGCCCCAGCAGCTGTGGCGTGCTCCTGTGAAGAAGAGCGGGTGAGCCAGGCAAACGTATGAGCCTATGCGCCGTGTGAGAGTACCAGGAGCCAGGTGAGCCTAGTGAGGATGGTAAGAAACGGGTAAGGGTGCTAGAAGCCACAGGTGAGCCTGTGAGCCTATGAACCAGATGAGCCTGAGGGCCACTCTCATGAGAGTACTAGGAGCTCAAGCAGCTCTGGCACCCTCCCCTGGGTTACAAATGAGAGTACAGCTTTTCCAGCAGAATTAAGAGAACGTGGTGTTCTCTCAGTAATCTTTATACAGAAGCTGTTGTACAAATTTGAACTGTGCGTGTTCATGCATATTCTTCTGCATGAACACGCATCTTAAAAGACATGCCGCTGCAATTCATGTAGAAGACGGAGGTAATTAGGAATAAAGGATGGTCTGCGAATGTAGTTTGAGGTGAGGTGTTTGGAATACAGGAGTTCAACTGTAGTTCGAGTCACAAACTTGAGCTGAATACAACAAATCCTCCATGTCAGACTGGCTGGCCTTGAAGGTGGGCATGAAACCTACAGAGCTATTTGGAACATAGGAGTGCAAGTGTTGTTTGAGCCAAACTGGAGCTGTGCACAAAAACCCTCCACTTCAAATTGGCAGGCCCCAGTTACGGGCATGAAGCTCACAGAGCACATCATCACTTCGGAAACATACAACATACAGCATCAACATCATCCTCATCACCATCATCAATGAAGAAGCACACAACATCAATGCAGATTCATGGAACATTCCACCTTCAAAAACCAATCCAAGCCACACAACATTATCCAGGTCCCCATGCAAGGCCCCAAAAATGGCCGGCAGCTCACACGGCCTCCTTCAATCCCTATCCACGTATCATTGCTTCAGGTCCCCATGCAAGGCCCCAAAAATGGCCGGCAGCTCACACAGCCTCCTTCAATCCCTATCCACGCATCATTGCTTCTGGTCCCCATGCAAGGCCCCACAGATGGCCGGCAGCTCACACAGCCTCCTTCAATCCCTATCCACGCATCATTGCTTCTAGTCCCCATGCAAGGCCCCACAGATGGCTGGCAGCTCACAAGGCCTCATTCAATCCCTATCCAGGCATCATTGCTTCAGGTCCCCATGCAAGGCCCCACAGATGGCTGGCAGCTCACACGGCCTCATTCAACCCCTATCCACGCATCATTGCTTCTAGTCCCCATGCAAGGCCCCACAGATGGCTGGCAGCTCACACGGCCTCATTCAACCCCTATCCACGCATCATTGCTTCAGGTCCCCATGCAAGGCCCCACAGATGGCTGGCAGCTCACACGGCCTCATTCAACCCCTATCCACGCATCATTGCTTCAGGTCCCCATGCAAGGCCCCACAGATGGCCGGCAGCTCACAAGGCCTCCTTCAATCCCTATCCACGCATCATTGCTTCTGGTCCCCATGCAAGGCCCCACAGATGGCTGGCAGCTCACACGGCCTCCTTCAACCCCTATCCACGCGTCATTGCTTCTGGTCCCCATGCAAGGCCCCAGAGATGGCTGGCAGCTCACACAGCCTCCTTCAAACCCTATCCACGCATCATTGCTTTTAGTCCAGATTCAAGGCCCCACAGATGGGCAGGCAGCTTACAATGCCTCATTCAAACCCAAGCCACTCACCTTTGCCCCAAGTTCAGGTTCAAGGCTTCTAAGATGGGCAGGCAGCTCACAAGGCCCCGCATGACTGGGTGCTCCTTGTCTGTAGGATGCAGTTCCCCTAGGCTGGAGCTGGCGCCATCCACTCTCTGCGCACAAAGACAAGTCAGACAGGCAGGCAGTTTCCTCAGCGTGGCTTGACTGGGTGCTCTCTGTCTGTAGGATGCAGTTCCTCGAGGCTGAACTGGCGCCATCCACCCTCTGCACGCACAAATGAGGACAAAAAGGGTGGGCAGGCAGCTCACAAAGCCCCGCACGACCAGGTGCTGACATATGGAGCTGACCCTGTCCATTCTCTAAGCACACAGTGAAGGCACACTAGCAAGGTTCTCGGGGAGCACAGGTGCCATAGCTGTTTGCCTAATTGAGGAGGCTTGTGCGCGTAATAGAGCTGGCATGTAGCGCATCCTTGACAGCCGGCTGATGCATGGCTTTCTGAGGTCTGCTATAACAGGAGAGGCCAATTAGGCAGACTAGATCAAGGACACTTGTTACAGGATTGGCACGTTAGAGCCAGCATGCAGCTCAACCCCCCTCAGCCGACTGGTGCACTCCCATCCACAGCATGACAATACATTCATAATTCCCTGGATTGCCAAGTGCAGAAGGCCAGGCCAAAAGAGCTCTCCTTCTATTTTACACAGTCCGAAAACATCAGTGGGGCCAGCTGCAGGACGCATAGAGAGGGTCCCTGTTGCACGGGGAAGGTATGTTCTGCGGGATGCCAAGTGCGACAGGCCTGTTGGGCATGGCTTGGATGTGTGAGCGTCTGTGCATAAAGTCCTGCGGCATACAGATTGCTTGTGTGAGCTTGCTTGTTTGATTGATTTCAGGGATGGGTCATACGTGAGACACACCTCCTCATGCACGGAAAGTGTTGCACAAGCAAATGCGGGACGCAGCTCGCTTGTGTGAGCTTGTTCAATCCTATTGTTCTCAAGAGCAAAACAACTGAACAAATGAAGCTTGAGCTATCGAAGATTGTAGGGCGAGATCCACCTTGCTTTCAGCTGTGTGTAAGTTGAGTTTCACTTGTTATTTAGAGTCAAAGGAACAAACCGTAATTCAGGTTACCTCTGCCCCTTCAAGTGGCATCCAGGACAGGATTGACACTCAACCATGTGTGCTTGAAACATTGAGGGAAACAGTCACCAAAAGCACTGTCTGCAGTATGCATGAATGGAGTCATGGGCCATCAACAAGGCCCTGTAATTTACTTGCAAGTCATGTCAGAGCTGCAGACCAAGACATGTTCTGCTACATTTCCATCGTTTAATCTGCCAACAGTCCAGCAGCCCTACGACCATGTGCTATGCACGCGCATATGAGGCCCAAGGTCGCCCCCCACCAGCAGGGCATCAGCATTCTTTTCTAGAGGGGCATCAGGCATGCTAGGCTGCAACCACCAATCCATTTGCTACTGCAATGACACACACACACACACACACCTGGAGGCCGTAGGGTCCATAGCTTGTGGAATGGATCAACGGTTCACTACCTTGGAGGTTTTCAGGCTCCTACACTCGCGTGCAAAAGTGCAAGTGCATGAGTGTGCGTGTGTGTGTGTACACGCGCACATGTGCAAATGCACCCACACTCATGAGAGCGGGCAGTCAGGATGCTTTTGACACTTCCTCTGATAATAAAGCCCTCTGTAAGTCTGACACATCTTAAACATGCCACAAAACATGTCACAATTTTTTTGTGTGTGACATTCAAGCCGCAACCCTTGGCTAGGATCACATACCTGGGATCTGCCTTCATTAATGCACTCACATTTTCCAGGGCACCAACGAGGCAAACAGAGTCGGAAGTCCAAGAAAGGAAAAGTTAAAGTAGCCTTGCTGGAAGCTTGAATGTGTTGCGAATGTATAGCCTCAAATTATTGCTCAAACGAGCTGGCCTGTGTTCCCTACACAGCCATGAGCAGGACCCCTGCATTTCCCCAAAACATCAGCCTGCATCAGCAGCAGAAATGATGCGCTTGCAACGCGAGGCTAGCAGTCAGTCATTCTGACTGGAGGCCTTCTGCTCCTGTCCCTTCTGGCAATGCAAGGCTAGCAGACAGTTGCATTCGATTGGAGGCCTTCTGTTTCTGTAACCTTCTGGCAATGCGAGGCACTCTGTTGCAAAGGTTTCACTGAGCGTACTTCGGATTGACTCGCCCTCGGCAAGCCCTGAGTGCCTTCTTTCAGTGGGGAAATGCCTTGCATTTGCTGTCTGGTCATGCTTCTTCTCTTGCCTTGAAAGCGAGCAAAGGGGCTTGCGTTGGAGTAAAAACAAGGCGTCAATGGTTTGCAGCACTTGTTGGTTGAAACCCTGCAGCGTCTCCCTCAAGTGCACTTTAGAGAAACATAGCAGGATTTAAAGCTGAAGGATTTCCAACCAGATGTGGCTGAAGGGCTTGAACCAGAAGTGATCTTAGGTTTAACACCAGAAGTACTTACAGGATTTTAACCACATGTTTACACCCTGCAAGTATAAAACCTGCAATGTCTCCCACAAGTGCACTCCTTGTGTTGGACTCGGGCCAGGGATTGGGATGGTATGCTGCTGGCGCCAAGATAGACCGCTGTTTGCTGGAGCAAGGGTGGCAACTGTGAACACAGGTGACTCAGTCCCTTTTCGGAATGCCAGGTATATTGTTCTGTATCATATGTATGTATATCATATGATGGTATGTTACCCTACAACAGCGCGCTGTCCTGACCACATTCCTGGTAGCAGTTGGACCGAATGCGGCTGGCATTTTGCCACTGCAAACTCGCGCTTCCATTGTACGTCCCCAACATTGAGCTCACTGCTAGCCACTGGGCTGCACTCACAAGGTTGGGCGGGGTGTGAAGAGGGGTGATCCCGTTGGACAACTGGTTGGCGTAGGGCCGGGGAGAGGCCGCACCAGAAATGCAAGGGGAGCCTGCAGGAGCACCAGCACAGCAGTAAAGGAAGTCCTAGGAGTTGCAGAAGCACCAGCACAGCAGTAAAGGAAGTCCCAGGAGTTGCAGAAGCACCAGCACAGCAGTAAAGGAAGTCCCAGGAGTTGCAGGAGCACCAGCACAGCAGTAAAGGAAGTCCCAGGAGTTGCAGGAGCACCAGCACAGCATGAGAGAAAAGGTGACATGCCTTCTCGCCGCAAAAGGTGTGCACAAGAACCTCATGGACTCATGTGAGGGTTGAAAAACAGTATCGTGTTCCCTGCTCCCAGTTGACAGATGACTGACTTACTGCAAACATTTGATTGCGATTCCTTTTCTGTTAAGAAAGCTGAACGCATTTGTGCTGGTCAACTTTCACGAAAGGGGTATGGTTGAACAGGATTCGTGTGGGGCGCATACCACCCATTTTGACACAAGACCACTCAAGTTTTGAATGCAAGCACTAGGTCTCTGGCCTCATAATTTCAGTCTCCAGGAAGCAAGGAATACACGCGTATATTCCTGGAGATGGGCATGTGTACATGTGATGCTTGCACAGGCAACATGCATAAATTATGCGCGCGCAGGTTCCCACCTTCAGCAACACTGAAGTCATCCCGGCAAGACAGATAGTCATCATCCTCTCCTGCACAGTTTTGCACAGTTGCACAGGTGGCTGAGCGCGTCCAAATGTGCAGAATGTGGATCTGTAGGAGCTGACTTCCTTCAAGGAATCTACCTTTCTGGCTGACGCCAAGACTCCTACGCCCATGCACTTGCGCATCGTTGTGGGAAGGGGTGTGCTGTGTCCCTGTGCTCTGCCTAGTGAATAGTCCTTGCCCATCCACTGGTGCCCCATTCACAGCTCCATTTTGAAAGGGTGAAGTCAGGTCATGCTCGTGCTTCAAGTCCACACCACTCCTGCGATGACCTCTGTGACGATGATGGCGCCTACTTTTATGGGCTGTCCTGCTGTCTCTAGACGAGAAGCAGCATCCCATAGCTCATGGAACGGAAGAGGTGGAGTTTTCCAAGAATACTACATTTGAAACTGGTATAAACGTGAGTTCTAACGTATGGCACCTTTTGTTGCCTTGACAGTTTTTTCAAGCTCGAGGCGTCAATCAGGCCAATTGACCTGCTGCCACAAGAAATAAAACTTTGTTCCACTTTAAGTATTAAGTGGAAAGAAACGATGCTTGGTCCACCGGGGGCAAAAGGCAGAGCAGCTGCTCCACTCGCAGGTGAGCTTATCCATCCAAACACTATGCTTAATAGCTGTTGCGAACGTGGACCCAAACTTTCCGAACTCCCTTCTTAGAGGGTGGTCAAACCACAAGTCGTTGACTGTGCGCATGTGCGCGCGCACGCGCACACACACACACACACACACACACACACACACACACACACACACACACACACACACACACACACACACACAAACACACAGACACACACAGGCACATGCACAAACACGAGAGGTCATAGTTCAAAATCTCAAACGTGCACACGAGATGTCATAATGCAAAAACCCTTGGGACGTCCGTTTGTCCCTCAGCAAATTCCTTGCTGGTGCACACCGTAAGCATTAGGGCACACACATTTGTGTGTTCCTTGTCCAGACATGGAGGCAGCAGGCATGGTTTGGCTGAAACCTCAGTAGCGTACACATCATTTTGGACTCATGCATCGTTTGACAGCAGAAACAGTGTCTGAGCCTGCAAAGTTTGTACCCAATCAACGCTTCTTTTAAAGGCAACTGCACTCCTTGAAGCATGCATTTGCCGTTATTTATGGTCTTTCACTTATTCAGAGAAGCTTAGGGGTTTTCACTTGTTCAGAGAAGCCTAAGGGTTTGAGCCCTGATCAAAACAGAGGTTGCGCTAGCGAGCTCATATATTCAAGCTCCTGTCTTCCATGGCGTGCTATCAATCGATGCAGGGAGTGGCAATGGCGGGGGCGGCAGGCGGGTGAACCCTCGTGCCTGTACAGGTGGCGGCAAACCAGGGGGTGGAGATGGCCCTTACAATCGGCCAAGGAGGGCCGTGCCAACTTCCCGCCCCTTATTGCAAGCATCTCCGTTAGCATCAGCTGCTGCTGTGACGGCCACAGGCCTCTCTTTGAGCTCAGCCGGCGCGGGCAGCAGCATTATCAGCACCTCTGGCTTGGGGCTGCCATCCGTAAGTATGCCTGAGCACGTGCGCGCCTCTGGCGGATTTTTCCCCCAAGGATTACAAGGTATTGGCCTGCAGCACCAGCCCAGGCTGATCGGCTAACATGCGGGCCTTCAATAATTCCTCATAATGCGTGAGCTGCTTGTGTGCATTGAAGCACGGGCTTTTCCTTGTGGTGTTCACTTTCACGTTGCTTGTGCGAAGTTCCCTGATCTAGTTCTTTAGGTCATGCTGTGTTGCAGATAGGCTCAATGACACCTTACAGTAATGAACTCCTGAGTTGTCACCCTTGATCTCATCAATGGCGCTCAGGAGCGTTGCAACCTGCTTGAAAGGTACAGCAATTGCAAATGAAAAAAATCAGTTTGGAACCAAATCCTTGGTTGTGAAAAATCTGACCAGGTACTCACCAGTGAGAGACCAATTACTAAGCACCTGGCATAGAGTTGCATCCCATTCTTTAAACTGGTTCTGAATGACGACTCTTTGCCTGATGGTGCATTGCCTGTTTTCCTTCCAAGGAGGCTTGCTTGCCAGCCGTGGGGCTATGGATGATGTCTCCAGGGATGTAGTGGGAGAGTTCTTTCTGCCTACACAATTAACACAGTTCTTTTATTTCTGCTGGTGGTGGTGGTGCCTGTTTCCCATGCAGGGAGGCTTGCTGGCCAGCCGTGGGGCT
Source organism: Dunaliella primolecta (assembly GCA_914767535.2). Taxonomy (NCBI): domain Eukaryota; kingdom Viridiplantae; phylum Chlorophyta; class Chlorophyceae; order Chlamydomonadales; family Dunaliellaceae; genus Dunaliella; species Dunaliella primolecta. The sequence continues at coordinate 2,217,654 of OU611757.1, read as the reverse complement.
ATGGATGATGTCTCTGTGGAGGTAGCACCTGCAGGGCTTACTCCAACCACTCTGTACATGAACAAGCAAGCCTCGCTCGCAGAGTGCTGCGTACCGAATGCGAGGTGGGGTGCAGGTGCAGGTGCATGCATGCCCCTGCTTGTGCAGTGCAGCACAGCCTGATGCACATTGAGGTGAAGTAAAGCAGGTGCAAGGGCGTGCGGAAGCTGCATTGCAGATGCAACGGAATTCCTGCTGTGGAACACTGGCAACCTCAAACAAGAAAGTAAGGTAACCTGGTGGAGAGCAGGTCTTTTGAGCTGTTAAACATCGATCGCAAGAATGTCTGTGCTGCTGTGTCAGCCCAGTGCCTGAAAAAGCGTGTCCACGCTTGCTGGTTCAATGGCCTCAGAGCAGCGCTGCACAATGATGTGTGTAACGAGATAAGAGGCCTGGGAAACCCCTTCGGGACATCTTGAGTGTGCCTGTTCTCCCACACGTTTTTAATTGAGTCAATTACCTGACCTATTTGAGGTGCGTGCAAAAAACTCAGGCTCCTTGGTGCAGAAGGGTGGATCACTGCTGCTCAGCCTGACCTTCGTTAGTTCGAACCTGTTAGGAAGTGTATTTGCTAAGGTGTTTGGTACCCTCTGCAGCGCCAATGCAGCACTCTTGCCTGATATGACTAGGGGGCTAGAAGGAGCGAGTGAAGCTACTTTTTCTTTCCACAAAATGTGAGTAACTCTTGTTCCAAGCTCCTGGCCCTAAATTCGCCACAAGGCTTTGCAGCAATTCATATCAAGTCGTCTTACATCATTTGTTGAAAAACCTGAGCTGTTTGTTTGTTTATGGCCTGTCAACCTTTGCTATCCAGGTACCGGGCGGTGGAGACCTTCCCGTTTCCGTTGCCTTTTGAGCAGCAGGGCATGCGCATCTGAGGAGGGTCTTGTGCACCTGGAAGGAGGGCCTTGTACACCTGTGAGGTCCTCTCTTGCGCTTCTGGTCTGCACCTGGTAGGAGGGCCTTGTGCACCTGGTGTGCACCCGTTAGGAGAGCTTTGTGCGCCCGGCGCGCACCTGGTAGGAGGGCCTTGTGCACCTGGTGTGCACCCGTTAGGAGAGCTTTGTGCGCCCAGCGCGCACCTGGTAGGAGGGCCTTGTGCAACTGGTGTGCAACTGGTAGGAGAGCTTTGTGCGCCTGGCGCGCACCTGGTAGGAGGGCCTTGTGCACCTGGTGTGCACCTGGTGACCTTGTACGCTGGATAACTAGATCCGATTAAGGCAAATCAGAAGGAGCTGCTTTGCGTTGTGACTCCTGATCAGTGAAACGACGCGGTCAGCAAAAGCCTGTGGCTCTATCCAGGCATCTGAGCTCACTGCCCTGAGCACTGGGCGGTGCATCCTTGGTACTGCTCTGGGCACTAGCCGGTGCATTCTTGGCTCTGCCCTGGAACTAGGCAGTGCATTCTTAGAGGCATGGTAGGCACGACCACAAGCAGGGTTAGGTTAGGCCAATTTGTGCGACTTCTCCTTGTTTGGTATGTGCCCAATGCGAAACCTTTTGCCTACATACCGCTAGACATGTATGGTCATATGGGGCTGGCCAACCCTTGACATGATCAATGCAAAGCAATGGGGGCCTCATGCACTGCCCCTCATTGCAGTGCTGATGTGCATTTAGTGAAAGGGAGCAGTAAGTTGCTACAAAAATGGTGAATTTGCCTTAACATGCTGCAACTCTGCCCTTGATGTGATGAGCACTGTGACTTTAAAGGGGCGCCCGGTATCTGCAGGCCTGCTCACTTTTGTGGCCATATTTACATGGCACAGGTTCCCTGTACTTTTATCAGCAATGTTAGAATTTTTCCTGATGTGACCTTTGTGCGCCAAATGCGTACAAAGATGAGCCATCACGCCTGCAGGATTGCTATACAATGCTTACATGTTTTGCTTGTCTTGGTGTGCGCAAGCCAAGCACTTTTATCTATTGAACAGGAGCCCAAGGCGGAACTGCAGGCCATTGCCCTGCCTTGCTGACCTGATTGTCTTCGAGGAATGGTTCTGCTGCCGTCGTGTATTTTTTTCTTTTTCCACTCGTCCTCAAGGCAGGAGACCCCCTGTATGAAGCTTGGATTTAAATGAACCATGACTACTGCACCGATATTTTTTTATCCTTCGAAATGTTATGGCCAGTGCCACTTAGTCTCTTGCTGCTGCTGGCCAACACCCTGATTGCCTTGCACAGCAAGCTACAGAGATGCAGCCTCAAGGCCAATGCCCTTGTGCAAGCAATGCATGCTCTGCGTAGATGGCCAGCTTTCTATTTCACGTTTGTTGCCCTGGTGTAAGCAGCAGGTTGAATATCTTTTAACCAACGAGTGCTCAAAATTGAACACACTTTGAGTGCTTGGAATCATTCCATGGTTTTCCAGGAGGCTCAAAATTGATGATGAAATATGTCCAGTCCAACCCATTCCAACGTTTTGAAAAGGAAATGAAGACTACTTAGGCAGCAGAAAACCCTCTCTTCATCCGCTACATCAATTAAGGAAAAGGAGACACATTGGCTCAGAAGAGCTGTGAGTCCCCTCCACCGCAAAGCAGGAACACAGAAAGGGCTAGTGGGGATCTGGAGGGTTGCTGGAAGCATCCGGCTCCAGAATTCGCCCGTGAGGGGTATTATTTTTTTCCAACTGCAGCCAAACAGAAAGGTAAGGTAGGAAACACAAGCGCATCTGAGCAACCTGTTTGAGTCAATAGTGCCTCTATTTCAAGTATTTCCTTTACTCTTTAGTCTACCGATGACTGTCATGTGCCTTTGCTGATGTGTCTTGCTCGCTAAAACCTGTAGAATGGTGATGGAATACAAGGGCAACGTTCAAAACACGCACTCTCAGACAAACACACAAAAGAACGCAGCTTCTGGCCGTCGCCCTGGTACCAGCACTGGCCCTGTATGTGAGCCACTGGCTCATTATGGCATAATTTAAGCGATCCAACATTTCAAAGTTTGGCACACTTCTTTTGCAGTTCAACTCAAGTTGACAGTCAAGGTGTCGTATCTATTTGAGTCTGGTTTAGTCAAAAGCACACTGTCTTCTTCAGCCGAGCTAAACCCTTGGGCAATACAGAAGGTACCAATACAAACACACCATTCCCGATTAACAATTTTCTTATCTCTCTTCCCTTGGTGGATAGGATCTAGATGCCTCAGCCCTGGGAGTTCCTTTTCCTGTGGTTCAACCACCAAGTTGGTGCGGGGAATGTTCTGTCAGGCTAAGAAACTGACGCAGCCAAAACAGTGTGTTAGTTGGCCATGCTACAAGAACCATGGCGCTAAGCGGTCCGCCCGCATGTGGGGGGTGTGCTCCATGCACTGTGCCCAGTGCATTAGCTAGACCACGCAGGCGAACCTGCCTGCCTACGACAACCAAAGGATCTAGATGGCAGGCATGCGCATAGAAGAGCAAGTGAGGCTAGTTGCTTTAGATTTAGGCCTGCCTGATAGGATGCTGCATTTGCTTTGTTGCACATGAGCATCAGCATATGGTCCACTCTACTGACCCTCGGGAACAGTAGATTATCTTTGTTTTCTTAATTTATGCTTTTGTCTCTGTGTGTACCTGTGCATGCAAGCTTGAAACCTGTCGTTTGGATGCATACTTTGATCTTGCTCGCTTGAAACTTGTCGTGTGGATGCGCAGTTTGATCTTGTTTGATCTTGCAAGATTATTGAGGAATTGGTGTAGCAGACTGCAGAAATTTATTGACTTGTGACCGAGGCCTGGTGACTGCCAGTGATTGAGTTAACTGGCTGAGCCGAGTGGATTTTCCTGCCTCGCCTCTGTGGCTGGGGGGTTGTCTTGGAGAAGGGAGTGAGTCAAGCATTGATTTTTTGTTTATTAATAAGAAATTAATTTCTCTGGGTCACCTGCCTGTACTCGTGTGCCATGCCTTAGGTATCTCCCCGCATTCATTGCTTCATGCTTGAAAAGGGGCATTGTAGCATGGCCAACTAAGACACTGTTTTGGCTGCGTCAGTTTCTCAGCCTGACAGCTGTACACCCAGAGTGTGCTGCAACGAGAATCTGCTGCAAGTTAGTTTAGTCCGTTATGCAATTGTGATTGATCTTTGCGTTTCACACAGCTGAGGATCTGTTTAGAGAACTCCGAACTCGTAGTAACACCTTTATAGTCATTTGCTCTAGTGTCATCCCGGGTAAACTCGTAGCAGCCCTGATGGATACGTCCATGCAAGGCTAAAGCCCTCAAGTCCTTGGAGGAGGCAGCAGCAGCAGCAGCAGCATCGCAAGTTGAGTACTCATACATAGAATTGCAGAAGCCCAAGCAGTACAGCCAAAGCTAAGCAAAGAGTTGCGCCAACTCCTGCAGAAATCGCACCTTTTCCATCAGCCTAGTAGTTTGCCTACAACCCTGCCCAGCTAGCATGCTACACGCCGCAGTATTGCAGCACAATCACTTCTCTAAACACAGCCTCAGCTGTGTGAAACGCAAAGGTCAATCACAACTGCATAACCAACTGAACTAACTTGCAGCAGATTCTCGATGCAGCACACTCTGGGTGTGACAGTTCACTGCCTCCGTAGTTTTTCCCTTCTCTACAGCTATGTATACCTTTCCCTTCCTTTCCTAGTGACCTAGCGTGACTTCTGGCCCTTGGGTAAGTTGAATTAAAAGGGAGATATTAGAGTGGAAGATGCCAGGATGAACCGTGGTTACTGCTGAATCATGGTTTGGGTTGGTTATTCAGTTGAGGGTTATTACTGCTGGAAGGCTATGATGTGCCTTAGCTTAAAGAGTAGAGATTAGTTGTATTTAGTCTAAAGAATATTTTAGCGTCTAGTAGGGTTGCCAACATCCATGCAACAAAGGACAAATTCACTGAAGCTGATGGATTGAGCATTTTGCCTCTCAAAAACAATAAGGCGTGACTGATGCTGATCTTGCATGACACAGGCCAGCTGCACTACTTTTCCACTTTTCTTTCTATAGAAAGAATCTCCCCCCTGGTAATCTCTGGTAATGAGATGAACACTGAAGCCAATTTATGTTCCCAAAATATATGCAGGGGATTCTGCCTTTTGTAGGCCACCTGTGCCATACACACAAAAGCTTGCACTATACAAGGTGGTGGTTTTAGCACAAGGAGAAGTTTAGGAATTCCTAACTTTTCTTAGGGCACGTTTTTGGTAATTTGCCTATTTTGGTAGGGGTCCTGGTTACTTCGGCACAAACATTGCAATTACTTGGTATTGTTTAAATTTATTCTGAGTTCAATACCTTTAAATCACATGAAAAAACAACCGGCCTCGATTTAGAGATGTTGTCAAAGCGTGCAGTAAACAATGTGTTTTGGTTAATTCTCGTGTAAGATATTCAAATTTGAAAATTCATCCTATTCTATTTAAGGCTGTTGGTTCAGTAGGCATTTTTGTGTGAGGGGGCATTCTGTGTGCTTTGGTGCGGGCAAATGTCAGTTTGATCCATTGAGCAGTATGCTACTGGGTTTATCCAATAGTTCAGGCCGGGCTCTTTGCAGAAGAACATTTGGCAAGCAAGTTCACTCCCAGTCCATCAAGCGGTCATCCAGAGGAGCTGCAACCATGGAACCCCAAACGCTGCAGATGCCATCTCTGTCAGGGTTCATGCAGAGGATCAAAGAATGCAATGAAGGTTTGCTTTTCTCGGCGAAATATGCCTCAGGTCATGTTCTCTCTCCCCAAGACTCCTTTTCCGATGGCTCCCAACTGTCATCACCGTGTACGGTCCTTTGCTGTAGGGATGGAAGCCTTCAGCACCTTGAAGCCGTTCCTAGTGAATGGCAAGAAAGTAGGACACTTCAAGCCAGAGTGAGTGACCACAGTGAATGCTTGCAGCAAGCCTGAGCAATTGCAAAGTACGACTGTGCTTAAGCCTACAAACACTGCATAATTAAAGGTTATATTAGTTTGTTGGATGTCAGCCTGCATTGTCAAATGTGACATCCATTCATCAAAGTTGATGGGTACCACAGGTGCAGTGATCTTCATGAAGAAGCAACAGCAAGACTGCTACATCGATGCTCCACCAATTTGAGCTCTGGCATGGAAACATTCCCTGCAGGTTTGTGGAGCATCTTTCTCACTACCCCTCAGTCTTCCACGTGAGCGAAAGCCAAGTCAGCTTGGCATCTGAGCTGGATACGCCAGAGAAGCGCACTGCACAGGTGGCACGTAAGTTTTCCCCTGTGAACACTGTGTTTAATGTGTAAACTTTATTTGCGAAAGCCAGAAACCAGGGTAGAGCCTAGAGACAAGCTGGACCCTTGGCAGTGCATTGCAGGCTAGGAAGGCCTGTTGCGGGTATGCCCGACTGGTATACAACGGTTACAAGGGGAAAACAATGCCTGACTGGTGTACAAATCAGGTTTCCTAGGAGCAGCCAGTGCAAGAAGCTTTGCTGGAATAAGTATGCCTGTCAGAGCATCCGCCACGGATGTTGGTCCAATTGTACATAGCTGTGATGACTAAGGAAAGGAAAGGAAAGGAAAGGGTTACATAGCTGTACCTGCCTCTGGGGGCAGCTTAGCTGAAGCAAAATAGGATGACTAAGGACGTCCTCCTTAGAAATGACTTCTCAGCGACACCTCCTGTGTGTGCAGGTGTCTTGGAAGAGCTCCGGGATAAGAAAGTCATTGGAGGCTGGAGGAACGAGCTGTACCCTGTGACATCCTCCTTCTACGATAAACCAGAGCTGCTGGTGAGCAGGCTTGTGCTATTCAAGTGGAAGCCTTGCATCCTTTTCATTTTCCCTGATGGATGTGTTGCAGGCAACACCAAAACACTCCAGCCTTTCTTTGTAGACATGGAAATTTAGAGATGCCGGACCTTGTCTTTGCCTGTTCCCAACGTCTCGCTTGTTCAAAAGGATCTTCGTAGTTATCTTACCAAACCAGACTTGCATACCTCATCATTGCTGCTGGTACCATTCCTGGTGGATGAGCTCCACCCTATCAGAGACCCCAGCAGGGCCAGATTTGCATGTTGACCTGAACATGCTGAGTGAACACTGGCCTCTTGTTCATGCCATGCTCACCTGTGGTGATAAAACTGAGCTCACACACACACACACACACACACATGCACGCATGCACACCAGGGTTGAAGGCAAGCAAAGAAAAGGAGCTGAGCTCAAATGCCAACCTTGCTTGGCTTTGGCGGCACGTCCATCCCCGCAGGCTCCTTGCTTCTTTCATGCCCGTCTCCCTCCTTCTCTACTTTTTTTTTTCCGCTTCTTGTTGTAACGCACTACTTCCACAACTTGCCTGCACACACACACACACACACACACACACACACACACACACACTCACACTCACAAACACACACACACACACACTCACACACACACACACACACACACACACACACACACACACACACACACACACACACAGGTCGAGCGTGCTGCAGCTACGCATTTTGGAATGAAAGCATATGGAGTGCACTGCAACGGGTGAGTCCTGCACAGTGTGTCTAGAAATGAGCATCAAACTAAAGTCGTGAATTGTGCAAGGAGCACTGCAATCTTGCACAGCCATACAGGCTTCTCGCGTCCAAACCATCTTTGCTTCTACTCTGCTCAGGGAGTATTTGATTTTGAAAATACTTGCCACAAACAACGACGGCGTGCTGAAATCTTTGTGAGCAGGTACGTTGTGGATGAGACTGGGAGGTACAAGCTGTGGGTAGCCAAGCGCAGCATGTCAAAGCCCAACTGGCCAGGGAAGCTGGGTGAGTTGAGCCGACAATGTACCCTCAAGAGCCTGCATTTACAACAAGTGGGGGGCCATGAAGTGAGCACTGGAGAATCTTGCCAGCACAATAACATGATTATTTTCTTTCTTAGGATGGCGTTGAATCACCTTGAAAAGACAGGTGCTGGAAATCCGTCCTCAGCAATGGTCCATGAACTGCTATGGAGCAGTCGACTCCATGAGCATCAAGCTACGTTCCCTTCCTTTCCTTGTCCTTTTTCCATGCATATTTTGTCTTTTGTTGTCATGACACTTGATTGTGTAGAAATTTGTGCACGCCAACCTGTGTTTTTGACATGATGTGTCTGATCTTTTGATGGCCTATTGGTGACAGTTGTGGCATATGGGCGTCTGTATTGAGGCAGGGCAATAGGTGTGTCCGGTTGGAGCAGCCAAGGATGACAGGAGCCTTGCGTGATTGCTTCAAAATCAGAATGTCGCTGTTTCCCATCGCCAAGCTGTATTGCCTGCATTTCTTTGCCCCACCGACAGTCTCCAGATGCAGAAGCTGACACTGTCAGGGATGCAGATGCAGGAGTAGAAGCTGAAACCGTCAGTGGTGCATATGCAGAAGCTGACACTGTCAGTTATGCAGACGTAGATGCAGATGCAGAAGTCAACACTGTCAGTTATGCAGATGCATGTGCAGAGGCTGGCACTGTCAGTTGTGCAGATGCATGTGCAGAGGCTGACACTGTGTTAGAGGCAGGCGTGTTTTGCACCAGCCGGCCAGCTGGGTTGTGTTCCAAAAGAGGTGACGTACGGATCCTGCTTGTTATGCCCAAGTTCCTCCTCAGAAGGATCCCCCACAAATTGCCAGACAAATCACACGCCGCGCTTTTAGATCACATCGCTGCTGGCGGTCAGCCCCACAACCTCAGCCCGACTGCCAACATTATCAAGGAGTGTGAGGAGGAGGCGAGCATCCCCCTGGAATTGGCGCGGACCGCAAAGCCTGTAGGAGCCGTTAGCTACACTACAATTTCATCTGTCGGCCTGAAGCCAGATGTGCTCTTCACCTTTGACATCCAACTCCCTTTGGGTTTTACACCGAAGCCACAAGATGGGGAGGTGAGGGGTTGCACAGGCGCTGCCTGTGCCGCCTGTGACAATTCGTCATGCTGTTCGTTTTTGTGCTTCCTGTTATGGGATGCACAAGTGCACATACACACACGCACACACACATACACGCACACACACACAAGTGCATTGGCTACCCTGTTGCACTGGAAGCCAAACAGTGCCGGCTCCTGCCCAGTGTGTTTCTGCAAATCCTCACCAGCTCTGGGTCTGCCAGGCCATACTGCTGCTTTCAAGGGGCTTCACAGGCGACTACGAAAGTGACTGCATGAGCATTGATTCATGTGCATACACACGGTGGAGTGATTTTCACGGAAGGCATTTAGGTTTGGCTCCTCAGATGGTTCTTCGGTGACTGGTATTGATGATCAAAGTGCATTTAGTCAGATTGCTTCCCTTGCTTCCCTGCTCTCACCATAGCTATTATTATTTCTGGACTGAATTTCTTTGTCCACACGATGTCACTCCATTGCTCTGCCTCTGTGTGCGTGCCAGCTGCTAGAAAACCCCATGTTTACTCGCTCCTGTGTGTGTGCCCATGCTTGGACCCACGTCCCAGCTCTTTAATGGCTCCCCATGATGAGGCCCCTTTATGCTTCTCCTTCAGGTGGAGTACTTTGAGCTTTGGCCAATCGAGCGTGTCGCCCAAACAGTAGCAAACACCACCGACTTCAAGACCAACTGCAACCTTGGTGGGTGCTGCCTGCTCAGGCATCAAATACAAGTGTAATGCACTTGGATTTCAAGAACATGAGAACATAAAAAATACTTTATGGTCCACCTACGTACAAAAGAAAGCGTGTGTTTCCTTATGTACAAACCTAGAAAACAAGAAATGTCTGGAAATTTGCACGTGCGCTTTGCCTGGACTTGTGAGGCATATGCACCTCGTGGAGCTCATCTGGAGCTGATGCTGCCTTCACGCGTAGATGAGGCTTGGAACATGTTCTGCACCCAATAGCTGCTGCTTGTCATCAATTGCCGTGCAAACTTGAATCTCTGAATGTGTCAGCTTGGTTGCGTGTGCGGGCACGCGCGCGCGTGCGCGCACACACACACACACACACACACACACACACACACACACACACACACACACACACACACACACACACACACATGCACGCGCACGCACACACACACAAACATACATGTGCTCTGATGCCCGCAGTGATCATTGACTTCATGCTTAGACATGGCCTGATAGGCCCAGACCAGGTGAGTACGGCACGGGTGGCAGGTCAAAATACCACTAGGTGCTGCAATTGCCTGATACTTAACCAGGTGAAGATGTCTCCGTATGGTTAACTTGGGATTCTTGCCCGTTGACTAAGTCAGGCAGACATAGGAAAGGAAACTTTCACTTAAGACCTGCCTCATTTTTTTGCACAAGCCTTGAAAGCCATCTGGCCGTCGAGGTGTAGAGCAAGTCCTGGAAGTGTGCAAATCCTGGAAGTGTTCACCTGTGCAAGGGCACCATGGACCACATGTAGGCTTGAACCTTGTAGTTTTGGCCTTTCTGGTGACAAGCTTTGACTGTGCCTCTTGCACAAAAAGCTGCTGCTAGCCATACGTTGCGCCCATCATTGCGCGGACAGGCTCGACCATCAGCAGCTTTGTAGCAGCGACTGGGACCAACTCAAGGAACTTCAGCTACCTCAGGGTTCCTTTGTACCACCACTTGCGCCTTCTTGTTTTCTCATACAGGAGGGCTACCTTGACCTAGTCCGGGGGATGAGAAATGGAGACTGTTCTTGAGGGTCGCTACAGGTTTTTGGGTGAGAGCACTTAAGGCAAGGTGCAAGGTAGCTGCCTTGTATGCATGTGGCAGTGTCTGGTCAATTGAGCATTTTTTGCCTTTCCAGAATACACTGTCTTCGTTATGACGAGAGTGCGCTGCCTTGGCGAGAGTGTGCTACCTTGACGAGAGTGTGCTGCAAGAAGGTCAATAGTTTGACATCCGGTACATGGCTCTGTGATTGAGCCATCTGGGCATGGGGTTTTAGGCGCTGTCCTGGCTCGCCACTGTCCCAGCCTGATATTTTTGCCTTTCCTGAAGACATGTGGACAACACTGGACTGCGTACCTGAGTCCTTTTCTTGGGATCACGTCCAAGGTGGCATACCTTTTTCTTTGGGATCACGTCCAAGGTGGTGTGCTTTAGCAAATCCACAAAACTTCGACGAATGGAACTTTCCCTAATTGGATCTTCCCTTGCTGATCCCTGGCAAATTGCAGGCCCATTTTCAGTTGCCTGCATGCAGTTCTATTCACTGGTCCTAGAAACAAAGAAGGCCTCCAGTCAAAAGGATTGACTGCTAGCCTGCTCTTAAAAAAAAGAAGTCCATGGAGAAATGGATACATGTTGTTGTTGTTTTGGTTCATGTAAGTGAACATGCCAAAGGATTGTACATGGTGAGTGGAAGACGGGTATGGAACCGCCTGGGAAGGGGCACTATACAGTAGCAGAAGAGGTCCAGAGAACAGGGAAGCATACTAAAGCCAAAGGGAGCAAACATTGGGGTTTGTGCATTTGGAAAGGAAAGGAAAGGAAAGGGTTTCGTGTGCATTTGAAATATCATCATGGACTTAATCTTGGGCATCACAAAGGCCACAGGCAGGAGAAATGTTATTTTTCCAAATTGCTTGTCAAATTTTGAGTTTGGACACAAAGGTAGAATCGGGCCATGCTGTGCACAATGCGCTTGGGCAAATCCAGGTACAGATAATTGGGTAGAAAAGAACAGAAATCTACGCGGGCAGTGAGAACACTCCCCACATCAATTAAGGAAAAGAGGAAACCTAGGGCCAAGGCGCCATGTATCCCCTTAACCAAGAAAAAAAGAAAGGAAAGGGTTGAAGAAAAAGAAAAAATTAATGGATCGATGGGATGTCATGAGGAGAGTCTGGTCATGGTTGAGAACTGCCAGTGTTCTGGGTGCGTCGCTTATAAAGCGAAAAGTTTTCAGCCTGGCGTGGATTAGGAGGGTACCTAGCACCCTGTGCCTGATCTCAGTGGTGAGAACAGAGATGTTTTCAAGAGCACGCGCGGTGCTAGCAAGTTTGTAAGTGGACTGGACACGAAGCTTCAGAGCAAGCTTGATGGCTGTATGACTGTCAAGACCAAGATCTTTAGGAGGCTTGTGGTGGAGGGGACTCACGGCTCTTCTGAGCCAATGTGTCTCCTTTTCCTTAATTGATGTAGGGAGAGTTTCCTCTGCCTACGCAGATTTCCTTTTCTTTTCTTTAAGAGGCTCCAAAGTATGAGGGGTGTAGATGACCCTGCCCACACCTAAGAGGATGGTAAGGAGCTATCATCTTGCTCTCTTTCTCGTTGCTGGACCTTTCTTCTTTCTCTACCTGCTGTACTTCTCTCAGTCTGAACTTTGTGGTGGGGAGGTCATACGGTCCGTGCACCAATGTGGCCCCCTTTCCTTAGTTGATGTGGGGAGTGTTTCCTTTCAGGGAGGGTAGCTTGAGCTAGGCCCTTGGTTTACAAGGTTGACAAGGATAAGGCTTTCAGTCAAGAAGTGCGACTGCTAGCCTGCTCATAAAAGGCAATTAACTCATGAAGGAAAACAGGAAGTTTGCTGTTGTTCTGGTTTAAAAAAGCAGACACATCATGAGATCCTGCCTGTGAGAACAAGGGAGCATATTTCCTGCGGAGAGAGACCACCTGGGGATGTGTGCTGTGAAAGAGGACATGTTGTTCATCCTGGACATCATCATCAGCCTCACAAAGGTCACAGTTTGGGGAAGAGCTGTGATTCCAAGTTGCTGTCTCATAGCGAAGGGTGTGAACACGGAGTCTAAATCGAGCCACGCTGCGGATGATATCATGGGGGAGGTCAAGTAACATGTATTTGGGGAGACTGTAGGGAGAATGCATAACCAAGGCCCTGCTTGTAGGAGGAGCGCACCACTGGTGATAGGTCAAGCATTTACTGTTGCGCTCTCTTAGGTGCGTGCTGGAAAAAGGCGCCCAATATTGTAGATACCTAGTCCTGAGATCCACAGAAAAGAAAAGAAAAACTACGTAGGCAGAGGAAACTCTCCCTAGGGAGAGTAGAGTAGATGTAGGCCTACACCAATTAAGGAAAAGGGGACACGTTGGCTCAGAAGAGCCGTGAGTCCCCTCCACCACGAAGCTACAAAAAGAACACCCTAATGGGGATCTGGAGGGTTATTGGAAGCGCCCGGTCCATAACCTGGCTGCAAGAAGTATTCTTGTTTTCAATAGCACGCCTAGTGGTAACAAGCTTGTTGGCATACATGACAGAATGGGCATGAAGTTTGCGAGCAAGTTTATTGGCGCGTTGGTGGTCAAGTCCCAATTGTTCAAACTGGTTAAGGGTGTGCTCTGTATAGCAGGTCCCACCAACACCCAAAAGGATGGTGTGGAGAGTCACAACTTTTGCATTAATGAGTTTGCAGAGGTCTGCATGCTGCCGCTGTGCCGCCTCCAACTGCTGTCCAGGCCTCGTGTCTTCACAGTTCTTAATTTTAATCAAGTGCACATGCCGCTGGTTCACATTCAGTTGGTGGGGTTGCCTCACGCGGTTGGCTGTAGTGGTCCTCAGTGTGGGTTTGTGTCTGCTGCGTAACGCATGATGGTGTGAGCAGGAGGTAGAAGGAGAAGAAGGAGTGGGTTTGACTTTACAGGGAGTAATCAGTATAGCATCAGGACGGCTGGAGGTGAGTCTAGATCTCTTAGAAAATTTTTTTGGAAAGAGGTAAGGGGGTATAATTCTGTTTGATGCATGTGCAGGGATTTGAAGGTTGTGCTGGGCCAACCTATCACCACTCCTGCAAGAATAAGATTCAGCCTAGCGCAATTTGGAAGCTATTGGAGTTGGGCCCGTTTATATGTTTCTAGGACATTCCTTCGTGTGCCTAGGACCTTCCTCGCTCGCTATTTATTTCTTCCGTTCTGGCTCAGGTGTTTCAGCAATCCCCTGCTTCAGCGAGGGTCCCTGACTTTTTCTCTGCCTCTGGGCAGGTGTTCTAGAATCTCAGCCACAAGGACTGGTTACTCTGCCGTGCGGCAGGTGGTTCCTAACTAAATGCCTCTGCCCGAAGGACAGGTGGTGTCTCTGCCATAAGGGCAGGTGGTGCTAACACTAGCTATCTACGCCATAAGGACATGTGCTCACCTTGCTTCTTTAATTAACCCGGGCTGTGCACCCAAAGACAGGTTCAATCAACCAAATCACTTGGTTAGTGTTTGGATTTACAATTGAACAACGAGGGAAGCATTTCACACATGAGAGTATGATATTGCAAAGAGAGCAAACGTCTAGATGATGGCAAGCCTACTTGGTCTTCCCCCTCACTATCAAGTTGTGTCATAACATGGCAATGCAAAGGAAATAAGCATCTAAGCGATGGCAAGTCTGTCTGGTGTTCCCCCCTCGCTCCTAGCGCAAGGTGGGAGGCTAAACTGTTGTGCAAACTACAGTAACTCAAAACTAATATAAAGATGAGCGTCTATGAGCATCTACTTGTCTGCTTGGGGACTTGGTCATGCAGTGCTTCATTCGGAATACTCAGATACGGAGTCTTCTGCTTATACCATCACTTGGATGTGGATCAGCCTCAGCTCTACCGATACAACTCCCAATGTCCATGTTAACCAAACCTGCTCCCCAGGGGCTTTTGCTAAGAGCTTTGATTATCTTTCTTCCAGCAACATTGTGGCGTTCAGTCTTCATGCTGGAGATGATATAATTTTGGCAGCCTGAAAGCATGTGGAGTGCACTGTCTAACTGATGACAGCCTGGGAGAGGGCATAGTGGGTTAGTGGACCTTTTGAAGCGAACTAGTCCTGAGATCCACAACAAAACGACTGAGATGAATGGGCTCACAATTCAGCAGCTTCTGATTGAAAATGTGGGAGTGTGCCATACCATCCATGGCTGACAGAATATGGGAGGACCAACAACCATCAGACCTTGAGCTCAGCCGCATGTCAGCCTGCAAAATATTTTTCATTGTGGAGCTGTTGCATCGGTCAGGGAGTTGTAAAGACGTATCTGGTGACCACAGTCAAAGACCGTGTCAATGGGGAGTGGCAAAGACTTGGGCTGGGGGTTACAGCTTATGTTGCGGCAAATTCCAGCAATGTCATACGATGGGGACAGCAGGGGAGGCAAGTGCAAGGAAGGTACCAGCAATACCATATCCAGTGTGGCGTCATGGGAGCAGGAGCTATGCCAGGGGTGTGGGGGGAAAGTGGCATAAATCAGCGGTGGGTTTGGAGAAGGTGGTGCAGTACCTAGCAGAGGTGCTGCCACCACTGTCACCAGTAGCAGCAGCAACAGCAGCAGCAGCAGCGGCAGCCTCTGCCTCTGTGCCCTCAACCTCTGCAGCAGCAGCAGCAGCCGCCACCGCCCCAGCAGGGACTGCCGCCCCTGAGGTCCCCATGATGCCAGCTGTCCAAGCGCCTTGCCCCAGGGATGGGCACAGTGGTGACACCCCGTCAGCCAAGGCTGCCAGGGCCGGCAACGCGCAATTTGGTGTACGTCCCAACAACAATGCCCAACAACAATAGGGGTTAGACTGGCTGGGTAGCCATGGTCTGTTTGATTGCCATGGCAAACAGATATCATTGTATGTTCAGAATGTGGATGGCATCCCAGACACTGCTGTTGACCCTAAGTCTGTAAAGACTGAGGTGCTGTGCGCGAACATTAGGAATCATCACATTTCTGTGCTGGTGGAAACTCGTACAGATGATATGGATAGGCTCATGAGGCATCTGCAGGGCACGCACAAACTTGTGCACCGTTTAGATGTTCCTGCTGGTTGTGCTGGTAGAAGGGGTCATGGAGTTGCGATCATTGCCTCTAACGCTTGTGCAGAGTTCTTGTCTGTGTTTCATATTGCCCCAGACATTCTGTGCGTGTGGCTTAGGTGCCGGAAAGAACTTTTTGGTCTAAATAGGGAAGTCCTGCTTGGTGCTGTTTACACTAAACCCCGAGGAAGGTTGTTTACTGCGTCCCAAGTCCGTGAACAATTTACTTACCTTTTTGATGAGCTTGCGTGTGCTGCACAGGTGACTCCAGACTTGCTGTTGTGTGGGGATTTTATCGCCAAAATTGGCAGTCTTCGTGAGGTTTCTGATGCCCATTATGAGGCTTTGGTGGACTGCCCGGCTCTCCAGACTGCTAGAAGGTGTGAATGCAGAGATGTTAATGTGGCTGGAAGACTGCTCGTGGATATGGCAGCTGCCTATGGACTTGTGATCACAACTGGTCGTGTGCCTGGTGATGTGGGCCAGCCCACCTTTGTTGGGTATCGTTCAGACAATAGGCCTTCCAGACAGAGTAGGCCGGATCATGTCTTGGTGTCACCTGCTTTATTTAAGTGTGCTCAGAAGTCAGACATTTGCGCTCTGATCCTGGACACCACAAACCATGGCAGTACTACAGTTGCTTTTCGTAATCCTGATGTTGTGCCTAAAGTGGATTGGACTCCTTCTCCTGAACATGTGTGTGGGATGGGACGTTGTGCAAGTCGTTTGAGTTTAACTTGGAAGCATGAGCGGCAACTGGCCTATGTGAAGGAATTGGAGAAAACCGTGGAGATGCCGGTGCAGTTGGAGGCTGCTCTTGATGCTGGCAACATAGATACAGCATGTTTCTGCCTGAGAAGTTGGATAATGCAAGCTGCGAGTGAACAACCAGTTGGCATGTATAGAGTTCAGGGGTGTGTTTTTAAGAGAACAGAGAAGCATGGGATAAGAAGGCCTGTCTGGTTTGATGATCAGTGCCGGTTAAAGAGGCGTCTGTTTATTCAAGCTGTGCAAAGTGGTCAAGCTGTGCATGCCTGCCAATTTTTTGAAAAAGAATACAAAAAACAAACAAGATGTGCAGGGCGTGCTTATGAGAAGTACCAGAAGGCAGTTTTCTTGGACAGGCTGAAGAGACACAGACCTGACATCCATGAAATGCTTAGGAAGCCCAGGAGCACCCATCAGACTCCTATTACAGCGGAAGGCTGGAGCTCCTACTTGCAGCATCATTTTGGTGCCCGCATGAGCAACTGCTCTTCTCCTTCAAATAGAGAAGCAGCACATATGCATGGCATGAGTAGCTGCCCTGAACGCACACACTATCAGGAAGCCGCCTTGCATACCAACGGATTTGTGGGCAGGCACCCCACTTGTCCAGCAAGAAGCGCTCCTCACATCCCTCATCAACAAGCAAGCCCCATGGGTAGCTGCCCTGAAAGCACCTGAAGCAGAAGGCCTGGAATGTGGGACAGCATTAGCAGAGGGGTGGAGTCCGTTATTGGAGCTATGTGCGGGGTGGCACAGCAGGTTGCTGCACGCTGGACTGGCAACTCTGGAGCTCCAGCTCGAGATATGGCAGTGCCCCTGGGGCGCAACAACCCGCCTCCTGAGCAGCTTTTCCGTCAAGGTGCTGAGTCTCGGTGGATGCCTGAACCTGATGTGATGGAACTGCCTGATGCAGCTGCCCTGTACCCTATTGTTTGCGAACACATGCGTAAGCTGAATGCTAGGACATCCCCTGGTTTCGATGCTGTTGCTGCACCCTTCATTAAGTACGCTGAAAAGAGGGTCCCAGCAGTTAATGGTAGAGGCACGGATAGGATGAATGCTTTGGCTCCTTACATTGCGCGTTTGTTTGCTGCCATGATGGAGAGGGCTGAGATTCCTGCTTGTTGGAAAGTGGCTAAGATAACTCCTCTTTACAAGAAGGGCTCTGTGCTGGACCCAGGGAATTATCGCATGCTCGCAGTAAGTGGCACCCTGTACAGGCTGTGTGCGAACGTTCTTAGGGAGGTGGTCACTGGGTGGTGTAAAGATTAAAAAAAGATTCCAGACACTCAATTTGGTTTCTACCCTGGCCGTAACACTTTGCAGCCCATATTCATTTTGCGGCACTTGCAGCATGCTGCTCAAGTCAAGCGCCCAAATGAATCCCCAAGGCTGCATGCAGCTTTTATTGATTTCAAGCAGGCATACGAGACAATTCCTAGGGAAGCTCTTTGGACTCACCTGCAGCGCATTCGTATGCCTACGTGCCTTTTGGCTGTCATTAAAAGCATGTATGCTAATGATGAATATATCTTGGTGGATGGCTGCAAGCAAGCCCGTGTGCGCCCCCATTTTGGAGTTAAGCAAAGCTGCCCGCTTTCCCCCTTGTTGTTCTCCTTATACATCAATGACGTGGACTGCTTAACAGAAAATGTGCAAGGGGCTATTACAGGCACTAGGGACGTTCGAGTCAACCACGTGCTGTATGCAGACGATCTGTGCCTCACTAGTAACCTTCCTGATCAGCTCCAACTGATGTTAGATAGGCTACATACGCATGCTCAGCGGAAAGGGTTGGTGAATAATACTGCCAAGTCTGAGATTGTGCACTTTAAAGAAAAGAAAAGAAAAACTACGCAGGCAGTGAAGACACTCCCCGCATCTATTAAGGAAAAGAGGATACCTAGGGCCGAGGCACTGTGTAACCCCTTCACCAAGAGAAACAAGAAAGAAGTCAATGGGGATCAGGAGGGTTACCAGCAGTAGCCCGTGCCTGATCTTGGCAATGAGAGTTGAGAGAAGTCTTCTCAAGAGCGCGTCTGGTGCTAACAAGTCTATAAGCTACTGAACAGAATGAGCATGAAGCTTCAGAGCATGCCTGGTGGCTGTGAAAGAAAAGAAAAACTGGTGGCTGTATGAGTGTCAAGACCAAGCTCTTTAAGAGGCTCCATTTGATCCAAGGGGCGATAATGTGCCAGTTTTCACGTGAAGTGGATCTCGTTTGGCATGTGCAGATTCTTTTAGATATTTAGGCATGATGTTCACAAAACAACACAACCCGCAAGCCACTGCTGAGTACATGTGTGCCCCTTACCTAGCTGTTTGTAGATGGATTAGGATTGGCAGGAGCACACATCAACTTGTGATAAATGTGAACAAGGACTCCAAGATGAAAAGCATGCCGTGTTCCTTTGTTCTTGCGCTTCTGTGTGTGTTCTCTTCGAAGGGCTTATGCACAGTTAATTTCTGACTTCCCCTCGTCTTAAAAATTTTTTTTGGACGATCCTGTGTTGAGAGAAGAAAAGGGGGTGTATGCTGTGGCGTGCAGCAACAAGAGGGTTTGGCTGGAGATTCTAGCTACTGACAGATATGATGCAGATTCTGGAGAGTCGGCTTGACTCTTGCTTGCTTGGCTTGCTGGCTAATGCTATTGGTAATTAGGCTGAACTTCGTATGCTGGACTGATGCACTTAACTGGCGTGGCACTGCTGGCTTCCTCCTCCAAAGGCTAGGTGAGCTTACTCACACATGGGCTACTTTATTAGGGGCTTGACTGGGTTTACAAAGATGATGTGAACAAGATGGTGTTACTGCGAGTTCCTATGTGAAGCAAAGGTTCTCTCAACACACCCTCAGCTGTGTTGCCACAAGGATAAATACCACTGTCCAACTAACTCAACTAACTTGCAGCACACTCTCGGCACAGCAGACTCTCGTCGTGACAATTCAGGCACTTTCTACTATTCTCAAGCTGGCTCTGAGGATGCTATTCATTTCTTGCAGAGTGGAGTCTGGTAAATGGCTTGGGGGTTCAAGTATCTGTGATAAGTGTGAGTGTGGGGAAGTCCAGGATGAAAAACATGTGCTTTTCTTTTGCAAATGTACTGAGGTGCGTGAGCTACGCACGAGATACAAGGACCTTTTTGAAAAGATGTTTAAGACTTTGCGTGTGTTTGCTCCGCCTTCAAACGCTGACTTTATTCCATTCTTGGCTTGCCATCATGCTATCACTGATTCTGAAATCAATGCTTTCCTAAACCAAGACTCATACAGACTTCTTAGATTTGTGTCAGACTTGGTCTCAATTTTTGATACTGGTTGAGCTTGTTTCACCAGCTGCCATCAGCCAGAGTCTCGGGCTGTAGGCCACCATTGTAAACCCTTTCTTGCAGAAGCAAACTAATGACACTTATCGTTTTATTTCCGATCTCATGGATATTTTTTGTGCAGTTGGAACAGTTGAGCAGACCGAGCAGCCAAACTACCTGGCTGAAGGTCAAACCCCATTGTAACTCATTGTAGATGGATTAGGCAATTTGCATCTGAGCACCGCCTGACAGATAGGCCACATACCATGCTCTGGCTGACTAAAGCATATGCTCTCCCTGCTAGCATGTATGCATGCCAGATTTGGGGCACTAGATTTATGATAGAAGGAGCTGAAATGGACTGTCCTTTGTAAACTGTGCACCTGTGCTTGTTGAAGCGTATCCTTGGGGTAAAGCGCACCACTCCTAATTGGTCTGTACTACGTGAGTGTGGGCATGAACCTTTCCAGTTTTATTGGTTTCGTGCAGCAGTTAGGTTTTACAATGCTTTCCGAAGTCCACCAACACCATGGATACTGATGTTGCCATCATTTCAGAGCTCAATTCTTTGCTGCCTGAGGACCCTCTTTCCAGCTAAGCACTGTTACATGAGGTTCCCTTGTGACCTTTTCCTTATCTGTGTTAGACAACTTGAATTAGGTCTTGTTTGTTGTCAATTAAACGGCTTCCAGTCTTAATTGGTAACCTTGTTCGGTAGCAGCGTTTCTTTTTCCTGTAACCTCATGTAACAGTGCTTCTGTTGGCCTCGGCTGTGCTGCCTCTCCACGGGTTGCTATGTCATCAAAAATTTCACAGTTATCCTGCCCAAGACCTGCATCCTACAACAGCCTTGCCGTGATCTCCCGTCAGACCTCATTCTGAGGTGCCAGAAGGAAAGCACTGGCAAAAAAGGATCCAGTGGAGAACATTTGTTCCATATTCTTGTTACAATGAAATCAATGCAGTTCACCTTGACTTGAAGGCAAAATTCGGCAATTGCCGAGAGCAGGCGCCCCTGGCATGGGATGGTACATCTATTTGTACAACAGTGTACATTCCTTGTACAAGCTCATCGCCTAACACCTACCACCCTGCCCTAGGAGAAACATAAATATGAGACAGGGAAAATTGGTTCCTCCAGCTAGCATCCCCTGCTTGTGCAGCAAAGGGCTCACTGCGGGGAAGCCCTGCCCGCGCACACGCGTGGGTGGCCAGACTCACAAGCCTGGAACAGCAATCAGCATCCAAGGAACCCTCACAACCCACTTCCTCCAAGGCAACCAGCACAACAGAGCTCCCTTCTTCTCAGCAAGAACCAGCTGTTGTACACGCCACTCTACACAACACACTCAACCCCCCCTGCAAGGACCGCTCCAGGTTCACTGGGAATCGGTGGCCTCGATGTCAATGAAGGCAGCGGCGCCAGCTGGCTGCTGGTCAAGCTGCAAGCAAAAGATCATAGGGTTGCAAGGGGTTGGCCTATGGCCTGAGGCTCAGGATGACTGGCTGTTGGTAAGCAACATTCAATGCAAGATGAGCTGGGGGGGGGGCAGAAAAATGGGAGCCAGTGACGAGATTCTTCTTGCACACTTTCCTTTGGGAGAGGGCGGCATGCGGATTTAAACATGATGCATCCATCCCATAACGCCAACTGACCCTGCTCAAAACACCAGGGGTCACTGGCGTATCTCCCTTGGACCATTTGTTGAGTCACATGCACAAGCGAACCACGTGATTCCTGTTATTGTGCCAGGCATCCCTAAAGAATGGCAGATGCCATGACTTGAAAATACAGGGTGACGCAATGTCAATGAGGATGGGAATCAGGGCCTAGGCTAACTCAAGCCCATGATATGCCAATTATTTCCAGACCTTGCCCATGGAGACATGGGAGTAGATGGCACACCAAGCACCAGAATCCTCCTCGAAGGCAAGGCGTTCTTGGTAACAGAGTAATGGTATGCCTTCACCCTATTCACTCAAGCCCTTGGTGACAGAGTAATGCCGTGCCTTCACCCTATTCACTCAGCCCTTGGTAACAGAGTATTGCCATGCCTTCACTCTACAGAATGGCTCAGACAGCCACCATACCCAGCCCTGCTTATTTGGTCAACGCAGTGCCTTTCGGGATCAGGGTTTCCCAAGGACTCCTGATTTGGGGCAGAGGCAGGGCCAAGGCTTGCATGAAGAAGGCAAGGCAGAAAAAGGAGCAGCACCCGCAGGGGAGCAGGGTGGAAGCCTGGCTGTTGAGGACACCATCAGTCACTCGATATAGCAGTGAAGAACGTAGCAATCTGGTCAGACAAACCCGCAGGGCGAGACGCCCAGACACAAATCAAACACCCACCGTCTTCTGCTTCTCCAGCTGGGCAGCCCGCATGTTCTCCTCAGGGATCTTGACATACTTGGATAGCAGCTCACGGAACTCATCGCCTGTCAAAGTCTCCTTTTCACACAACACCTCCACAATGCGGTCAATGGCGACGCGGTTGTCACGAATGTAGCCGAGGGCGGTCTGTTTGAGGAATATTGTTGGGAGTGTGAGCGTGAGTGTGCATGCATGTCCATATGTGTGCGGGTGTGGCGTGCAGGTGTTTTGACAATACCAACATCATCATTGTCAACAACATGCTGAAGGACAGGTACTGTGTCAGCGATGGAGTGGATGCAAGCACTGTTGCCAGAGGCAACTCAATTTGCATGCCAGGTGCACAGGGCATGCTATCTGCGAAACACCACGCAGCATCACTAACAGCACAAACATGCCCGTGGTGCCAAGGAGACCAAGCACAGGGGTCTGGCCATCCGATACCAGGCTCACGAGCTGCCCAGAAAGCGTACACGCTGCACCTCGTGTGCTCAGACCTTGGTGCTCAACAGCGTGGTGCTGGATGGGTCACCACTGTTGCCAGCGCATGCATGTATGACGCATTGATGGTGACAGTGGTGACCCATCCAGCACCACGCTGTTGAGCACCAGAGTGCATCGCCTTGTCTCGTCCTCAGGACACATTAGCCCACAACCTTGCCCCACTAAGCAGTCTCATCACACGCCACACATGCCACACAATCAGTCACCCTGACCGGAGGCCCTCAGCTTTGGCAGCCTCACCTCGTAGGCCCTCATGCTGATGGCGCGCACATTCTCATCGATGCGCTCTTGCAGGTTCTCGCTCATGGTGTTGCGGGCCATCATGCGCATCAGCATGTCGCCAGACTGCGCGCTGGGGTCCATGAGGCTCCATGGGCCGATGTCGCTCATGCCATAGTTGATGACCATCTGGCGCGCCATGCTAGCCACCTGGAAGAGTGCGTGCGTGAGTGCGCGCGTGTGAAGTGTGCACGCTCGCAAACTCGTGAAAGTGTGTGCAGGTAACACTAACTGAAACCTGTTCTAATTGGCTATCCTCCCCTTCTCTCTCTTATCGTCTGCGCATCAATCCACACCTGTTGCAGGTCGCTAGCAGCTCCGGTGGTCACCTCTCCATGGCCAAACACAACCTCCTCAGCTGCTCGGCCGCCCAGAGCACCCACAACACGAGCTGAGATTTGGGACTTGGAAATCAGGGTGGCATCCTCTCCAGGCTGGAACCTGTGTGTGTGTGTGTGTGTGTGTGTGTGTGTGTGTGTGTGTGTGTGTGTGTGTGTGTGTGTGTGCGCGCGCGTGTGTGTGTGCGCGCGCGTGCGCTTATGAAAAAAAAGGCCCTCATTTACAAGCACGTGCAGGCTCGCATGTGTGAGAAAGTGCAGCAAGTTGTATGCAAACTGTGGGCTCAGTTCACGGCAGGCACAGCACGCACCAGGTCAGACCGCGGGCCTGGCCTCGGGGAATCAGGGTGACCTTCTGCACGGGGTCATGGCCGGGGGTGAGGGTGGCGCAGATAGCGTGGCCGACCTGAAGAACAACATGCAACCAGTGGCACAGCATGGTTGGTAATGGCTTGTGGCAGCGTCGGCCGAGGTGGTTTCAGGTGAGACGCACATGGTCTGCAGCTCAGGGCGCTCACATAATAGCATCAACAAACACACACACACACAATCCATAGCACCAAAAGAAGGAAACAACTGAGCACAGGCAGGGACGGCAAAGCACATGGCAGTCTGATACCTTTCACACAGCACAACTGAGCACAGGCAGGGACAGCTAAGCACACAGCAATCCGCTACTCTTCACATTATAAGCACAAGCACATCTCATGGGAGGGCGGCTGCATCCCTCGCGCGCTCTGTAGCACCGAGCACTGAACCTAGCTGTCATGCATATGGACTGATGGCTCCTGCTCGTGAGCCCCTGCAAATCCCTGGTAGTATTGAGCCTTACATTCTGCCTTGTCAAAGTCATCAACTTGTGCAATGAGTCAAAGCAGCAGTGCGCACCTCATGGTAAGCCACCAGGCTCTTGGCCTTGCCGTCCACCAGGGGCTTGCCCTCCATGCCAGCAATAATGCGGTCAATGCTGTCATCAATCTCGGTGTTGGTGATGGCCTGCAGGCGTGAAACAGTGTGTGTGTGTGTGTGTGTGTGTGTGTGTGTGTGTGTGTGTGTGTGTGTGAACAAGCGAGCTTGACTTCACACCAGCCAGATTGTGGTCACTCCAGCTCCATGGACGCCAGCTTACCAAAGCACCAGCATGCAGGACCATCAGAAGCTTAACATGTCCTATGCACGCATGTTGTAGACAGTACAGTCCTTGACATCTCAGCATCAAATTGCAACTGACAAGGAACACACCCCACTCTGCCTCCACCTGCACAAACTCACATGCTGGCCCCATCCGTGTGTTTTTTGACTCTTGAAAAGAAAGAACGCAAGACACATTCACACTCACAGCCTTGCTCCTACGGCCCGTCAGGATAGCTGCCTCATTCAGCAGGTTGGCCAGGTCAGCACCAGCAAAGCCGGGGGTGCGCAGGGCCACCTCCTGCAGGTCCACATCCTCCGCCAGCTTCTTGTTGCGTGCATGCACTTGCAGGATAGCCAGGCGGCCCTTCTGGTCAGGCACATCCACAGACACCTGGGAGAAGACAGCATAAGGGTTGATGTCAGTTCATTCTTGATGCATATACTCGAAGACCGGCCAGGCGGCTTCTGGCCCAGCACCTCCACAGACACACCTGGGGGTGGACAGTGTCTTTAGGCTCCCAGTGTCTTCAGGTCCAATGCCAAAGAAGTCTGTAGGTCAATGACCCAAGTTCATCGCGGCTTGGCCTGGTACATGCACTTACATGGCCAAGCAACCATTGTGGTTTGACATGTACAGGACACCAAACAACCAAACAAGTGCTTTGGATGATTTGAAAGCTGTTCTCTACAGCAGGTGATGGGTGTTTTCTACACTGTCTGTCTGTAGCTCCACCAGGTCGCTTCCGCGCCTGCCGCAACAACACCATTGTCAGGTCATCACCTGTGAGGAAATGATCTTTCTAATCTGATAGACGAACTGAAGCTCGTGCATAGGGCGACCAACCACGCAAATAGGTGAGCTGGTTTATGCTCCTTAGCATCCTCCTGATCCCTGCACCTAAACGAAGCCCCTGGACATCCTCGCACCTGGCGATCGAATCGGCCTGGACGCAGCAGAGCAGGGTCCAGAATGTCGGCACGGTTGGTGGCTGCGATGACAATGACGCCAGTGTTGCCCTCGAAGCCATCCATCTCAGTCAGCAGCTACACAATGAAATGGTGGAAGGCAGGGTGGCATGTGAGACAAGAAAGGGATGACCATCAAGACACAGCCACTCCTGGAGCATTATTCGAGGAAGAGGACACCTCAGGAAGCCAGGTTTCAAGTGTGAGTTTGTGCCCTCCCCTAACAAATGTCGGCACTGGAACTTGAAGTGAGCCATTGGGCTAAGGGGCAGCAAAAAGAGGGAATAAATGAAGTATAAATTGCAGGCACAAGCACCACATCACCCCTAAAAAGGATGCAAAGGATGTAGGCGAATATAAAGTCATACCAGAAATACAAGCAAGGCCTGAACGGGTGTGACATGCGCCTTGAGTGCTCTTGCCACATCTGGGAACCGGATTTGGTAAAGAAATAAGCACAATCCTCGACTAAAAAGCCACAATACCTTGAATGTGAACATCCTGAGCTACATAAAAATCCCAAAATTCAGACTTGAACAACCAGGCGCTTTCCATGATTTCATGCTTGCTTCATATTTGTATTTCTAATGGGCTGTTGTCTATGCCCCTGTACCAGCTCCATGTTCTACGCAGACATACAAACCGTAACCAGCTCACATCACATGCAATGACACCCTTCCTACAAGTTCCTGCACAGACTGGATCGCATGGTTGGTTGCGGAGCATACCAGCATTTCCTCTGTTGTTTTGATGCACTCTTTTTGCACACTCCAATGTTTCTCATGCCTGATGAAAGTCGACAAAACAGAAAAGAAAGGTTTAGAACAGGCTAGGAAACTTGCCAGAAGTAATGAAACCTGTCACATGCATGCAGTGAGGAGGCAACTGGACAGATGATGAGGGATGTCAGCCAGTGAATGGGAAAGTACCTGGTTCAGGGTCTGCTCACGCTCATCGTTGCCACCGCCAATGCCAGAGCCACGGGCGCGACCCACAGCATCAATCTCATCCACGAAGATCAGGCAGGGGGCATTCTCCTTGGCCTTCTTGAAAAGGTCACGCACACGGCTGGCACCCACACCCACGAACATCTCCACGAACTCGGAACCGGAGATGGAGAAGAAAGGCACACCAGCCTCACCTGATGGGGATGCAACCAGTGAGTGGTGGCATGTAAGTAGAAATCCAGTATCCCGGGCTACTGATTCCTCATTCCTTGAAAGCACAGCCCCAGCCACAACAGCTTTAGAAAGGATGAACAGGTGCAACAATGTGTCAGATGGACGCACAGAGCTACTGCTATGCTATCACAACTCCTTGTACCCACCAGCAATTGCCTTGGCCAGCAGGGTCTTTCCGGTACCGGGGGGGCCTACCAGCAGGCATCCCTTGGGAATGCGGGCACCCACAGCAGTGAAGCGCTCAGGTCGCTTCAGGAACTCCACAATCTGAGGACAGCCAGGGGCATGCACATGCTGCTTAAGCAGTGGTAGCTCTTCATTTCCTCACACTGATGCAGGCCATGGAGAAAATGCTTCACACCCAAAACTGAAACGTGTATTTACATGAGAACGCTTAACCCCCACGACAAAAGCATGTCACCTTGCAGTCCCCTTCAGCAGAACTGTCAAAGAATCCAAAGTGAATCTCTACACCAGAAGCCTCACCTCAGCAAAGTCCTCCTTGGCCTCCTCCACACCAGCCACATCATTGAACACCACGCCAGTGTTGGGCTCCATTGAGAACTTGGCCTTGCTCTTGCCAAAGGCCATGGGGTTGCCTGGGCCACCAGGGCCGCCCATGCCGCCCTGGGAGCGCCTGGACAACAGGAACAGGCCACCCACCAGCAGCAGGGGGAAGGCCAGGTTGCCTGCACAGACCAGGAATGCAGGATACACTTAGTGCATGACATGGCGCACACACATGCGCATCAGGTTACCTCCCCAAGCGCAGGGGTTGCCTTGCCACAAATGACTCCTTCTCATAGCAGCATGACAGAATATCATGATGGTTATACAGCATCAGGCCCTGTATGTACGCATACAGGGCCAAACAGGATGATGACAGCACTTGAAGACCACACAGCCTCACACCACCACACCCACCCAGCAGGTTCAGGAACACCGCCCCGCCATCCTCGGCGTTGGAGTGAGCGGCAAAATCGATTTTCTTCTCGCGGAACTTCTGTAGCAGCTCAGAGCTGGTACCGGGCAGCTGCACGCGGACGCGCTGGACGCGGTTGCCCAGCTCGGGGGACACGGCCTCCACGATCGCGATGGTGCCGTTGTCGTATAAGTCCACCTGCGTGTGTGTTGGCAATTGTCGTTTACCGATGATGACTGGTGAGGAGCGGAAGCTCTCCCCCCCTCCAAAACCTTGCATCTGAACCAACCATCCTGGTTCGTGACACAGAGAGGGATTCAACTGACACACATACTGCCACACCCAGCCAAGACCACCAAATTCCCTCATTCACCTTCTTCACACGCCCCATGTCGAGGTACTCCAGGAACCGGGAGTAGCTCATCCGGGAGCTAGCCACACCAGCTGCTTCCTCGGAGCGGGCTGCAGCTGCTGGGAACAGGGCTGCCGCGGTGGTGAATGCCCTGGATGTGTGGTGTGTCGGGGAGGAGAGGGGGGTGCATGTGTGTTGGAGGGAGGGCGTTCAGTGCAACAAAGGCAATTTAGCCCACTTGCAAGCTGCACAAGTCAGTAGTGGCCACACAACACCACACGGCATACCTTATCATCATGGCTCTCTTTTCATTGCTCTCGGGGGCCTCCAGAGGCTGGTTCTGTGGGCAGCACAGGCGATGGCGGGTCAGCGTGTGGGACCAGAAAAGACATTGGCCACAGAAGGACTTCTTCAGCCATCTACGTCACACTCCACTCCGAGCACCGCACCTGCGCCTTCACCACCACGCTAGGAGTGGGGCGTCGCAGAGGCAGGCCTCGCCCGATGGAGACGGGAGTGGGCAGGCAGGAAGCAGTGGCCGTGCGCTGGGCCACGACCCTGCTGGTTTGGTGTGAGAGCAGCATTTTGAACTATGTAATTGGAAGAAGAGACAATTTTAAGTAAGTGTTCCGGTGTGTGTTTAGGTAACATATGTCTTGCGACGGGATAGATCGCCTGAAAAGAGGAAGGGAAATAACTACAGAAACAATTTTTGTTACATTCAAATACTCAGTTAATGAGATGGCTGACAAGTTCTCGGGCTTGCATGCCCTCTGCCAGCTGCTGCAGACCAGCATTGGGCCATTGGGTGAGGCCGACTGACAAACGTTGTGTAGGATGATGATAAGATGAGCTCTTGCTTACGCTTGCAGGCACGCACGCGCACGCGCGCGCACGCACACACACACACACACACACACACACACACACACACACACACACACACACACACACACACACACACACACGCACGCACGCGCACACACACACACACACACACACACACACACACGCACACACACACACACACACACGCACACACACACACACACACACACACACACATCACACGCACACAACATACACGCAACACACGCACACATACACACACGCTTGCGTGCATGCTTGCCTAATAGGTCCACCAGTGCTCACATGCTCTTCAACCTTCACAGAGACTTGCTGTTTTGGAATTCCTTTGCACAGGCCTTGACAAGATCGTGGCCAACGACATGCAGCAGGTGCTGTGCACCACCTCCGGCAGTGAAATCCTATCAGTACTTCATCCCACAGACCCTTTGCTTGGCATGGCTGTGCAATCTGCTCAGGTGGGAGCAGTAGGGGGGATCAGGCATCAACTATGGTTGGCATCCTTTGTTGCAGATGTGCCAGCTGTGTGTTGCAGGGTCGCTGTGATGGGAAACCATTGCCCTCTTGGTATTGGGAGTGTGGAAAATCAGCTTGCATTTTGGCAATGCAAGGGGGCGGAGACATGACCAGGAGTTGCTGAGAAGGTTTTTTTTTGATAGCCAACCCGAAGCTTGTTTGCCTCCCGAGCGTTCACAATGTAATTTTAAGTTATGCAGACAATGAATGCAGCTGGACATTCAGCTTGATTGGGAGGGCTCGTTACCCTCCAAATTGCGGGGGGGGAAACATTACAATTGTTGGACTAATGAACCATCAACAATGCTTTGTAGGGGGCATCCTTCCCCCTTCCCCCAAGCGTCACCCTTAAAGGCCCAACCTTCATGGCCACACATTGTTGGAGAAGCAAGAAGAGGGGAATTAGCCCAACCAGATTATAATATGTTGATGGGGCATGTGGGAGTTGCTGCCTGCATGTTCTTGGTAAGCTGGGGGCCATACCCACATGTTTTGTGCATCACTCTGCGCGTGAGTGCAGCCACACACAGGCATGACACAAACCACTGTGCAATGTTAAGAGTCCTTTGAAAGAACCTTTAACTGCAAAGCAAGACAACATAATGCTTTCCATGATAGTAAGCTTCATGTCCTCTAACTTGACGGTATTAGATTTGTTCAGGTATCTTTTCATTTCACAGTAGGTTTCCCAAAACTAAGCTCCCTGGTTGCAGGAGCTTGCAGCATAGGGACAGCTTAATATCCTGGAAAGCCTCATGTTGTCTTATTCAACAATTTAAAATATTTTTCATATGATCCTTAACGTTTCACAGAGCTTGCGGCACAGGAACAGCTTACAGCGGATGTTGCTTATGGACACTTCCATGCCCGTTGCACCCTGTAATCCATATAATCAAGCATGGGGACTTCACGCAAATGCTGCTCTCGGGTCTGATCCCTACAAATCCTGCGTGGTTGAGGCCATGGATGCTCAGATGGATTATAGATCCAAGAACCCCTGTAGTTCTTGCATCCTGCCCCGGAAGTTGTGCCTAAGAATTTATAGAAAGGAAAGGCTTACACGGCTGCACCTGCCGAGTTTGTGGCGAACAGACACGACTCAAGGCATGGACTGGACCCTGCGCGCATTAAATAGATGTGGCCAAGTATGGGGCGGGCTCCAAGCGCCTGCTGCTCAAGGTCGCTTTTATTTCCTCTGCATGCAGGAGTTCATGGGGAAGCATGGGAGCAGCTCCAAGCGCCTGCTGCGTAGTCTAGTCTGATCCAGTCCCAAAAAGAGGCCAATCATCCTTATCCACTCCGCGTGCAGGAGTTTGTGGCAAAGCATATAGACGGCTCTAAGGGTCTGCTGTTCATGGTCGCTTTCATTTCCCCTGCATGCAGGGGCTCGTGGGGAAGCACGGGGGCGGCTCCAAGCGCCTGCTGGTCATGGCCTATTTGATCTAGTCCCACAACTTGGACAATCGTCTTCGTTCCCCCTGCATGCAGGACTTTGTGGTGAAGCATGGGGATGGCTCCAAGCGCTTGCTGATGATGACGGCAGCAGGGGCATGGCAAGCCATGCAGGAGGCAGAAGGGGCCACTGGGAGTGGCACATGGCACGGCACTCTGCAGCCCAGCTTTGCGAGACTGTGCCACAGCCTCGCTGCACTGCAAGTGGGTGACTGGTATGAACAGAAGAGGCCACTGGGTGTGGGCACATGGCATGACACCCTGCGGCCCAGCTTCGCAAGATTATGCCACAGCCTTGCTGCACTGCAATTGAGTGACTGGTCTGGGCAGAAGGTGTCACTGGGAGGGGCACGTGGCACGGTACCCTACAGCCTCGCTGCGCTGCAAGCAAGTGGCTTGCCTAGGCAGTGGTTCATTTTGCAGCCCAGGCGTTGCTTGAAAACAGTGCCAGTTAGGCGGTTGCATCTCGCTGCGCTGCAAGCAACACACCACATCTGGAAGGGCTCAGGCAGAGGGCAACGTTGCAGCCTGGGTGTTGCAATGCAATAGGACCAAAGGAGTGGGTGCGCATAAAGGGGTCAGCGATCCCTCATGCTTTGAGAGGCTGTGCCGCAGCCTCGCTGCGCTGCACGCGAGTGAAAAGCTTCGGCAGCGTCGGTGCTGTTGTGAGGGTCTGGAGATCCTAATTTTTCAGACTTTGCCACAGCCTTGCTGCGCTGCAAGTGAGTGATTGGCCTGTGCAGCGGCCGGTGCTGTTGTGCAGCGGTGCCAAAGAGGCAGGTATTCCTGCTGCTGGGAGGTGGCATGCTCATGAGGGATCCGAGCCCCTGCGGTACTGCACAGAAACAATGAGGCTAACAGCTTTGCTCACTTGGATGCAGCCAAAAGCGTAACAATGAGGCTGGTAGGATGCGCCAGGAAACACAATGAGACAAGCAAGCAGCAGTGATTGAAAGCAGCGAGGTGACATCCTTTCAAAAAGACGTCTAGGAGCTCAACACTGTGCATCAAGCTTGTGTGAGTGACAGTGCTGTGTGCCACTTTGTTTGAGGCCTGCGTTTCTGATGCTGGCCTCCTTTGCTCCTTCTTCTGTGTCCCTGCCTTGATTGGCTGTTTGCTCCTCTAACATTCTTACTCCAGTATTCACGTGTCGAGGTTTTCACTCCTTTATTCATGTGTCTATAATTTCACTCCTTAATTTGTGTTCTTGCCCTGGGAGCTGCTTGCTCCTTGGACACTGGCTACTAGTGGTAAACACAGAAGCATCATGGTAGTACCTCGGAAGACTCCCTCGTCGGTTCGCCCCTCTGTGTCTGTCCGCTGTTTGCTTTGTCTACTGCTAGCTCCTCTGTCACTGGCTATTTTGGCATCCTGTCACTGGCTACTCTTTCTATTGTATGCTGTATGCTTCTCTGTCTATGTCAACCAAGGTGCACCTGCTTGCTCCTCTGTTCATGCTCCTGCCCAGGCAGGCCACTTGCTCCTCGTCGCCGTGGTGAACAGCTGTCAACCAAGGTGTTCTCGCTTGCTCCTGTACCTCATCTGTATGGCAGCAGGTACATCACACAGTCGGCTCAGCGAGTGGTTTAGGCTCTGGCAGTGCCCGTGTCCTCCAATACAAGGTGCACTTGCTTGCTCCATTACCTGATCTGCAGGGCAGCAGTTACATCACGCAACTGGCCCAGCAAGTGGCTGAAGCTCTGACAGTGCCTGTGACCCCCAATTCCTCTATCTCCCCTGACACTTCCCTTGACACATCAGAGAGCATCGCCCCCCACCCTTGTCCTGCACCCACTGTGCCCAGCAGCCATGTCAGCCCAGCAGATCCACCCACCAACAAGACAACTGCCCCAGGGAACGCTCCCACCAGGGGCAGCAGCAGCAGCAGCAGCAGCAGTAGCCACAGCAGTGACGCGGCAGCACAGCAGCATTTGCAGTCCATCAGTTCACAAAACCCCCAACAAGTAGCCCAACAGGGTGTCCACGCTTGCGCTTCAGGGCGCACAGATCTGGAGTGCAACCTTAGCGCACCAGATACCGTTCGTGCTTCAGAGCGCACAGGCCTGGATTGCAACCTTAGCGCACCAAATACCGTTCGTGCTTCAGAGCGCACAGATCTGGAGTGCAACCTTAGCGCCCCAGATATCGTTCGTGCTTCAGAACGCACAGATCTGGAGTGCAAACTTAGCACACCAGATGCGAGGAGTGAGGCAGGGGCAGTACGTCGCGTTGTGCGAGCCCTCCTCATGACCTCATTCACAAACAGGCTGGGGCGGCCGGCAGTGCGTGCTTTGGTGGACCTCCTGATGGTGGGTGAGTGCGCAGCAACAGAAATGCTCTCAACCTGTGACGGGGGAGTTTGTTGTGAGGATGCTTTTCTATCTCAGTCACTTTGACTTCCTGGTGGTGGATGAGTGGATGAGTGCGCAACTTGCTCACTCGAACTCAAGGATGAATGCCGAACCAAGCAATGTAAGATCCTATCTTTAGCGAGTATGCAAGGTGAGTGTTTCTGCAGGGGTTAAAAAGAAAGAAGGAAAGACTGCGCCAGCCTGACATGGATGGGTGTTATGTCCAGAGCTATGAAATGACGCCCTATTTAAGGAATCAGACTGTCTAAACGGAACTGTGGTGATGCGGTACGGTAGAATAAGGAGATGCTTTCAGGAAAATGACGGTGGTCAGCATACAGACGGCGCAACTATCTGGCTCGGCTGAGCCTCACATTGCTTGCATGCAGGCAGCAGCAAAATGAATGCTCAAATCAAAACACAGGAATCTATGATACTTGCGAGCTCCGTGCAACTGCATAATAGTGCAAAATGTGCGAGGAATGCCTTGGGGGGCCCTAGCATGCCAGCCCCAAGGAACCTGATGCCCCTCCCCCCCAACAGACATCAACCCCAAGAGGGTTGCCAAATCAAGGGATAAGGGAAAGGGCGAGAAGAACGTCTGATGTGGGAGCAGTGTTGATGAAGCAGGTACCACCGGTGAGCAAAATAGCAGCAGCAGTGCATGTGGGGGGGCCTACGGACGGTGAGGAGCAGGCGCAGCAACAGCCCCAATAGCAGCAGTCCCATCAGCAGCAGCTGTGGCTGAGCAGTGGCTGAGCAGTAAAGGAGGGTGGGGTTTGGTGGGGGCTGGAAGGTCCAGAATTCTGAGGCAGCAGGGCTTGGCATTTGCAGCTCAGCAGTAATGGCACCTTGTTCACAATCAGTTCATTCAATGGAGTTGTTTGGAACACTCCAAATGACAGCTCCTATTTCAGCAGCAGATTGCCAGGCCGTACATTCCCAACTTCCACTGTCCAGACGGTTTTAAACTTTGAAAGTACGGCAAAAAGCATAAAACGGTACAGTAGCGCCTGGTCATACACTGTACCGTCAACCGTCAATTCTTGCACTGAAACAACCAACTGAAACAACCAGCGTTGGTTATGATGAGCGATGGGGCTCTTAAGTGCGCACATAAGGTGGGTGCCTGTGCAGGGTGTTGAATAGAACATCGAGTGTATTTGCCCATTGAGTGCATTGGACTGCCATGCTACACTGTCACAGCACAGAAAGCCATGATGGTGCCGCACCTGGGAAGGGAAGGGAAGGGTTACATAGCTGCACCTGACAGCAGTGTCTGACACCTTCTGCGCACTGGTCGTGCTCTGGCCGGCCTCTTAGCTGAGTTTCTACACACACGAGAGTGCACCGTTCCACTGAGGACCCGTGTCCTCTGCTCTTATGCTTCAGCTCGCACTCCTGGGCGCGACTTACCCCTGCTCTGCATACCTGTGCTCTGCCTCGCATCATTGCTGTGCCTCTGCATCAATGCTGTGCTCTGCCGCGCATCAACGCTTTGCGTCAGTGCTGTGCTTCTCGTGCTTGTGCTCTGCCTGTGCTGTGCCTCTGCATCTGCAGCAGTGCTGTGCTCTGCCGCGCATCAACGCTTTGTTTCTGAACCAATGCTGTGCTCTGCATGCTTGTGCTTTGCTGCATGCCTTTCTTCTGCCACGCATCAATGCTGTGCCTCTGCATCTGTGCTGTGCTCTGCCGTGCATCAACGCTTTGCCTCTGCGTCAATGCTTTGCTTCTCATGCTTGTGCTCTGCCGCACATCAGTGCTGCGCCTCTGTTCAGCAGCGGTGTTTCCGATTTGTTTGTGCTCCTCAGGCCCAGAGTTCAGCCCTTTTTCTCTCTATCTGTGCATTGTGCTGTTTCTCCATAAAGCATGTGCTAAAGGCCCGAAGCACAGATGTACACGCCCAGCACATACGTATGTGATTGTCTTAGATGTTTCTGCATCTTAATGATTCTCCTCATGATTATCTTACATGTTTCTGCATTCTAATAATACTCTTAACTGTAAAGTACATGCTCAAGGCCACTTCCTTGACAGAAAGGCTAGCTGCCCGCGAGCGTACAAGTCTGCGCACGTAGCCTTGCCCAGCTGCCTGCATGTCTGCTCATCGAGCTTAACCTAGCTGCCTGCATGTCTGCTCGCTGTTGCTTTCCCATTCCCTCCACGTCTCCGCAACTCTTGAACTTGATCCTGTGCATTCGTTTGCATCTTCATACCCATCCCTTTCCCCAGTGTCACTTGTTGCTATGTGCAGACTTGCTCTCACAGACTGCCCTTACCGGGTACAGGCAGTGAGAGCTCTGCTTCACTATCTTTTTTGTGCAACAGAGTGTCTTCTGTCCATCTGATGCATGTAGCCTCATCATGTCCAAACTCTCGGCCCACTCCGGCCCCAGGACCTGATCGTGTACCATATCGTGTATCATACCAAATACCTCATCATACATCACACACACGTGCACACACACACACACACGCACACACACACACACACACGCACGCACGCACGCACAGGACCTTATCATGTCCCACCTTTCAGCCCACTCCACCCCCAGCCCCGCACCCAGCCAACAGCACAGCCGTGACCCAAACACTGCAGCAACCACTGCTGCAGCAAGCAAGCTCTCCACGCACCATCACGCCTGGTGGACGACACTGCACGCCCTGGCTGTGCACACCCCTCTGTGCCAAGCGCCGGGGGAATCTGTTTCCGCCTCCCGCCTGCTCAAGGGTGTCCTGCTTCACAGTGGCAGGGCCTCTAAGCACATGGAGCTGCCCTCAGCAGGGTGAGTGTGTGTGTGTGTGCCAGAGTGATTTTTTGGGTGTGTGGATGTGCTTCCTTGCATGACCACTGGCGTCCCAAACCGCTGAAGAGAGAGGTAAGGCAGAGAGAGATAGAGAGAGAGAGAGAGAGAGAGAGAGAGAGAGAGAGAGAGAGAGAGAGAGAGAGAGAGAGAGGAGAGAGAGAGAGAGAGAGAGAGGAGAGAGAGAGAGAGAGAGAGAGAGAGAGAGAGAGAGAGAGTAATGCTGTCAAGTGCACTCCTGCATCTTTATTATCTGAGCAAGATCTGTGCTGCAAGCATCTGTCACCAATGCACATCAGCATATGTCGACTTTGATCCAACCACCTCCATCCCAATAACCCCCCGACACACGCATAAACACTCGCAGGGCATGGAGTGCAGCTCTGAACTGCTCCTTGGACTCCCCGGGCCCAGCTGCGCCTGCCAGCATGCGTGTTGCATCCCCCCTGAAGGACCAACTGCTACCCCCATTTCCCCCTCACACACACACACACACACACACACACACACACACACACACACACAGGCACAGGCAGGATGTGTTTTGCAGCTCTCAACTACTCCTCAGACTCCACTGGCCCAGCTATGCTCGCCAGCATGCGTGTTGCGTCCCCCCTGTATTACCAACCGCTAACCCCCCCCCCCCTTTTCACACACACACACACACACACACACACTCGCAGAGTGCGTTTTGCAATTCTGAACTGCTCCTTGGATTCCCCGGGCACAGTTACGCCTGCCAGCGTGCGTGTCACATCCCCCCTGCAGTACCAACAGCTTCTGCAGAGTGCTGGAGACCAGTTGGCAGCAGCTCTTCAAGTGAGTAGCTGTGTTTTCAATATTGCAAATCCTGAGTAATGGACAATTTGTGTGTGCATGATTTTGTACTTGTGTATACTTTTATTCGTTTGTACAGGTGTTGCATTCATGGGTGTATGCATGTACATGTAAACGTAGCTCTGAAGAGTGTGGTGCTTGCTTAGGAGCTCACGTGCTCCCCCTACTAATTGTGTAATATTTTGGTTACTTCTCCTGCCACCGCTACTTGATACACACAGCTAGCAGGCATCTTGCATAAAAGCTAGGCTTTGCTTGGGGTCTTTCGGTGATCCCCTGCAATCAGCTCTCCAAGCACTCACAGGCACAAGCTTGTAGAGGACGTTTGCAAAACACCCTGTCAAGAAATGACTGGTAGGCAGGTATAACATTCCTTATATCGTTCAGCTCTGCAGGCACTTGAAGGCGCATTGATTACAGTTTTAAATTCTGGACTTTCCACCTATCACAAGTGTTCTGTCCATGCAGACATTTTCCATCAATGCAACACTGCTGATGCTGTGTGCGCAGGTGCTTGCAGACACCCTGCGCATGGGGCTACTAGTGTGCACGCATTGCTGTAGTAACCATAAATTATGCACACATCTTCCGTCAATCAGACATTGCTGCTCCTGTGTGCGCAGGTGCTTGCAGACACCTTGCACATGGGGTCCCAAGTGTGCACGCATTGCTGTAGTAACCATAAATTACGCACACATCTTCCATCAGTGCAACACTGCTGCTCCTGTGTGCGCCAGGTGCTTGCAGACAGCCTGCGCGTGGGGCTACTGGTGTGCACGCATCGCTGCAGTGACCTCGTGGTGTTTAGGTGCTTGGAGGCAGGCCTGGTGCTGACGGCAGGGGTTGAAGAGGAGGAGGCGATGGCACTGTGCAGGTGCGCACAAAGAGGGTGTGGCCGTTGCTGACAGCATGTGTGTTGGAAAAGATAGTACATGTGTTGTGTAGGTGCCCCTGAAGGGGGTGAGGCTGATGCTGATAGCAGGTGTGCAACAAGGGTTGGGTAAAGAGGGTCCGGCAAAGTGGCAAAGAGGGCTAGAGAGGCTATTTTTTAAATCCTATTTGAGCCCCTTTGGAGCCTCTTTGGTGAAATGGTTAACCCTCTTTGCCCACCCTTGTGTGTGACACATGGGTCCTACAGATGTGCAAAATGAAGGCCCTCCTGTTTATTCTCACGCAGCCCTTGGGCAATGCAAAATACTAGAGGGGGTCAACTGGCCCGTATTGCTAAACATGCTCTTTCTCGTGTTTCTTTTCTAGTTCCAACCATGACAACCATTGCTTTTCGTAAATATATTGCATTCATCAAAAAGTGATGAAAATGGGATGACCCCAAACCTTTCCTGGCCTCAAATCACCTAGAAGGGACCACAGATCCACCCTATGACCATTTTTCATCCAAAAATATGTTCTGTATAACTTTCATACACCGTACCTCCACGACCAGTTCGAAAATTAATTAATGATGGAGCGTTCAAACTCCACAATTCAAATTTTTTATTTATATTTTCATAATTATTGCCTGAGCGTTTGAACTCCGTTCGAATTGAAAATTAATTGAATTCGGGGCTGAAAAGGGTAAGTGAGGAAAATGGCCTCATAGGCCCCCAGCTCAAGCTCCAACCCGCTTAGCTAGTTGGCTGAACAAGCTTGCCATGGCCCAGGCATCCAAGAAGGCGCAGCCAGTGAAGCAGAAGAATTCCATGGGGCGTCCTCCAGGTGACAGTTCGGTTGATGTTGCATGCATGGGCTCGAGTGTTTGCGATGCTGGACCACTGAATGCTGGCGATGTTAATGAGGCAATGCATGATGATGCTCAGGCTGAACCAGCCAGTGTTGGCAATGCAAACGATGCAAGGCATGCCCTAAGCTACTCTGATGACACAGACGAGCTTCTGTGCGGCGTGTGTGTGCGCGCGCGGGCGCAACTGAACTCTGTTGTGAATGCACATTCCTGGGTGCATATTCAACCTCTTGGGTGCATATGCAACCTTTTGTGCTCCCTCTCTCTGATGTAACTCCACTTCTGACAGCTCTTCCAGGCCTGTGCAAGCTTCCCAGCATCAGCATCAGCATCAGCAGCCCTCCAGCAGCAGCAGCAGCAGCAGCAAGCAGTAACAGCAGCAGCCCTTGCAGCAAGATTCAAATTGGGTATTTGTATTGGGAAATTAATGCCAGCCGTGAGCCAATCGAACCCCCTTCAAATTGAAATATTAATTCCTGGAGGCCCATTCGAACTAAATAATTAATTATTTTGGGGGGACCATTCAAACTGGTCGTGGAGGTACGGTACTTTGTTAACATCCTGCATTCCTGAAAAAGGGAAGAAGGAAGGCGCCACGTCCTGGACACCTTGTGCTTCATTCTTCGAAGGAAATGGCTGTTTTAAAATTCACCACTGGGTCTTGTCACTATTTTTTTTTGCAACAATATTCCTTTGATGTAAAGACCTTAAATCACTATATAGTACCCAGACTGATGCAATGGGTGGTCAGGAATAGAGGTTTGGTGGTGGAAAAATAGGCTTTACGCTGCGGCTGATTAGGCATGCTTCCCGGAACTGGCTGCTTTCATGTCTTAGTGCTACAGACACTAAAACAACTCAAGATGGAACGCATCCAGCTACCCATTCATACAGGGAGCTTGCAAAAAACAGGCAATTTCAGGCCTGAGCTAGCCCCTCTGGCGAGATACACAACGCATCTAGGCAGAAAAAATGTGTTGGATGTGAATGTTGGATTACCTCAATGCCATGAATTGAATGCCATGAGAGTCGCAACCCACTGTGGGTATCTGGTTTCCTTGGAATCAGCTGATTGGCTGACTGAGGGACTCATGCACAGCAATCTTGCAAAGAAGATCCGAGCCAGTTAGCTTTGTGTGCAGAAGCAGGTTTTGTGCTGTGGGATAGATTTTGTGTGTTCAATGGGCGGAGTGGGTAGGGATTTGGCGGATTTAGGTAATTGGGTCATGAGCTCATTGAAGCTTCTATCCAATGGTTACTGAAACACAAATTGTCACTACCTTTCTAGCATGGTTAGAAATCACTGGTCTCATTTCAGCTCTATGCACTTCCCTTGTTCCTTCTAATAAAGTGATGACACATCTTTTTTCGAGTTCCAGCAGTCCCGTGCCCCTTGTTGTAAATGCATGACGTGCCTCATCTCTTCCTGCTGGATTGCTTGATATGCTGTGGCTTTGGCTGCTGTTGTTGTTCAGCTGTTGCCGTATAGCCGTCGTGCAGCCAAAACTTGATGTAAAATGAAGGTTATGGGCACTTCCAAAAGCCACACCTCCCTACTCACTCCTGGTCCCTGCACAAATAAGCCAAATTGGCCGATGCCTCAGATCCTTCTTCCGCTGAGTCAATTAGTTACAATTGATCCCTTTCCTTGTTTGTGCTGAATCCTGCATGCTTCCATTTTAGGTCATCTGATGCCTTCCTTGTCTCATCCCCTGCTTGTTTCCAAGCAATGTCACTCTGTTCACCCGCTTGCTCAAGGAAGAGGGCTACAAGTTTACCGAGGCTTTCTGCTACCAAGGCTGCAAGTGTATCAAGGCTGCAAGAAGTGTTATCCCATAAGATGGTCTGAGACTTGAAATGCAAATAAATGTGTGTTAAGTCCAAAATCAATAAAGTACGGAGACCATCGAACGGAACAACACAAGGCTGCAAGTATACACATGACTGGTTTGCCTCCACTATGTCTAGGAGAAAGAACATTGAGTGGGCATTTTCCTTTGACGTCCCTTTCTCTTACATGCTTGCGCACTGGAGCAGGGCCGCAGGTATCTGAGTTGCACCTGCCTGCTGTGCTCAAAGAGGAGGGGGTCGATGTTGAAGAGCCGCGTTCCATTGACGCCCCTTGTTTGCTTGCTCTATGAACTGGGCTGCAGGCATGCAAGATGTGACCAGTGTTGTGCCTGTCAGCTGAAAGAGGCGGACTTCAAATTGCCATATTCCATTGACTTCCCTATTTCATGATTGCTACCCAAACAGGGCTGCAGGCATACAAGCCGTGACCAGCATTGCGCCTGCTGTACTGAAGGAGGCGGATGTCGGGGAGGCAACAAGTGTTGAGGAGCTCTCCTTGGGGGCCCAGCAGAAAGGGCTGCTCATTGGGCTTGCAAAGGTAAGTCTAGAGGCTGCAAGTAAATAATCAGGATGACGTAACATCCTCCTCATTCTTGGCCATGTGCCAGATGCCTCTGCTTGCTTATTGGCCTATTTCCTTTACAGGGAATCAATGGCTGGACTGGAAAAAGGAAGTGAAACATTCTGTGCATCTGAATTTTTGTCACAAACGATAGCAAGTGATTCAGCTAGCGATAGACCATGCATAGCTGTCATGTTTGTTGGTTCCTCAGCACCTGCAATACAGTGGTGCAGGGCATTTTGTGGTCCAATGGAGGGACTGTACAAGCAAGCCAGAAAAAGTGCTCACTACTTGCATATCTACTGCATTCTCTGCACCTGCAGTGCGGTAGCACAGCGCTTTGCGTGGTCCAACCAAAGGACTATGCAAGCAAGCGATTTTGAGACTCCGTCACTAGCGTGCCTGTGTTCTCCCCGCGCCTGCAGTGTGGTGGTACGGCGCTTGTGTGTGGTCCAACAGAGGGACTGTGCAGACAGTATGCCAAATGCATGGTGGCTGGTCTGAAGCTGTTAGAGTCTTCGTGCACCAGCCTCACTCCCACACGCAAACCAGGGGAGGGTACTGCGGATGGTGCTGGAAGGCTCACCACTGCTGGCCCACTGCCGTGTGCTGCCTCTGGAACAGAGGCCTGCAATGCTGCAAGCACTTCAGCTTCACCAGCCGGCCCACTGCCAGCTCTTCCAGGGGGATGCGCCTTCGATGCTGCACTGGCCGCCGTGCTCTCACGCCACATGGACCTGCTTCACATGAAAGTCTCTCCTGCATTGCACAAGCGCCCAGGGCATCCTTCACCCCTGAGCATGCAGGGCGCGGACGCCCTGCTAGCTGAGGCGATAGGCATGGGGACTAAAGGACAAGCACAGGCAGAAATGATGGGGACCCTGAGACAAGCACAAAAAGAAGCGATGGGCATAGGTGGTGTAGGTCACACAGAGGGAAGGCAGCAGCAAGGGGGACAGGGCTACTCGGGTCTCCATCAGAATGACCACTGCCAACAGCTCCAGGCCTGTTGCGAGCAGCCACAGCAGCAGGTCCAACGCCAGGCAATAGAGCGGCAGCAGCAGCAGCAGCAGCAGCAGCAGCAGCATGTGCAGCTTGAGCTTGAACAGCACCAGTTGCAGGTCAAAGACCAGGAAATAGAGCAGGAGCGGCAGAAGCAGCAGCAATGCGTGCAGCTTGACCATGAACGGCGTCAGCTGCTGCTTCCAGGGGTGCGTGTGCTGCATGCCATGGCCTCTGCTGTGCCTCAGGCGCTGGCGCGCACTGCACAAGGACAGGAGATGGTGCCTCCAAAGGGAGCCAGATCCGACTCCACCGCTCCAGCAGCAGGAGCCTGCTCCAACCGTGCTCCTCTCATGCTGGTGCGTGCGCAGGTGGAGTGTGCAAACTAATGTGTAGCTTGTGCCATGCGGGTCTGCTGAAACGTGGTATGAGCTTTCTCGTCCCGTAGGCATCTCAGTGCTGAGCTGCGATGGTTTGTTCATTTTCACAAAAATCAAAGCAGTCCTTTTTGAATTCATAAAGCCTCGATGTGCATGTAGGCTAGTAGTGCACCAGTTTTGTCTGATGATCTGGTAGCATGGCATGATGTAGCCCTCTTGCAGGCCTTTGTGCTGTGCATCACATGGTGCCTGTGTTCTGATGCCATCAGATCATTAATGCTACCAGTATTAACCTTTGTGACTGCATCAGTGATAGCCTCTTTGTTTGCACCTGAGGAACACCCCACATGCCCTGAATACCATGCCGTGCACAGCACAAAAACCATCATAAAAACCTACATGTGGCCCTCTCACAGCACAAAGACCATCACACAGATCTACACGTGGCCCTCTCACAGCACGTAGACCATCATAAAGACCTACATGTGGCCTTCTCACAGCACATAGACCATCATAAAGGCCTATACGTGTGGCCCTCTCACAGCACATAGGCCATCACAAAGACCTACACGTGGCCCACTCATGGCCGGACCCACAACACCGCATACTGCACAACAGCAGGCTTAAATATTGTAGCATGAAATGTTCTCAAAGCTAGAATTGGAGGGGTTTAGCATGACAAAATGTCTGGGTTAGCTGGCACCTACCTAGATTACACGCAGATGCTCTCCCCTTCACTCTGATACGCGTCCCCCCTGAAGGGCGTCACCTGCAGCCATTGTGGCAGTAATCCAGGCCATCGCCTTTGCATTTGCCATCTGCCAAATCAACCAAACAATCCAAGCCATTTCCATTTGCCAAATAATCCAAATCATTCAAGCCATTGCCATTTGCCAAGCCACACAAGCCATGCAAGCCATTTCCAGTTGCCAAACAAACCAGAACAATTCAAGCCATTGCCATTTGCCAAGCCACACGAGCCATGCAAGCTATTCCATTTGCCAAACAATCCAAATCATTCAAGCCATTGTCATTCGCCAAGCCGCACAAGCCGTGCAAGCCACACAAGCTATTTCATTTGTGTCACCTAAGTTGTTCAGGCCATTACTATTGCCCTCCACTAAAACATTTTGGATTTCAGCCATCCAAAAAACCAGCCAAGTATGCCCTGCCAGCCTCCATGTCCTTCCATCCATTGGGCCTTGTTCAAATTGTCCTAAATGATCCTATACTTGGTTGTCAAGTTTGCTGATTGCTTTGCTGGTTCGGTGTGCATCAAAACAGTGCAGCATTGTGCGACCAAACGTGTCCCTCATTTCTCAGAACCACGCTTTGTTCATAGTTTCCCACAAGGAGCAGGCTGCAGATCTGATTTTGTGGTGTGGTGTGGATGAGGATGCTGATGTCCTGAATTGGCGGACCTAACACATTTGCCTGCTTCCTTCCTCTCACAGAATCATGGCCTTACATGTGTGTGACTGCTTGCGCAGGCATGCATGCATGGGTGCAAGTGTGTAAGTGTGTGTCAGTAGTTGGACCAAACAGCCCTACACGTTCCTCCTGCAGGTGTTCTTGTCTCCAATCTTACTTGCATGGTCTGCATTTGCATGCTTGTACCCTTGATTCCTTGCAGGTGCATGAGCTGCAGCAGCAAGCCCCAAAATCCTGAGGTCCTGGAGGCCTCGCAGTGCCCAAGGTTGCCTCCCTTTCAGCTGCCGAGCATTCACCTGCTCGCACCTGTGATCTCTTGCAGGTGCATGAGTTGCAGCAGCAAGCCCAAAGGTCAAGAGGTCCTGTAGGCCTCGCTTAAGGCTGCCTCCCTTTCAGCTGCCAAGCATTCACATGCTCGCACCTGTGATCTCTTGCAGGTGCATGAGTTGCAGCAGCAAGCCCAAAGGTCAAGAGGTCCTGTAGGCCTCGCTTAAGGCTGCCTCCCTTTCAGCTGCCAAGCATTCACATGCTCGCACCTGTGATCTCTTGCAGGTGCATGAGTTGCAGCAGCAAGCCCAAAGGTCAAGAGGTCCTGTAGGCCTCGTTGTACCCAAGGCTGCCATGCACAAAGCCCCCCGCCCGGGATGGCCAGGCAAGACCCCTTGTCCTAGGCGGCCATGCACTGTCCAAGCAGACCATGGGCGTGAGGACATGGCCTCCACACCTGGGGAAGTGGCGGGCTCGGAATGCGCAAGGAAGGCAGCCCAGGATTTGCCAGCCCGACCACTACAAGGGGCAGACACAATTGCGCATCATCATCAGCAGCAGCAGCAGCAGCAGCAGCAACAGGGGCAGTGGTATTGGCAGCAGCAGCAGCTGGAGGACGTACAAATGCACATCCAGGAGCAGGACAAGGCAGTTGCACCGCCCCCTCATGTCCCAGACTGCGCAGCAGCAGCGGACCTGAATGCGCCCACACACACAACTCTGCCTTCCACCAGCATGCGCGTGGGGCTGCCTGCATGTCATGGGTTGGTGGAGACTGTGCAGTTGGTGCTGGCGCTGTGGGAGGCTGCGACAAGCCTGCTGATCCAGCTGCTGAGGATTGACGCTGTGCTGCCTGCTCGCAGGTAGGTACTGTGTCTCAATGTCAATGTGCTCCTCCACCTTAGGTTTTTAAGTGTGCTGCTCTGCTTTTGTGCTAAACGTGTGCTCTTCTGCCTTTGTCTTGAAGGCCTGCAGGAGCAGCAACATTTGCTGTGGCTCAGGCTGCTGGGGTGGATGATGCCTGCGTATTGTTGGCGCATGGTGCCTGCGTTT
The DNA here is from genome assembly GCA_914767535.2 of Dunaliella primolecta. Taxonomy (NCBI): domain Eukaryota; kingdom Viridiplantae; phylum Chlorophyta; class Chlorophyceae; order Chlamydomonadales; family Dunaliellaceae; genus Dunaliella; species Dunaliella primolecta. The sequence goes on along the minus strand of OU611757.1, from coordinate 2,172,753 downwards.
TGCTGGTGCATAGAGGCGCATGGTGTCTGTATGTTTAAGATACAGAGGAGCACATTATGCCTCTGTGTGTTGCCTGCTTGGTGAGGGTGAATGCTGCCTGTGTGGTGTCGGTGCATGGTGCCTGCATGGTTAGAATCAATGGTGGGACATTTGCTTGCAACATAGGGAACCTGTCCTCATTGCACATGGCCTTCCGGCTGACGTAGTCTTTTTTTCTCTTGGGAAAAGGTCCTATGTAGAGGGGGTTCATTGCGCCTGCCGGTGGTGTTGGCGTTGCGGCAGAAGCATTGTTGAAGGGAAACACATGGCAAGTGTTGTTGGGAAAGTGCAGGAGAGCATTGTTTGGTCTCCGGAGGCATTGCCATTGCAAAGAGCTCAGCCCCTGCCCTTGCAACATGTACAGCCCAAAACTTTTGCGTTTGGCAAAAACACATGCTCTCATGCACCAAAATGTGGTGTTTGGGTGCGGTTTGATCAATGAGGCATCGTACAGGTGTGAAGCAGGCATCGTACAGGTGTGAGGCAGGTGTGAGGCATCGTACAGTGCGGTTTGATCAATGAGGCATCGTACAGGTTTTGTTTGATCAATGAGGCATCGTACAGGTGTGAGGCATCGTGAGGTGTGAGGCAGGCATCGTACAGGTGTGAGGCATCATGCAGTGCGGTTTGATCAATGAGGCATCGTATAGGTTTTGTTTGAGGGTGATTGACCCTACATTTCGAGTGTAACGCAAATTGTGGCCCAAACAATGGATCTCTGCGCGTTAGAAGGTCTTTGACACAAGGCGTCAAGAAAGAAAGAAAGAAAGTTCTACGCTTGCCGTTCAGCCGCGTGCATTAAGGAAAGAGCCTCCCATTGACTCCCACCGATAGAGGGCATCTTTTTCTCCACTCCGGCCACAAGGATTTGATCCGGGGACCTCCTCCTTGCTGTCGCCCTCCTCGCACTTGACCAGGGCTCTGTAACATGACGGTGGTAGAGCTCGATAGGCGTCACGCTTGCACGAGTGTGGTGTTGGTCTTTAGAGGCTCATGCAGCTCTAGGGCATGCATCAGGTCACTGATGGTCACTGACCATTCCATCGAGTGTGGTGTTGGTCTTTGGAAGCTCATGCAGCTCTCGGCCATGCATCAGGTCACTGATGGTCACTGACCATTCCATCGAGTGTGGTGTTGGTCTTTGGAGGCTCATGCAGCTCTCGGGCATGCATCAGGTCACTGATGGTCACTGATGGTCAGGTCACTGATCATTCCATGCATGACTCCTCCCAAGCAGTTTTGCACTTGGCGTCCCTCTGCTATGGAGTCCAGAGAACAAGTAGTTTTGCGCTTGGGCGTTCCTTTGCTGTGCAGTCCAGAGAACCAGCTGTTTATGCAATCCAGAGGATCAGCACTTTTGCATTTGGCGCCCCTTTGCTCGCAGGCCGGAGAATCAAGGTCCTTTGCTTCAGAAGGCCAAAGGGGCTGTGTCAAGGCCAGCTGTAAGGAAAGGAGGCAAGGAAGCTTGGCGATGCGGACGAGGGTCTGATAACGATGAAAGTGGGGCTGGTGATTGAGCGCGGCTGTGGTTTTTACTTGGAAGCGTGTCCATGGACGAATGGCTGACCAAATTCACTTGCCCAATCGTGTGGTAGTATCTTGTGGGATGCTCTCAACTTAAACAGAGCAATGATGTTGGTGAAGGCTCTCGTGTCAACCATTCTTCCTGACTCAGACTCCTGATTTTCACTTTTAAGAGCGTCACGTCAAGCAAGCTCTTGATAAGCAAAGAGAACTTCCAACCTCGTGAAAAGAGAAGAAATCATACGCTTGCATCTCCACTGCTGTGCTTGGTGCATAATGGTTGGCTTTCATCGCACACTCTAGGGATGACTTGGACTTTCACCTTTCCCTAGAGCCATTTCTTGCATGCATAGGATTGAAAGGCCTTGCAGAGAAGATATTTTGGGTCAAGAAAGCAAGGGAGGAAGCTCCTGAATTCTACTTGCACATCTCCTGTATGCATATCAACCATATGCTTCATTTGTGGCACTAAGAACCTTACGAGACAAATGTTGGCGTTTTGACCAGCAACTGGCAGCAATGTGCCAAGCCAAGCTCAATAAGCTTGCTAGGGCCTGCTAGCTCATGTATCAACAAATTAATGGCTATTACTAGAACTAGGCAGTGTAATGCTTGCTGCATGAATTAAGGAGAGCAAACAGATGAGGGTCGCATAGCTGTCTATCAAGGGAAATTCCTTGAAGGACGCATGGTGGCCAAGCTCACTGAGCCGTGTCCCCTTCATAAAAGAGCTTGTGTCATGGTCCTCCAAGCCTTCTTCGTTTTTTCCTCTAAGTTTTTTTCGTCGTTTCTCTAGAAAAACGTCTACTGCACTGTGGCTGCTAGGGAAGCAGGTGTAGCCCACCCTAACAGGCTGTCAGATGTCGGTGATCTACACTGGTGTTGAATGCTACCATACGTAGCTCAACTAAGTGAAAAGTGGGGAATTTAAGAATTGGTTGCATGGTCACACGGGTATATTCAGCCAGAAAGAAAAAAAAAGGAAAACTATGTAGGCAGAGGGAACCCTCCCTACATCAATTGAGGAGAAGGAAACCCATTGGCTCAAAAGGCCCGTAAGCCCCCTCCACCACAAGCCAGAAAGTCTGGCTCCTCGGCTGGACGATGCCAGCTACACCCAAAAATCCATGACTCCGGAATACAAATGATAAATTATCATCAGTCGGACCTCAGGTTTAGGCTGGCTTGCGTTGTAATGGTACAAGTTTGGTACCAGTTAAGAGAGATATCCGGTTTGAGCACGGACGGAGTGCGCAGGAAGCCATAAGGATGGGGTGCAAGTCCCCCCGTTCCGCGATAAAGGAATAGGAAGGTGCCAAAGTGGCATTCGGCCACCGGTCTAGGACTGGTCCTTATGGCGGAGCGCAACCGTCTCGTTGCATGCGTAGTCTTTTCTTTTCTTGGGCTCATCAGTTTGCTTCTTCAAGAAATGAAAGGCGTCCTCAAAAATTGCTTGAGGAGGGTAAAAGGAGCCTGCGTGGAGGGAACTTGAAAAATGGCATGCGATTCCATACAAAGAGAGAGGTCCATATTATCAACAACACACATGGTCTTCGCTTTTGAAGGCTTCTGAGGGAATGCTGGGCGCATGGCGGTGGAAATCTCCCACTCTAGAGTGGGAGCGGAATCTAGGCATTCAGGAGCAATGCCGAGAACCCGGAGGGCCCGATAGCTCTGTTTCTGGCTATCTTTTAGGCTAGCTGTGTCTTTTTGAGGTTTAGGGCCCTTTGATAAGATCCTTGTTCACCTTGTTGAACTTAAATTCTGCCCTGACACAAATCCCTTCATCACCTTAGAACGTGCACAAACTCAATGAGTTACAATGAGTTACAATGGGGTTTGACCTTCAGCCAGGTAGTTTGGCTGCTCGGTCTGCTCAACTGTTCCAACTGCACAAAAAATATCCATGAGATCGGAAATAAAACGATAAGTCTCATTAGTTTGCTTCTGCAAGAAATGAATAGCATCCTCAGAGCTAGCTTGAGAACAGTAGAAAGTGCCTGATTCATCCAGTAAAATTCTGTGAGAGGAGAAGTCAGAAAATAGCTGTGCATAAGTTCTTCAAACAGAACACACAGAAGCGCAAGAACAAAGGAACACGGCATGCTTTTCATCTTGGAGTCCTCCTTGGTCACACCGATCACAAGCAGATGTGTGCTCCTGCCAAAGTGATGTCTCAACTCTTAAAGTGTGAGCATGTAAGCGAAAACGTTCTATGTTTCTTAGCGTGCGCTTACCCAAATCGAGATGCAAATACCTGGGGACAGAAAAGGGCGCACCGTAAACAGACAAGGGTCTCAAAGGAAGTGCCATCCAGTGATGATACTTGGCTAATTTGTCCGTGTGTTCACCATGCTCTGCCAAGGGATCAGCATTCCACACAACTCGCAGCCTTTTTCTCAGATCAACAATAAACTCCTTCATGACTATAGGCTGCCCTGACCGAACACAATGAGTAAACACGTTGCACCTGTCCAAGCCTGTGCAGGCAGCCAAAAATTCTGAGGTCCAGCATTTATGGGAAAGACTGCTCATTTCAACATCTGCTTGCAGTACCTTACTGAGTGTAGTGCTGTTGCTGCGCAATAAAGCATTGTAAAACCTAACTGCTGCATGAAACCAATAGAACTGTAAAGGTTCATGCCCACACTCGCGCAGTACAGACCAATTAGGAGAGGTGCGCTTTACCCCAAGGATACGCTTTAATAAGCACAGATGTACAGTTTGCAAAGGACAGTCCATTTCAGTTCCTTCTTTCATAAATCTAGTGCCCCAAATCTGGCATGCATACATGCTAGCAGGGAGAGCATATGCTTTAGACAGCCAGAGCATGGTATGTGGCCTATCTGTCAGGCGGCGCTCAGATGCGAATTGCCTATAATCAGTCTACAACCAGCTAGGAAAGGGGCACACATGTACTCAGCAGTGGCTTGCGGGTTGCGTTGTTTTGTGAACAGCATGTCTAAACATCTAAATGAATCTGCACACGCCAGACGAGCTCCACCTAACGTGAAAACTGGCACATTATCGCCCTTTGAATTAAAGTGCACAATCTCAGACTTGGCAGTATTAATCACCAACCCTTTCTGCTGAGCATACGTATGAAGCCTATCTAACATCAATTGGAGCTGATCAGGAAGGTTACTAGTGAGGCACAGATCGTCTGCATACAGTATGTGGGTGACTCAAACGTCCCTAGTGCCTGTAATAGCCCCTTGCACATTTTCTGCCAAGCAGTCCACGTCATTGATATACAAGGAGAACAACAAGGGGGAAAGCGGGCAACCTTGCTTAACTCCAAAATGGGGGCGCACACGAGCTTGCTTGCAGCCATCCACCAAGATATACTCATCATTAGCATACATGCCTTTAATGACAGCCAACAGGCACGCAGGCATACAAATGCGCTGCAGGTGAGTCCAAAGAGCTTCCCTAGGAATTGTATCGTATGCCTGCTTGAAATCAATAAAAGCTGCATGCAGCCTTGGGAATGCATTTGGGCTTACACACAAACTCAACACTCCCACAGCATAAGCAGACTTAAAACACGCAGCTTAAGAAACCCACACAGGAATAACAAAGTGACTTTGCACATCATCTTAGTTGGTGTTGGTGGCACAATTTACAACAACTATACAATTACACCTCTCATCAATCTGGGTCTGACCATACAAAAAGCTGAATCAGTAGCCTCTCAGCTCAGGGACCGTGCCATCCAAAGATTATCCACCATCATTAACACTGGACATGCACTTTGTTTTCAGGGAGCATCTGGGAGGGGGGTTGCTGGGTGCGCGGCGGCGGTAGAGGATGGAAGAAGGAGAGTCCGAGCGCTCAGGGGCATGGCAAGCAATCCCCCGGATCTCCATTAGTTCTGTCTCTTGCTCTCTCCTAGGCTAGTTTTGTCTAGTTTAGGTGGAGGTCCTCCTGGTGAGGCCTCTAACTTTTGTTAGGGGTTCTTCCCTTAATGCACGCGGCCTTTGGCTTGCGTAGACTTTTCTTTGAGATCCTTCCTGGCTTGCTGAATAGTGAATATTTCCTTTATGCACTCAGCCTTATTTCTTCTTACTAAGGAAAGGATTACAAAGCTGTACCTGCCTGCAGGGGCAGCTTTGCTAATGCAGAAATGTGCCTGTAACCAAACCATTCCAAATGAAAAGCAAATCTAAAAAGCTCAGTCACAGCTCTCAGCCTCTCATTAAGAGGACATGGGAACACAAGATAAAAGGAATTGCTTGTTCCTTGTCTTTAAGTCCTCCTTGTCACGCTCATCACCATCAGGTGTGTGATCCTGTGTGACTGACTGGCGTCTAAATTCCCACAATAGCAGGATTCATTTGATATAAGAACCAACTTGGCTCCTTAGTTGATGTGGGGAACTTCCACTGCCTACGCAGTTCCTTCTCTTCAGGAAGGGCGTTTCCTTCGCGCACGTGTTTTTCAGCCAAATTATCCTTCAAATTGTGTGTACAAGTTGTAAACCTTGCAAACCCTCCTTCCCCAGTGTCTCATCCTCCTCCATTTGATCCCTTGCAACTATTATATTTTAGCCTGTAGTTTGTATGCTGTATGCATTATGTCACTCGGCTGAACAAGCTTCCCAAAGAGTCCTTTCAAATATAAACGTTTCCAGAAAGGAAAAGGATTTGGAAAACGTACTATGCCAACGTACTGGTGGGAAAACTCCCCACACTGTTGCAAAGACCGTATGACCACACCACCACAATGATCAGACTGAGAGAAGTATGGCATGCAGAGAAAGAAGACAGGTCCAGCAACGAGAAAGGGATCATGTCCCTGAAACAGCTTCTTCTCAGAAGAAAGAAGGCTTCAGAAAAAAAGGTAAGTTATGTGGGCATAGGAAACTCTCCCTTTATCATTCAAGGAAAAGGAAACACTTTTTTAATACACAGTATGAGAGCTGATGAAAGGTAAGAAGCAGCACAACTACGTTCAGGCTTGCCTTGTGAAGAAAAGAAGAAGAAAAGTCACACCAGCCAAAAGGCCGTGCGCGTTAAGGAAAATTTCCCTAACTAGAGAGATATCAAGGTCTCACCGAAGGGCCCCCAAACCTAAAATACTTTTAGACACAGCTAGCCTAGGAGAAAGCCAAAAACAGAGCTAATAGGGTTACAAGGGTTACAAGGGGTTGGCCTACAGCCCGAGAATCTGGCTGATCGGCTGCTGGTGAAACATTCTCATCCAGCATCAAAAATTGAATCAATTCAATTGAAACAGAGCTAATAGGGATCCTTTGTCCCCCATGCTCCTGGATGCCCATGCCTCGTGAGTTGAATGTGTCCTTTATATATCCGCCATATCCATGTCACAGAAGCCAAATACTGTGATGGGATTGATGTACGAGATTAATCTACCAGACACATTGACTCAGAGGAGCCGTGAGTCCCCTCCACCACAAAGCTACAAAACATACATTGCTAACTTTGAAAGAAATCTGGAGGGTTACTGGAAGCACCTGGCTCCAGGACCTGGCTTTGAGAAGTATTAATGTTTTATTAGCACGCCTAGTGGCAACAAGCTTGTTGGCATACACAGCAGAACGGGCATGAAGTTTGCGAGCAAGTTTGATGACATGTTGGTCAAGTCCAAGATGTTTAAACTGGTTATGGATGTGCTCAATTTAGCAGGTCCCACCAGCACCCAGAAGGCTGTTTTGTAACGTGACAGCTTTCGCACTTATATTTTTGCATAGATCTGCATGCTGTTGCTGTGCCGTCTCCAACTATTGCCCAGGCCCAGTGCCTTTGAAATATTTGATAACTATCAAATGTACGTGCCACTGCTTTGCACTCAATTGTTGGTGTTGTCTAACGTGGGTGGTTGTACCTTCCTTGTCGTGCTGTACCTTCCAACCTCTTCAAACCCACGGTTTCTGTGCAATCCAGACGAAACTCCAGCCGCCCTGATGCAATCTTGGTCACTCCCCACCCAACCAACCCAAACAGACCACCCACTCCACCCTCAAACCGGGTACTGCGCAGTATGGGGAGTACCACAACTCCAGCCCGTCAAATTCACTTGATAGAAATCAAATACTGCGAAGATACAAGGCCTGGTGCCCAGCTAGAAGCCTCACTGCAACAACACAGTGAACTGTGCAAACAACTCCAAGGTGCAGAGATCACTATCCACCCAATCCTCCTGGGTGTGGGTGGGACTATCTACACTGCTCATACCCTTGATCAATTAAAAAAATTAGGGATTGACTCACAGAGATCTGAAACACTTGCAAGAAAACTCCATGCCCATTCTGTACAATTTGCGCACAAACTTACCTCTACCAGACGTGCCATTGAATATAAAAACACTCATCATAACACTGGTGTCCTGGAACAGCGTGCTGCCAGAAACCCACTTGATCCACATTAACTCCCCTCTCATCTTCTGGTGGGGGAGACTCACGGCTCTTTGAGCCAATGTGTCTCTCTTTCCTTAATCGATGTAGGGAGAGTTTTCTCTGCCTACGTAGTTTTTTTCTTTTTCTTTTTCTTTTTCTTTTTGGGTGGTTGTCTTTAATCTGAGTGGGGTGCTGTGCCTGCTGCGCAACGCATGGTGTGAGCAGGAAGGAGAAGAAGGAGGAAGGAGAAGGAGAAGTGAGTTTGGCATAACGGGGGGTAATCAGTTTAGCATCAGGGCAATTAGATGTGAGCCTAGATCTCTTAGGAAATTATGTGGAAAGAGGTAGGGGGTATAATCCTGTTAGATGCATGTATAAGGATTTGGAGTTTGTATTGCGCCAATCTATCATCACTCTCTATGTCCATGTTAACCAAGCCTGCCCCCAAAGGGCTTTTGCTAAGAGCTTTGATGATCATTCTTCCGGCAACATTGTGGCGTTCAGTTTTCACGCTGGAGATGATATGGTTTTGGCAGCCTGAAAGCATGTGGAGCGCGCTGTCTAATTGATGACAGCCTGGGAGAGGGCATAATGGACGAGTGGACCTTCTAAGCGAACCGCGTGTTTTTGGTTAAAAAGGGATGCCTTTGTGACCAATTTTGTTTAGAGGGGTGCCTGTGCGACCAATCCACCAAGGGTCCCCCCGAAGTGTGGGTGGGAATATTCATACTTACTTAATGTTCGCTGGCTGTTGCCCAGCAATTGACGTCTTTTGGCCCAGACCTTTGACCAACTTTTTTGCTTGCAGGCAACATTTTGCTTCAGCTAAGCTGCCCATGCAGGTAGGTCACCGAGTACCGGTACCAGGTATGTCTACGTGATCTTGATCAAATAAGGAAACTGCTCAAAGACTTGCTTCCTTCTCCAGTTGACATATATTCGCAAGTTTGGATTGGTTAAAGCCTGAGGCACCTTTTTGCTTCAGCTAAGCTGCCCGTGTAAGCAGGTACAGCATTGTAACCCTATCCTATCCTAGAAAACTGAGGGTTGATCTGCATAAGTATGCCAAACTTGCATAAAGCCATACCATTTTTCAAAATTGTACAAGTTGTACAATATGCACACAAGCTTACCTCAAACAGACGTGCCATTGGAAACAGAAGCAATCATTTTAAACTCAGTGCCCTCAGGCGAGGCTCCAGTCTGGAGCCGCGTCCTGCCAGAAACCCACCAGATCCACATCAGTTTCTTTCTTACCTTCTAGTGTGTCTTCTTGTCCTTATTTGATGTTTATCTTGTCCTTGACACTATAGGCTTGCAGCCATTTCCCATTCATGACTGAAGGCCTGTCTTGTAAACTCTGAAAGATTCATGAACCAGGCCTGGATGGGTCAAAGGCGTCTTTAGCTGCAGCAACTGTCAGCAAGCTGATTCCGTAAGCAATCACAGCCATAAAAAACTTTCCCTTTAAGTTTTCATGTCATGGAATCCTAAACAATGACATATGAAGATTTTTGATTAGCAGGCGACATCCGACTGAATATGGGGCACTCATGCTGCTCAAAAGAAAAGAAGAGACTGTGCAGACAAGCGGTCTCATGCATCAAGGATATATTCCTTTAACTTCCAAGCTAGCAAGCTAAAACAGTACATGTCATGACGCCACCGCAATCTTGACACTGCTGTGTTGCTTGCAGTCCTGATGTTGCAAAAACCTTCTTTGCAAAGTCATCACTGCATAGCTCCACCCTGGGGCTGGTCTTCCGGCAGCTTTTTCCCATCTCCCTGCCCTTCTAATTCTCGTGCAAATCGTTCTAACCTTGCCTCTTCTTCTTCTGGCGTCTCCTGTACCTGCATATTGGTATGTAAGCAGGACAAGGTAGGTCGTGGTAAAGGAGAAGGAAGCTGAGCAAAAGAACTGAAGCTCATAGCCAAGCCTTGCTAGGGAGGCAACTGTTGACTGAAACAAAGAAGGATAAGGCTCTGAACACCGTGGAAACAAGCGAACCATGCACCTAGTACTTAAGGCCTCTTTCCGGGGCACGTCGCGACACAGGAGAATGCATGGAAACACACAACAAGCTCCAACCATTTGTCAAAAGAAAAAGAGGGCACTTGTCGATATGAATGCACACCAAGCACCTTCTCACAAATGCATATTTTAAACCCTCCTCTTTCCGCTTTAGCCTAGCAAAGAAAAGATAAGACAAGGCAAGCCAGGTTTGGCTGCGTGCATTAAGGAAAGGTTTCCTGACTAGCAACCTTACCCAGAGGCCTCACCAAAGAGGCTCACAGGCCCAGACTACCTTACCTTGACGAGCAGCAGTCCAAAAACTGCTACCCGCCATGTTCCCTTTAATTGCGTGGAGTTAACCTCGCAGTCATGGATTTAGACTGATGGCTTTCTTGTGAAACCTGTACATAATAAACCCTGAATGCAGACCAAGCTGGCCCTGCCAGTAGAACAGCAGGCTAAGACATTTATTCAAGGTATGGCATATCAGTCCGGCTGCGGTGCACGTTTGGACGCACCTTTACTAATGCAAAGTTGGTGATACCATCCCACATAGCTGTTCTCAGTTGTCTCCCACCAAAGAACCTGCAGGCAAGTCCAGAAGTCAGCCTGTTTTAAACTAGAAATGCATCTAATGGGACACCTATTGCACACATTATGGCACACTCCTGCTTGCAGCTCTTGCTGCATGCCATTCTAAGCATGGAGATTTTGCATGGAAATGAAGAAGAGTCAAGGCAGCAGAAGCCAAGCAAGCCAAGCAAAAGCCAGGCAGCAGAAGCCAACAAGAGTCAAGGCAGCAACAGGCAGGTAGCAGAAGCCAACAAGAGTCAAGGCAGCAAAAGGCAGGCAGCGAAAGCCAACAAGAGTCAAGGCAGCAAAAGCCAGGCAGCAAAAGCCAACAAGAGTCAAGGCAGCAAAATGCAGGCAGCAAAAGCCAACAAGAGTCAAGGCAGCAAAAGGCAGGCAGCAAAAGCCAGGCAGCAAAAGGTACGCTGAGGCATTCTCAAACTTGTCTTGCGCTTTTCCTGTACGCCTGGTTTCTCGCTGCTGATGCTTCCTCACAGGAGCAGCAATGTTGCTCTGAGTGCTAGGTTGAACAGCCCACCGCTCGCAATTTTGCTATTGGTGCGGGTGCCCGGTTGACCAGCAAGCAACCTTGCTGTTGGTTGACCATTGTGTAACTTTGCTCTTGGTGCGAGCGCTTGGCTAACCAGCTTACTGCACGCAACCCATATGGCAGCTCATGTTGCTTAAAACTTCCAATCACCGTCATTTTTCCAAACACCCAAACTACTTGCACCTTAAAGCCACAAACTTTAGCTTGCATCTTTGTGGCCAGAAACGATATGCACCTCGTGGCCAGTGCCTTGGCAGGAGCAGGGGCAACGCCATGAAAAACAGCTTCTGCCAACTTCTCACATCCTCCGTGGTATACAGCTCCTACCAGATTTTATCTATCGTCTCTTCAACGCCAACAGCCACAGTGTGATCTCCACCGAGATGGATGATACATCATCGCCGGTCGACACACACAAAGCGTATGTAAGCCTAATCAAGAACAGCACACAACTTGCCTGCCATTCATCTTTTCTAAGCAAGCGGCTGCACCCTCCTCCTTTTTGTACTTGATGGACACCACACCATCTGGGTGGTCTTTGAACACACGGACCTGGGCGCATATAAGCAACAACACAAAATGGTTGTTGTTAGAAGGACAAGACATTTGCGAAAAAAGACTTGGTGGTGGTGTTGCTGGTGGTGGTGACGATGATCTTTGGCACAGGTCCCCAGGGACTCAACTATGAAGGCTTGAATATGCAAAGATTTTTTAATTGCAAATTATGGGAACGTGCAAGAAGGCCTGCTTCAAGCAGATTTTGTCTGCGTTTTTGAAGGTAAGGAGGTAATGTTGTATGCAGGCATATACAATCATTGCAGATCAGGATGTCATGCTGTTGACCTGGTGAGGTGAAGTAAGCCTTTGCTGACAATGCAGGCATATACAATCATTGCAGATTAGGATGTCATGCTGTTAACCTGGTGAGGTGAAGTAAGCCTTTGCTGACAATGCAGGCATATACAATCATTGCAGATCAGGACGCCATGCTGTTAATCTGGTGAGGTGAAGTAAGCCTTCGTTAATTATGCAGGCACTGCAATCAGGACGCATTAATGTTAACATGTATCAAACCTTACACGACCAGCAGGCAGCGCAAACAGCCATAATTACTTTCATACCAGCTGCCACAGTTGATGTGATCTACGCCATGATCGACTATGCATACATTGCTTGACCACAATGACTATGCATACATTGCCTGACCATCATGACTGTGTGTACATTGCTCGACCATCATGACCATGCATACATTGAATTTGCGTACATTGCTTGACCGCAATGGCAGTGTCAATCCCCTTGCATGCACTTAAGTCTTGTGTACGCTCAGTGTCTGGTGCACAAGCACACAAGGGTTGCGTGTAAACACACATATCTGGCCAGTCTCAACCTCCTCACTCCCAATGCAAAAATACCAAACAAACAAATACCCACACCCACACATCTTCTCCACAGGCCCCAGCTTAGTTGTTTCCGCCAGCAGCCACACCTTTTCGACAGGTCCCCCAAAACCTTGCTTTCTAAACCTTGACAGGTCCCAACAACCCCCACCTTCTCCACAGGCCCCAGCTTGGTTGCCTCTGCCAGCACCTCTTTCTCCAGATCCTCAGCTGCTTCAGCGTCTTCACTCAGCTCCTTGGGCCCAAACATGTGGTAGATGATGACGGTGACCTTCTCAGGGGGCGCCTTGTCATCATAGCCACCCCAGCCTAACCGCTGCTCTTGACGCTGCACAATGGCCTGCACATAAGGTGTTCGCAGGGCATAGCGCATGCATACCTTGTAGCGCAAAAAGCATGTACAGCACACATAGTACGGGCCATAGTCAGGCTCAAAGTCACCATAGCTTGGCGGCTGCTCTTGACGCTGCACAGTGGCCTGGTCGCACAGACACTGCAAACATGGAATTGGCTCTCAAAAATCGAGCACTCCGTGGCGCCAACATAGCCGCCCCAGCTTAACCGCTGCTCTTGACGCTGCACAATGGCCTGCACAGGGTGTTGGCAACGTAGAGCGGTAAGCAACACAAAGCGCAAAGCACAGAGCATATACAAAGCACAGGCCATAGCCATGGTCAAAGCCGCCCCAGCCTAGCCGCTGCTCTTGAAGCTGCGCGGTGGCCTGCAAGCAAAGACACTCTTAATACAGGTGTTATGTTGAGCGGTCCATGCCGCCTGCATTGCTATGACCTCCCTGGCTCTACTTGCTGCAGCTGCCCCAGCACGATGGCTTGCACACAAGACAAGGTGTGGTGACTGAAAGCTGAGCAATCCATGGCGCCTTGCTGCACCCTTCCTCAGCCTTGTCGCTGCAGCTGCCCCTGCACAATGGCCTGAATGGGTAGGCACTCTGTTTCGGTGTGAACAGCGCCAGTGGGCAGGGGATGAGCATTGTGTTCAGTGAGGCCTTGCGCTGCCCGGTTAATGTACTTCAATCCTCAGCTGAGTCACTGCGCTTGCCATTGACCAATGGCCAGAGTTGAAAAGGCAGGGCGTCCTGGATGACGACGAGAAATGTACTGCCTGTGTGATGCATGTTATAACTCATGCTAATCATGCTAATGAACGAGAATGTATTGCCTGTGTGATGCATGTTATAACTCATGGGTGGGCCACGCAACTGCTCCACAGCACCTGTTGCGTAAAAAAAGACTTTCTACATACACTACAGCAGCAAGGCAACAAGAGCCTTACAGCCTTTCCATCTGGGGCAGTGCCTTTGTGCGAGCACAACATACAGGGGCGTCTTGCCTTGTCCTCTTGCCTGGCAACCTGTCTGCAGCACCATGTCTTCACCAGACGGGAAGAGGGACTCCTATACCCGCCTGACAGGGTCCTCAGCAAAAACAGTTTGCTGATGTAAGGACGGCCTTACAGGCGCATGCTCACACACACACTAACACACGCACAAACATGCAAACACACACCAACACACACACACACCCACACCCACACACATCACATGCACTAAACTTGGCAGCCCTTTATGCCTGGTCTTAGGAGCGGCTTGGGACTTCACATATGAGCACCACACGTACAAGCACTAGTATGCTCACACAAGCACCGCACCTTGCGACCCTTTTTACTTGGCTGAGCCTTGGGGGCAGGTTGGTACCTCTCGCCCTTCATCTCGAACTTGGCTGGCTGGACCTTCGCAGCAAACAAGTGAAGGAAAAAATGGATCAAGGAAAGCCACATAATCCATTTATCATAAAAAATGGATCAAGGAAAGCCACATAATCCATTTTTCATAAAAAAAAGGATCAAGGAAAGCCACATAATCCATTTTTCATATAAAGGAATGGTTTAAGGAAAGCCATATAATCCATTTTTCATAAAACAAAATGGGTCAAGGAAAGCCACATAATCTATTTTTCATAAATTGTACACGGGCATGGGTTATCTAGTCATTATGGGACTTTTGGTCCAGGTCATGTTTGTCAGTGCGCACCATTGTACATCTTCTCAGAGCATGCACTGGGTATGAGTGACAGCATGTTGCGCAAGCTCACGCAAGATTTTTGTGAGAGGAGCGAGGCCAGCAAGCGTTCACGCAGTGAAGAATGAGACAGCACATTTTAAGAATGGTGGTGGTGGTGCATGCATGTCATTGTGTGTGCGACTTTTGCAGCATGTATTCCTAAGTATATGGATCCAGTGCAGGTATGGCCTGGGGGTTCCTCCAACCCTTGACAAGTGGACTCATCCTTTTGATCTATGTGATATGTTCATTTGAAACATTGTGAACTTTAAAAGCAAGGAAATAACATACAAATTAAACAAATTTTTATTTTTTCTGTAGCACTTGATATATCTTGAAAAGACAGTGCAAAGCCTTCATTGCAGTTAGATTTGATGGGGAGGGGCCTCTATGGAACAAGGGTTGTATGTCATGGAACTGTAGCATTATGCAGGGTTCCTGTATGCCATGACTGCACGATCATGTCTCAGCGCTAGGCTGAGGGCATGGTCAGCACGATCATGTCTCAGCGCTAGGCTGAGGGCATGGTCAGCACGATCATGTCTCGGAGCTAGGCTGAGAGCATGGTCAGCACGATCATGTCTCAGCGCTACCGTAGGAACTTTTCAATTTTGCGAATAATTAAATAAATAATCAAATAATTATGAGGCCCTCTCGTGAACTGGAAAATTCGAAAGAATAAAGTTGAGGGGGAACTCTGTTACAGAGAGTGTTTGACATGCAAGCCTGCATGCTTGCATAATGATCTGAGACAATGACATCATTGATGATATGGCGCTTTCAGTTGTGGTAGATTGGGTGACTGGAGTCTATGGGCAGGTTCGATTCCTGTAGCTCCCTCAGTTGAATATATTATAGAATTATTCGAATTTGTTCACTTGCGCCCTGGGAGCTTAGCGCAGCTGCCACTTATTTCGACCACTCAGGTGAGTTCTTCCTCCTCTCGCCTCATTGGCATTTCTTGCTTTCCTGTCCCTTTCCCTGCTAGCTTAACAACCTCGCGAAATTCTAACAAGCATTTTAACGTAAAATAGAGGCCCAACCTGGCAGGCACAAAGGCCTTAAGCTTTATATGGCTTTCAAAGGCCCTGCACTGAGGAGAATGGCCCCGTGCTCAGTATCAAGCAAATCACAAGAGGTGCAATTGCACCTCTGCAAGCAGGGATGCAGCAGCAGCAGCAGCAGCAGCAGCGGACCTGGACCTGGACATGGAGCTCAGGCTGCAATAGCCAATGCCTGGAAGTCAGGCCGTCCAACAACGCGCCCTGCACCTGCCCCTAAGAGACAAATGGAGGCCTAGTGCAAGCACTCATGATGCTGTTTGCATGATGCTGCTTGCTGGCAAGCGCCGCCAGAGCCAGAAAGTTAGCAAGCTTGTCCTTGTCCAGCTGTCATAGCAGCCCATAGCAGCAAAGGCAGCAGAGCAGCAGGCTTGGGTGCGTGTGGAAGTAGCCTTCAAGTAGGTTGGCACTGATGGAAGTAGGTCGGCACTGATGGAAGTACGTTGGCACTGATTGTGGCAGCAAGTTTAAGGGGGACTTAGGGAGGTTCAGCAATGACAGTAAAGATGTGTGCAGGCCTGGATTGATTTTTTGATGGACTTCACTTGTTATTCTTGTCGATTTACTGCCAAATAGCGTTGAAAACAGTGGAAATTCGTAAAGAAATAATTATTTGGAGGGCCTCGCGAAGTGGTAAAGTTCGCAAAGAAAATTATTAATAATAAATTATAAATTATTTTTTGGAGCTCGCGAAAATCTAGGGTCGCCAAATCAAAGGGTCCTACAGTAGGCTGAGAGCATGGTCAGCGCGATCATGTCTCAGCGCTAGGCTGAGGGCATGGTCGGCACCATCATGTCTCAGCGCTAGGCTGAGAGCATGGTAAGCACGATCATGTCTCAACACTAGGCTGAGAGCATGGTCAGCTCCTGCTGGTAAGATTGGTTAATGGCGGCAAGCCAGGGATGGATTTTGGCCACAAAACCACTGAACCACAAACGTGAAGAATGCATGCGATTACGAACAGGTAGGCATGCCAGCAACATGAATACGAAAGGAAACATGCCTGGGTGGATGGCTTCAGAGCTCAACCTCACAGAGCAAGAGCTTTGGCGCTACTCCCACTGAAAATACCAACCTTTGTACAGGATGCCATTCGGTCCCCTTCTTGATATCTCTATCCCCTCTTCTCAGATGACTCCTTACCTGTCTCCCATTCACCATGAACAGTGAATTCACCATGCACTTCATTTCACCATTCATTGATTGGCTCCGGGCACCTCATGCGCCTTATGCACATCATCATCATTTCCATCACCATCCTCATCATCCTCACCGCCAGCATCATCATCATCATCCCCATGCCTACAAACTCCCTGCGCCATGCATGGGTGCCCCCATTGCCACAACGGATGGCAGGCACCAATTCCTTCCCGCCTGCCACGCGCGGTTGTGGCGTCTGGCTAAAGGTCTCCCTTTATAAGCTAATCTATGCAATCCAACCAACCATCGGCAGCTGTGGCAGGGGCTGCCTCACTGAGCCAATTAAAATGCCAACTGCTTTGCAGCTCTGCCAACCGCCTTGGTGCTGCCCCTGTGGCAGGGGCTGCCTCACTGAGCTGATCACACTGGGAACCTTGGTGCAGTCATGCATGCCTCAGTAGGAATTGCGCTTTCCGGCTAGGGTGTGTGTGTCCACTGAGGTGGACGCTCACATGCTAGCTGGAGAGCACAATGTTTCCTGAGACATGCACGCTTGCAACAAGGTCTGCAGTTTAACCGGCTCAGATGTACAGCAGATCTACCAGAGACCAGAAATGTCTGGCTCCATCACAGCCAAGCATTATTGCAACGTGCGAGGCTAAGACCTCCACGTTCAATCCTCCAGCATGCTCAAGAGTGCCACAGATCTTGGCCAACATTACCCTCACTGTTGGCAGCAAAGATAAGGTTGGACAAGATTCGTGGCACTGTTACAGAAGGTGCCAACTGGCCTACACTGCCGGACAAGCAACTGAAAATTTTTACATGCGTTGTAAAAAAAGACGCACTTGCTTTCACGGTCAACTTTTTTGGTTAAAACGGTTAAAAACATGAATTTATTTGAAAAATGGTAAGCTTGTCTGCTATCATTCGCATAAGGGTCTCAGTCCAGTTTCATGGTGACTTCTACACCTAGGTAGGTGAAAGGTTCCTTGGGTCAGCAAACTGGGCTGGCTTGCCTTAAAACAGGATCCTGCCTTCAAGCTGTCGCATAGCAAAGTCTGCCATGGACAAGCGCTTTGAAGAGACAGAGTACCCCAGATTACTTTCCTGGCCTCAAGTCGAACCAAACCAGCCCATAGCTCCGCCCTGGGACCATTCTTAATTCCCCAAACCGGCCGTTTTATACCTCTGCATACCATGCTAACATTCTGCATATTAATCAAATTGGTAGAGAAAGTCGGAAACTGATCTTTTGGACAACCCCCAGAGCTTTCTCCTCCTAATGGAAGTGGCTGGATTCTGTATCAGACCAACCACTGGGTCTTTTCACTCCATCCCATTTGCAATTATTCTCTTCTGCTGCAAGGATTACAAATCACTTAACGCCACCAATTCAGTGCAACAGGTGCTCTGCAATTGAGTTTTAGTGGTGAAAGCTAGGATTCACATCACAACTAAGAAGGTTCGCTGCCCATAAGTTGCTACCCAGAAGCCCAAGTTCACAGAGTGTTTTTTACAGGACCTCACCTTAAGGATAGCAACTTGTGGGAGCATTGTGCAGGGAATATGCAAGAACCACCTATTTTGGGAACTTAGATCACCCCTCTGGCATCACTATTCCCTTTTAAAATGTAAGGGGCCAGGGATCTTTGGGGGAAGCCATTGAATCCAAGCGCCTCTACCTCTCCTTTGTGAATTTCAAATTTCTGGCTTTGCCCACAATACCAAATGCGCGTGCACACGCACACACATACACACATAAGCACACACACATACACACATACACAAACACACACACGCGCGCGCACACACACACCTTTGCTGCTGTTGCCACTTCACAGCTTCATCCGCTACTTGGCTACTGCCATCAGAGCCACACAAACTGTTACAAAAATGCCAGAATTACCACCGAGCTGCTCCCACTGCTACCCACACCACCCAGCTATCATGTATCGTCACTCCACTGCCAAAGTCGACACACCAAGTCCCTGTTGCCGCTGCCACTGCTGCAAGCACCACCATGTTATTGTTGCCAGTCCTGCACTCACCACCATGGTTTAGTTGTCCCCGCTGCACTCACCTTCACGTTCTTGCTGTCACTGCTCCACGCACCACCATTGTCGCTGCTACACCCACCACCATGTTCTGGTTGTCCCTGCTGCACTCACCGCACATTCTTGCCGTCACTGCTGCACTCACCGCCACATTCTTGCTGTCACTGCTGCACTCACCGCCA
This sequence comes from Dunaliella primolecta, assembly GCA_914767535.2. Lineage (NCBI taxonomy): Eukaryota > Viridiplantae > Chlorophyta > Chlorophyceae > Chlamydomonadales > Dunaliellaceae > Dunaliella > Dunaliella primolecta. Next base: position 2,153,777 of record OU611757.1, on the reverse strand, counting down.
CATTCTTGCTGTCACTGCTGCACTCACCACCACATTCTTGCGGTCACTGCTCCACGCACCACCACATTCTTGCTGTCACTGCTGCACCCACCGCCACATTCTTGCTGTCACTGCTCCACGCACCACGCACCACCACAATCTTGCTGTCACTGCTCCACGCGCCACCACATCCTTGTTGCATCACTACTCCACGCACCACGCACCGCCACATTCTTGCCGTCACTGCTCCACGCACAACCACATTCTTGCTGTAACTGCTCCACGCACCACGCACCACCACATTCTTGCTGTCACTGCTGCACACGCCACCACATCCTTGTTGCATCACTGCTGCATGCACCACCATGTCCTTGTTGGCACCGCTCCACGCACCACCATGTTTTGGTTGTCCCCTGGCCTGAGTGGGGTGCCGTCCATGAGGTTCACTGCCAGAGTCACAGAGGGGGCCTTCAAGAAAGACACCAAGGCATCGCCCTTGAGCTGCCCAGTGTTCCGGTCCCTGCACAGGTAGGCAACAAGAGGCAGCCAAAGCGGGCATCAAGTTTGTTCTTGCGCTGCAAAACTGCCCAGCTAAGATGCCTGGTGTTCCAGTCCTGCACAGGTAGACAGCAAGAGACAACCCAAGCGGGCATCAATTTTTATGTCTCCTTGTGCAAATTGTCCAGCTGAGCTGCCCAGTGGTCCGGTCCCTGCACAGGTAAAAAGCCAAGCAACTCAGGCAGCGCTTGTGCCCCCCTTGTGTCACCCATGTGTCTGACTTGCGTCAAACTCATTTCTGACTTGTGCCCCCCTTGTGTCTGACTTGTGCCCCCCTTGTGTCTAACTTACGTCTCCCTCATGTCTGACTTGTGTCACCCCCTGAGCTGCCCTGCACTCCAAATGCTGCAGAGCATGCCATAGATTACAGGCAAAGCATCCCCCCTGAGTGCCCTTCCCAGGAGCAGCACGCACCAGGAAAAGCACCCTCAGGAGCAGCCGTATGGAGCAGCAACCTTCAGGAAAAGCACCCTCAGGAGCATCGAAATAGAGCAGCAACCTTCAGGAAAAGCACCCTCAGGAGCAGCCGTATGGAGCAGCAACCTTCAGGAAAAGCACCCTCAGGAGCATCGAAATAGAGCAGCAACCTTCAGGAAAAGCACCCTCAGGAGCATCGAAATAGAGCAGCAACCTTCAGGAAAAGCACCCTCAGGAGCAGCCGTATGGAGCAGCAACCTTCAGGAAAAGCACCCTCAGGAGCAGCCGTATGGAGCAGCAACCTTCAGGAAAAGCACCCTCAGGAGCAGCCGTATGGAGCAGCAACCTTCAGGAAAAGCACCCTCAGGAGCAGCCGCATGGAGCAGCAACCTTCAGGAAAAGCACCCTCAGGAGCATCGAAATAGAGCAGCAACCTTCAGGAAAAGCACCCTCAGGAGCAGCCGTATGGAGCAGCAACCTTCAGGAAAAGCACCCTCAGGAGCAGCCGTATGGAGCAGCAACCTTCAGGAAAAGCACCCTCAGGAGCAGCCGTATGGAGCAGCAACCTTCAGGAAAAGCACCCTCAGGAGCAGCCGTATGGAGCAGCAACCTTCAGGAAAAGCACCCTCAGGAGCAGCCGCATGGAACAGCAACCTTCAGGAAAAGCACCCTCAGGAGCAGCCGTATGGAGCAGCAACCTTCAGGAAAAGCACCCTCAGGAGCAGCCGTATGGAGCAGCAACCTTCAGGAAAAGCACCCTCAGGAGCAGCAGTATGGAGCAGCAACCTTCAGGAAAAGCACCCTCAGGAGCAGCCGCATGGAACAGCAACCTTCAGGAAAAGCACCCTCAGGAGCATCGAAATAGAGCAGCAACCTTCAGGAGCACCCATAAGGAGCAGCACCCTTCAGAAAGAGCCCCTGAGGAGCAGCCGCCTGGAGCACCACCCTTCAGGAGCACCCGTATGTATATATAGACGCACCACCCTTCAGCAGCACCTTTATAGGGCGTCAGGAGGATCAGTCCCATCAGGAGCCTCAGGAGGAGGATCCGTCAGGAGCAGGATCCATCAGCAGTGCTGTTAGGACCAAAACCCTCTCCCTCCGTGGAAGCAGTGGTTTGCGCGAGCCTATTTCACCATAGAAGACTCTCAGGAAAACCAAGCTGTCAGCCATAAGTAAGGTTGATGTCAGCGCAGTCTGTAAGGCCACTCCTTAAAACACACTGCTTCGTATCCAGCAAAAACTTTTGCTTTCTTTCATTTCAAGGGGTCTGACGGTCCTCAAGTTCCTCCTCAATCCTCTTGATTCACACAGAGCAATCTGGCTCCCACTCCTCTTAATCCACACAGAGCAATCTGGCCCCAACCGTTGACCTACCAGCAAAGGTTCCAGGCTTTTAGAAGCTCAAAAGCAAGTTTACATAGCTACCACTCCTACGACCAGGATTGACCAGCATTGCAGCGCTTATGCGGGCCACTCAACATGGTTTTAGAAGACAGCCAAGCAACAAGTGTGGATGCTGCTCCAGCAATTGAACCTGGCTTTGCTACGTTTCAAAGTCAACCAGCGTTACAAAACCAATGCGTGACGCCAACATGGACTAGGGTGAATGTGCTCCAGCAAGCGAAACTGAAATATGGTTCTTTTTCACACACAAGTGGGTTTGAAAAGCAACACAACCCTCCCAGGCCACCAGATGCTTTTGGCAGAAAGCGTTCTGTGTGCGTGGCAGTCATTGAAAGCCTCTGACCAAAGGCGGTTGGACAATATGGGGTGGCCATTAACAGTCTCTGGACAAAGGCATTTTGATCAGGGATGTCCAATGCAACAAACCTTGCACTTCATCGAATCCAAACATGAACATCCCCGATGTTGAGAATGGCAGGTAGCCACCAGAAGCCCCTGATTCAAGGCGATTTGAGGCTGAGGCAATCGTCATAAGCCGTAATGAAAGGCACTTCCAGGGTCAAGAGCACAGCCAGCCAGGTCGTTCTTTTGTCATGCTTCTGAATCCCAAAGGATGTTCCTCACCCATTCCCTCCACTCAGGTATGCATCAAAATACGCTGCTGCTCATTCTCATCCTCCCTTATACATCTTGATACGCAGCTGCTTGTTCTTGTCGTTCTTGATGGGCCCAACTTTATCTATGCAACAACTGTGATTATTCCTCACCCGTCTCCCCAGCTCACCTTTACATGTTGATGTGTGGCTGCTTGCTCTTATCCTCCTTGATGTGCCCAAGCTTAACCATGCAATACCTATGTATGCTCCTCATCCGTCTCCCCAACTCACCTATACATCTTGATGCGCGGCTGCTTGTTCTCGTCCTCCTTGATGAGCCCAAACTTGGAGAACGCCGCATGGATCTCCTCCATGGTGACATCAAGTGGTAGGCCAGCTACGTACACGTTGGTGTTGTTCTTAAGCTCGAACCACTCGCTGGGTTGGGGCGCTGGCTGGCCCTGGATGTGACAGACACAGCACCCCTTTTCCACAACATGGACAGCCATGTACAGAGTCGTGTATACTGATGCTGAACTCTTTTGCTAGATGGGGGACGTGGCTGCTTGTAGGAGCAGGAATTGGTGAGCCTGGACAACAACTTGTCATGTTGGTGCTGTCCTTCAGCATTGAACACTCCCTGGGCAGGCATGCAAACACAAGCAGGGTAAGGGCTAAGTACTCTCCCTGGGCATGCATGCAAACACAAGCAGGGCAAGGGCAATGTTTGCACTCCCTGAGCATGCGAGCATGAGCCCCCTTACACTCCCTGGGCAACTTTCACCCCCTGGGCATGCATGCAAACACAAGCAGGGTAAGGGCAATGTTTGCACTCTCTGAACATGCGAGCATTAGGCCCCTTACACTCCCTGGGCAACGTTCATTCCCTGGGCATGCATGCAAACACAAGCTCTGGCAGGGCAGGAGACAGGCATTACACGTCCTTATGTAATGAACAACTCTGCAGAATAGGGATCAACCTGCAGCTCTCATAAATCGACATTCAGCTACTGTCACTCGACACAAAAGCTACTCCCTACCGGACACTGCATCATGCTCACACGCCTGCACACACTCCAGCATGTTCTCCAACCGGTTTAGTTCTGTAGGTCATGGTGCTCATGAATTGGCCGCCTGGATGTTCTTGCTTGCTGGGTTGTGTGAGCTTCTTGCACTCACCACACCCTACTCTTGATCATTGCATACGCACTCACACTCTAATGCTGTTGCCGTGCGACATTATATATAGACACACACACTAAGACACACACCTTGCCCTTCTTCTGCTTTTTGGCAGCGTGCTCATTCGCTTTAGCTGCATCATCCTCTGCAGAGGGACCGGCCTCCTTGCCTTTCCTCTGCATCATCACAAAAAAGTGAACGTGTGAAGACTACTGGCAGTTCAGTCAAATGGGGCAAATGACAAAACAATGAAGCACACATTACTACTTTTTCTCAGAAGTGACAGTTTGCTGGCCCCTATTCTTACTTATGCGTCTCAGTGGCCCATCTGTGCATGCTGCAGCGCTGTCAGCCATCTGTGGCCCCTCTGTGCATGCTGCAGCGCTATCAGCCATCTGTGGCCCATTTGTGCATGCTGCGGCGCTGGGATCCTAGCTTACCCGCACATGCAAGCAAGCAAGCACGCTTGCACACACACACATGCATGCATGCCTGCACGCACACACACGCACACGCATACACGCACGCTCGCGCACCTTCATCCCCTCTGCTGCTTCTTTTGCGCCACAATCAATTGTGATACATGTGAATGTGTAGCATGCCAATACATACACACATAAACACACACGCACACACGCACGCACGTGCGCACATGAACCTGTCCTCCTTTGAGCTGCCACTGCCCATGCCACTTAGGGGCATGGGCATTATATTAAAGACCACAGAAGCTCGCCAATTTGAAATGCGGTTACACAAACCTCAACAACGCTGTCACAATATAACAGGCACAGATGCATACATACGTCGGCATGAATGCAGGTGCATGCTTGAGCAGGTACACATTTTGTGTTCCTCAGTTGCTGCTTCCTTTTTTGCTCCCCCCCTGCCTTTTCTCATGGCTTGGTATGGTGCATACATTGCATATCACAACATGCAAAAGCGTTCAAGCACCTTGCACTCCTCAATCGCAGCCGCTCCCGCTGTCCTTGCAAAAAGGCTGAAACTGTAGAAGCTTTCCCGCCACGCATGCTCACACAAGCGCAAACAAGCACGCGCACACCATGTGCTCCTTGATCACTGCTGCTTGTTTGCCCCTGCTGCCATATCATTAGGGTTGGCTGGTTCCACACATCTATTCGGATTGCTGGTATATATACGGAATTTGGAGCACTGACGTGTGCGACATTTGGTGTCAATACATGAAATCAACCAAAACATGAAATCAACCAATCGTGTCATCATAATGCCCTGAAGGCATAAAATCATGCGTCATGAAACATGCACCTGCTTAAAAAAGATCTCATTACTCATGCTTCATGAAACACACACGCGCTGACACATAATGTAGCGTACATCCCTACACCTGCGCTTTTGTGTTCACACAAACTTGAGCGCACCCTACGCTCCACAACCAATGCTGCTGCTTCTGTCTCTGCTGCGCCCCTCATCGGCAGTTTTTCTTAGTTTTATCAATTCGTGCAACACAGCGCAGCCTGCGCTCCTCAGCTGCTGCTGCTGCTTCTGCCCCAGTTGCCCTTTTCATGGCGTTTCCTCCATTTCTAAATGTCCGTGCTACAATGCGCACCTTGCGCTCCTCAGTTGCTGCTGCTTCCTCTGCCCCAGCCTCCTCCTTCATGGCAGCATCAAGAGAGGGGATTGCCTCTTCCTCCGGCACGTACGTCATCATTTCAGGATCGTAGCCAGGTGCAGCTCCCGCTGAGGTTGCCTGCAGCCGACACACATAGGGAGATACATTACCAATCATGAACAAAGGCATGTGTACAACGGCCTCCTCATCCGGCACATATGTCAACATCTCAGGGCTATATCTGGGTGCGGCTCCTGCTGAGGTTGCCTGCAGCTGACACACACAGGGAGACACATACCTACTCATTCACAGAGGCAACTTAAGTCATCTCAGGGTGGGGCTGCTGATCATAAAGTGCAGCATGCGCGCGCTGATTAAGCCAGCAACAGCATCCAGGGAGGGCAGGGGAGGGTGCGCTCCTCCAGACACAGCATGTCATCATTTGAGGGTGTGACATGTACCACCAGCATTGAAAGGTGCACACCCTTTACTCCCTCCCTTTGGCTTGGCATCCGTTCTTTGAGTGTGACAGGTGTCATCCTTTGAAGGTGCAAAGCTGTTCCTTCTCCCTTTTAACATGGTCGTCATCCTTCAAGGGTGTGAAACATTCATCATCAAGGTACAGAATCTCCTTCTCTCCCTCCACCAAGGTCGCTATTTTCATAAGGGTGTGACACTTGTCACCATTTGAAGGTGGAAAACCTCCTTCCCTCCCCTCAGCACGATCATCAATATTTGAGTTACTGATTTTGGGATATGGTTGAACCTCCTCATATGGAATGGGTCTGTAAATCAATCATCCCAACAGAACACGAAAGAGCATCTTTCCATGTTTTGGCCTGCAATGCAGGGATGGCCCCCTCCTTCTGCCTGCCAACTGCGCCTCACCATGTCCATTACCAGAATGTAAGCAAGCTGCATGTAAGCATGAAAAGTACATCATCCTTATCATCATCATCATCATCATCATCATCGTCGTTGCACTATCTCTACCAGGCAATCCCCCTCATGTTAGTGAGGTCGCCCTTGTTTACAGGCTTGGTCTGCATGCAAACATACACGTGATGCACAAATTAGTTTTCCTTTAAACTTTATCATCAATTTACTCCGCATAGACAGACCTTTGGCATGTACTTGCGTTGGCTTCTGTCCCACACATACTTCGTCCCATCATCATCTTCAAACTCCAGCTCCTCAGGGGTCTCTGCCCCACTCTTGCCCTTGTCATCTACAGCACCTGCAAGCCAATACGCACCAGGCAGGTCACATGGTACAAATTAAAACCTGTGACCTGAAACACGCAATATGCACCATTCAGGTTACACTGTAACCTGTGACCTGAAACACACAATATGCACCATTCAAGTTACACTGTAACCTGTGACCTGCACTCTGTACCATTCAGGTTAAACTGTAATATGCAATCTGCAATTTGGAATCTGTACCAAGCAGGTTAAACTGTAATGTGCAATATGCAATTTGGAATCTGTACCAAGCAGGTCACACTGTGATCTGTACCCTGTACAGGCAGCTACAAGGGGCATTGCATCGTCCATGTGCACAAGCACAGATGTGTGCCTGCCTCTGTGAGGGGGAAAGGCTAATGGTGCACTCCTTGCCTTTGCCTCATACCCCAAAACAACTCCCTTCCCAAAAACGCGCGGTTTTGTCCAACGGGGTTCCCTTGAATATCATGCCCCGTCCCTTGCCCACTCTTCCAAACCTTCACACCCACACACATCCCGACACGTACACACATATACACACACGCACGCGTGCGCGCACATAAAGACACACACACAATTGTGTTTGTGCGCGCATACCTTCGGCTTCACTGGCTCCCTCCCCAGCTTTCCCCTCTAGAGCCTGGATCTCCGCTTTGAAAGCTGCCAGGTCGTCTCCAGGATCAGCAGCTGGCCTACAACGGGGCAGGATGTAGGGGTGCCTTCATAAGCACTCATAAGAATACTTCCTCTCCGCAAGCACTTGTGCGTGTTCGGGGTCATTCACAAATGCAGGAAGTGAGGTTGCCTTCAAATGCACACATAAATTCCACTCTCTCCCCGCATGCGCACATGTCTGTGCAGGGTCATTCACACAGAAAGGATATGAGGATGTTTTCATAAGCACACATAAGGAATATTGTCTACCCACATGCGCACACACACACACACACACACACACACAACACAGGCGCGTTCAGGTGCAACCTTTTTAAAGAGCTAATTATAAAAGAGCTCATGAAAAGACGTTTCTTAACGAAGAGTAGGACGAAAGGTGCACAGCATGATGAAAAAGTGTAAGGCGAAGTAAACAAATATGTGATGCACATAAACAAATTTGGACACACACACATATGTGTGACGCACACATGCATGCAAGCGCATCATACACTAGCACACTTGCACATGTGTATCAATACAAGTGCAAAGGAAAGTACCTGGCACATGCTCTCATAATGCATGCATTTCATGCAAAATGCATGCAGTAATTAAACAAAGTGCATGTTCCACTCAAATGTGGGCACACGTGGCCACACATGTGATCAAACTCAGAACCTGCCTGAACATTTGTGCACGCTCTACCCTGAATGTTAGAATGCACTGCAAGTGAGGGTTAAGTAAGGGTGCTGAACACATCCTTTGTGAATAGCATTGCATGGCAGACTTGATCTTGCTTGTAAAACTGGTGCTTCTATGCCGCGCTTCAGATGACCATCTTGGCAAGATTGCGTGCTCATGCAACAGGAAATGCATGCACCTGCTCGCATTTGTGGATACACATATACAAGTCTCAGCCTATGCTAGTTGTCAGCCCAGACACAGGAGACTACAATTGGACGCATGCTTCATGGATGAGCATGCACAGAGATCAGGGATCAAGGATGCTGAATGCTTGTAAGAATGCGCAAGAAGGAGTGGCAGGGGAGATTGCACAACCCAGCAGAACTTGTTAGTGTTCAGATGCACGTTTCTGTGAACCTGTGACATTGCAGGCCTGTGCGTGTATGTGTGCGTGTGTCTATGTGTGTGTAAGTGCACGTGCATGGGTGCGTGTGTGCGCATGTGTGTATGTGTGCATGCGTGAGTGTGTGCATGTGTGTGTTCCTGTGTTTGTGTGTGTGTGTGTGTGTGTGTGTGTGTGTGTGTGTGTGTGTGTTCAAACTGCTCCTATGCAGTTCATGCATGCACTCGCTGTGCGCCTGAATTGGCCTCGAGCACACTCCATACTTTTTGCTGGTCTTGGCATGCAGCTCCTCAGTCACTTGGACCAGCGGCTCCAGTTCAGGGATTTCTGCAAGTGGTTGCCACTCGGGCATGCCCTCCTTCCACAGCGGGGTCTCCTTCTTCACATAGCCATCAGCAAGCAGCTTCTGCAGGCTGACCCTGTCATAAGGACCTATGGGCTGCTGCGTGGCAGGGTCAACAGTGAAGTAGGCATTTGAAGCTGCCATCTGAGTAACCTAGCTGTCAGATTTCACCAGTCCATGCAACAGAATGGCATTGAGAGAGAAATAAATTCTTGTGTTGAAATGTGGCTTGCTCGAACACAAAGTCCTCCTAGTTGACTTTCTGGAACCGGAGGCTTACTTATCAGGATTTCTTAATTTTGGTCCATTCAATTGTTTTCCCAAATATCATTCACGCTCTTATCGATCGTGAAGGAGGAGAAGCTTCGTTACACAGAGTCAGGCCAGTTAGCCAGTCAATCGTGTGAACAAGAGAGATCCATGTACCTGCACTTCTTGAAAGGAAAGGCAACAACAGGCACTGGTATCAGCAAAAGAGGCACTCGCACTACGTTGGAGGTAAGCTTTGGTCTGAGGGTGTTTGAGGATTTGGAGGCGCTGCTGCTGTAGCAAAGGACATAACACAAGCAGAGATCAAATCCAAGTATTTGGTGGCACGGTCCACACACTCTTTGGGTGCTGCTTGCGGGATTGTGTCCTTGTGCACACATGACTCCAGCCTGGAAATATCTTAAACGCAGGTTACCATGGGGCACACACGCGCTCTCGCGCGCGCGCGCGCACGCGCACACACACACACACACACATACACACACACACGCACGCACGCACACAGACACACACACACACAACACACACACATCACACACAGTAAAAGTTTTCTCCATTGTCATGTTTCGTCACACCTCTTGCAGGCCCCTGCCACCGCTCACAATGTGCATAGCCCTCAAGCACAGCTGCGCATCAGGCGTGCACGGCGCCTGCTGAGTGTGCTGGCAGCACCAAAGCTCGCTGAGACAAACCATGGCAGTGCTGAAGGAGGAGACGCAGAATATGACCCCTTGCGTGATGGTCCTTTGCGCTTCCTGGGGTACTCTAACGAAGTGGGGTGAGTGTGTGCACAGAGGGGAAGGGCATCTTCCAGGGGTAATCTTGCAAGGTGGGTCGTGTGTGTGCACAGAGACAGGTGCCTTTCTAGGAGATCCTCACAAAGTGGGTGAGTGTGCATACAGAGGTAGGGGGGGCACCTAGCATGGTATCTCCATGCGGGCCTGCGCGGGTGCATGAAGACTGTCTTCCCATTTCACATGGCTGCATCCAGGCTGTCTTGCATGGTTACACCAAGAGGTCTGACCCCTCTTTGGAGGGCCATCTGATGGCAACAGGAAGGGTCAGGTGTCCAGGTGTTAGATGGAAATAGGCCTCGCAAATGTTGCTTGGGTGCGTGCTGAAAGTAAATGCTCCCAATTGTGAGACCAAATCGCCAGCTCAGTGCAGGCCTCACTGTGTGGTTCTGAAATCAGAGGTAATCGCTTACCAAACAGACAGGTTAAGGCCACACAATATGGTGTTTGGCCCTGTATAGGAGAGGTGGTGGGTGCGCATTGGCAATCCCGTTTGAAGCTGGGAGCCAGACACCACAGTGCACATGGGCGGTCATATATATATATGGTCAGGTTTCAATCCAGGAGCCGAACACCACAGTGCACATGGGCGGTCAGGTTTCAATCCGGGAGCCAAACACCACAGTGGAGCTCGGCACGCCAATGGCCAACCCTTTATCCAGAGCCCTCTTTGGCTGATGCATGATGTGGCTGCACAAGTCCGTGACAAAGAGGTTGCATTGATATTCATACATAAATCGCACACCGATTTCACACACACACAAACACACATGCGATAGAAAGTCCAAATGAAGTGCAAAAGTGACTGCACTTCAATTGCATTGCTAGCATACCGGTTGCACATTGTGTGGTTGAGTGCGCATCGGTTGCACATTTATCAAACACGCCCGTGATAGGGAGTCACTGATTGCACATAGGTTACGTTGTTTGCACAGTGGCTGCTCATGCCTGTGACAGGCGGTATTGGTTGCATGTTGATCGCACATTGATCGCACACGCTTGTCTCAGGGAAGCATTGGTTGCGCATTGGTTGAACACTGATGCACGCACCTGTGACAGAGAGGCTACATTGCACAGACATTGGACATAAAATTGTGCATGCCTGTGGCAGGGAGGCGTTCGGCATGCTGATCCCCCCCCAGCTTGTGGCAGCATCCTATGCCGTCGCCATCACCTATGTGCTGGTCGACACGGTAGACAAGGTGCGGTGTGCATGTGTGTGTGTGTTGTGTGTTGTGATCTTCTCTCCCTTCTCCGTGTTTCCGCATACATCACAGCGGGTACGGCAGGTCTACCATAACTCCCTCCATGTTCAACATCCGCTTGGTGCGGTGTGCATGTGTTGTGTGTGGTCTTCTCTCCCTTCTCCGTACTTCTGCATGCATTCCACCAGACACGGCATACCTACCACAACCCCCTCCACATTTAACACACGCACCCCATGAGACCCATCTCGGCATGCCAATTTGCCTGCCTCAGGGCCTGTAGCGCCCCCATTCCTCCCAAGGCTCGTAAGCCTTACAGAGCTTAAAGGGCTCGCAGGGCTTGTAGGGCTTGTAGCGCCCCCATTCCTCCCTAGGCTCGTCAGCCTCAATAGGGCTTAAAGGGCTCGCAAGGCTTTCAGGGATTATAATGCTCCATTCCTTCCATGGCTCAAAGAGCTCGTAGGTCTTGTAGTGCTTGTAGCACCCCATTTTCCCCAGGGCTTGCAAGCTTCGTATGGCTTGTGTGGCTTGTCAGGCTCGTAGCGCCCCAGTCCTCCAAGACTCAATTTTGAATTGCTTGCGGGGGCTCAAAGGGCTTTAAGTGCCCTGTTCCTTGCATCCCATAAATGGACTGTACACACCTCAGGAACGCACCCACCACTCTGTGTCTCTCTCCTTCCACACTGTGTCTCCACCACCGGTGAGACACTCTCACTCTCTCCTCCGCCCTTCCACCCTCTTTATCTGTCTCCTTCCTCACCCGCTCCTGCGCTCGCAGCACCTAATCCACCATTGTTTGCATCTCATAAATGATGGACATCAAAAGCACGCTCCCCCTCCTTGGCTGCTTGGCACCCACACACACTTCAGCATACCCCGCACACACTTAAAAACCGCACATACCGCTCACATGTGTGTGTGCCCCCTCCCTGCCCTCCCCCCTGCAGTTTTCCTGCGCCCACTCCAGGGTGCGCAACACCCAATCCTTAAGCCATTCAAACCGTTCTCGCAAGTGTGGGTCCCCTCCTTGCCTGCCCATCCCCCTGCAGTTTCCCCGTGCGCGCTCCAGCGTGTTCAACACCCAATCCACGCTCACCGCTCACACAAGTGTGTGTGGCCTTTCCCTGTCTCTACCCCTGCAGTTTTCCCGCGCCCGCTCCAGCGCGCGCAACACCTTGACCCTGGCGGCCGCCGCGGGCGACAACATGAACGCGACAGAGCTACAAGTGGCCACCACAGCTGCCGCCTTCTCCAATGCAGACCCCGCAGATCCTCCCCACCTCACCAAATCTGATAAGGCTGCCATGGCTGCCAGTAGCCACAAAGACATCAGCTCTACCCCCACCACGGCTGCTGGCTATGCGCACGACCCCTTGGATGAGGCCCAGATCGGTGCCGGTGCGGCTGTTGGAGCATCCTCCAGTGTGCGTGATCCCCCTCAGCTGGCCCCCACCCCTTCCCCTCCAAGCCCCACCGCTGCCGCTGCCTACACCACCGTCGCATCTGGACCCCCAGTGGAGATGTTTGCAGAGGCGCTGCCATTTTCGGGGGCGGCTGCGGGAGCAGGGGGTGGCATGTGGGACAGGTGTGTGTGTGCGCGCGCACGTGTGTGTATACGGCTACAGCTTGTATGGCAGGTGCTTCTGCCTCAGTAAGGATGTGCATCCACTCCATCCATCAATGTTAGGCTGTGGAATCATCATGAAACGCTCAGTAGACTTGCCTGCACGATCTGACTGTTATGGCATCAGTACCTTTGCTGCCATCAACAAAGACAAGACTGATCTTAGGCTGCAATCCGTTGTAAATCGCACCAACTAGTGGCTCTCCGTGCATGTTGTTAAGGTAGAGCCCAAGGGTTAAGCCCTTGCAGTTGCACACTTCTTTGCAACCTTCTTCGTGACACTTGTGCGTGGCGCGTGCTGTGGCTTGCAGATGCCCAAAATTAATTGCTGTCGTGCTGCGTGCAGCGCCTTGTCTAGCAGTAGCAGCAGCAGCAGCAGCTGTGCCATCAGCAAGGGCCAGTGCATGCTGACATGTTGCCATGGCACAAAAATACCTAATCTGTATTACAAGCGTTTCCTCAGGCTGTCCATAATGCTTGTCATGCTGCATGCAGTGGCTACTCTAGCAGCAGCAGCAGCAGCAGCAGCAGCAGCAGCAGCAGCAGCAGCAGCTGTGCCATCAGCAAGGGCCAGTGCATGCTGACATGTTGCCATGGCACAAAAATACCTAATCTGTATTACAAGCGTCTCCTCAGGCTGTCCATAACGCACGTCATGCTGCATGCAGTGGCTACTCTAGCAGCAGCAGCAGCAGCAGCAGCAGCAGCTGTGCCATCTGTGAGGGCCAGTGCATGCTGACATGTTGCCATGGCACAAAAATACCTAATCTTTATTACAAGCGTTTCCTCAGGCTGTCCATAATATTTGTCATGCTGCATGCAGTGGCTACTCTAGCAGCAGCAGCAGCAGTGGCATAAGTGGCATGAGTGCCGTCGGTGATGGCCAGCAGGGGGCGAGCCTGAAGTCAGGCTTGGACAGGGGGCTCGACAATGCTGCAGGTGCGGTCAGGGTGTACTTGAAGTGTGCTTGAGGTGCGCCCAAAGTGTGCTCAAATTGAGGCCAAAGTGTGCTCAAAGTGGCTCAAATTGAGCCCAGAGTGTACTGCATCCTCGTGCTTTAATAGTTCATTCTTAGGTGAAGGTAACACTGTCCATGCAGGTATCATTGACGCCGCTGGCGTGGTGAGCAGCAGCGAGGGAGGAGCAGGCAGCAGCAGCAGCAGCACGCTTCTATGAACACTCATCCCCTGTGCTGGTATGCTGATGCACGCACGCAGGTATCATTGACGCCGCTGGTGTGGTGAGCGGCACGGGGGGAGGAGCAGGCAGCGTCGGCAGCAGGGGCGGCAACGCTGGAGTGGGGGGTGGCCTAATCCTAAGTGGCAAGGGGCGGCTGAGCAAGGAGGAGGAGAATGCTGCGCTGGTGGTGGGCGGGCTCAAGGCTCTGGACACGGTGGTGTGGCAGATGCTGGCATCCGTCATGATTCCAGGTAAGGCCGCAAGAAGGGTGCACACACGCGTAAGTGTGGAGAACAGTGCGCTGGTGGTGGTGGGGCTGAAGGCGCTGGACCTGTCCAATGGTGTGGCAGATACTGAAATCTGTCATGATATCAGATGACGGCTCAGGACATGGAGCATGTACTCCGCACTCACACAACTTCACCAGAGTGTGCACCTGGCCACTCGCAGCGAGGAGGGCGCAGGGCATGGGCACACACTCACAACACATGCACAACACACATTCAGGTTTCAGCATTTACCTAAGTGTGCACTTGGCCACTCACAGCCTGTGAGGGCGCAGGACAGGGACGCGCACGCACACACACATACACACAAATACACACATACACACACACTCGACACGCACAACACACAGGTTTCATCATCCACCAGAGTGTGCACTTGGCCACACACAGCCTGTCCTCTCCTGCGGGCTTGAAGACGCTGACCCTGGGTGCCAACGCGTTTGGACGTGTTGTGGGCATGGACCTCAGCGCCACACTGCCTGGATATGTGAGTGCTGTGTGCTGGAAGTGCTGTGTGCTTGAGCGCTGTTGGGGCATGGACCTCAGTGCCAATGTGCCTATGCTATGTGAATGCTGTGTGCTGGAAGTGCTGGGCGCTTGTTCACAGTGTGGGCATGGACCTTCTCGCCACACTGCCTGGCTTTGGGAATGCTGCATGCTTCCAGTGCTGGGCGCTTGCTTATAGTGTGAGCACAAACCTCAGCGCCGCACTGCCTGGCTATGTGAGTGCTGTGGGCTTGAAGTGCTGCGGGCTTTATCAAAGAGAGGATGAGGAGATGATGCTGAGTGAAGGGCGTGCCTGGCAGGCGTTTGGCTGAATGTGAGCATTTGGAATGGCAACCTTTGTTGATCTTCCATGGAGTAATTTTGATTGTGCATCACAAAATCAACACAAGCATGTAACACACCGTGGTGCATGTTAACCCGTGGCCTTTGGCGGCGCAGCTCTTGGATCGGCAGTCTGCTTCACGTACTTTACAGCTCGCTCAATGACTGCACCTCTCGATCCAGCTCTCAAGTGCAAGTCCTTTGTCAAGCAGTTGTGCACAGGAAAAAGAGGACGGCCTATGCAAACCAGGTCTACTTCACGCAGCTGTGCTCCCCTCGACAGCCAAGAAGCAGGTCGGCCACTCAAAGGCCTTCTCTTTTTCAGGCAACTGTAAACACCCAACTGCAAGCACCCTGCCAGTCGGGGCCTGGCACCAGCCCCACACTGTCTGCTGCCTCAACATCACAAAACCCTGCCTGTTTCGGAATACGTATCCTACAACAACATGTGACAATCAACTGTTTGCCCTGAAGTGCAGGTTCCCAATAGCCTTGCATGTCTTTTGCCGGTAGATGCCCACCCGGTAGATGCAGGCTCCCAAGAGCCTTGCATGTCTTTTGCCGGTAGATGCCCACCCGGTAGATGCAGGCTCCCAATAGCCTTGCATGTCTTTTGCCGGTAGATGCCCACCCGGTAGATGCAGCTTCCCAATAGCCTTGCATGTCTTTTGCCGGTAGATGCCCACCCCGGGCCGCTTGGCTCTATGCAATTCTAAGCACCTTTGCCGACATTTGCCATGCACAAACCCATCAATGTGGTTCCCTAGTGGGACTAAGTTTCCAATGATTGATGTACCTGCCGATGGCCGTCCACGCTGGTCCTGACCCAGGAGGCCTGGTGCCTGTTCCCACCAAGCTTGTGGACCCAGTTACCACTTCATTCCCCTCAGCGCTCACCGGCATGCTCTGTTGCGTATGCAGATATTACGTTTCTTGCCAGTGGCCCCAGGCCTTGCAAACGTCCCCATCATTACATCAAATGTCTTGCCCGATACGCACCGGCGTGTCCTGTATCATGCATAGATCATCAACACCCTGCCGGCGCCCCGGGCCTGGCGCTTGTCCCCATCATGGTTTCACAACCAATACTCACTGAGGTTGCCTCGCCCAACGCATACTAGCATGTTATGTTGCATACATAGATCATCGTTTCCCTGCCTGTGGCCCTGGTCATCCAAGCTTGACAAACCATCTCTCCACTTGCCTCATCCAACACTCACCGGTACATTTCATTGCGTATGCATGTATGCGCGTCACCAGATCTGTGCTAGTGACCTAGGCCGGGGGAAGTCCCCGGATGGGACCAGCTCTAATTCATTGCTTCATATTCCTCTCCTTACACTCTGCAGTGTGTTTTGTTGAATGAGCAGGGCACCAGCGCCCTGCCAGTGGCCCTGGCCCTGGTGGCTGTCCGCAACATACAAGCTTACCCAGCGAATACATGTCCACCCAGCACCCACTGTTTTGTTCTATTGCATGGGCAGATCATCAACGCCCTACCTGTGGCCCTGGGCCTGGCTCTCGTACCCATCATCTGCCACCCCATTGACAGCGTAGTGGACAAGTTGCTGGACTCCACCCTCCGCCCGGTGCTGCGCAAGTACAGGCTGCAGCTGCAGCAGGAGCAGCAGCGCCCGGCACCTTAGATGCGTTGCGACAGGAGCATGGCAAGAAGTGTGGTCTGAAGCTGCATGCCGCACAAGTGCTGGTTGCAGCAGCACCCAGCATTTGGAGTGTAGAGTGACAGAAGCACGACAAAAGGGGTGTAGCCTGATATTGCTTGCTGCGCAAGTTCTGGTCGCAGCAGAAGTACTAGCGCCCAGCTGTGTGTGTGTGTGGTGTGGTGTGGTGTGGTGTGTGTGTGGTGTGTGTGTTTTGTGTGTGTTAGGAAGAGCTTTAGTTGCGCAGTCGCCTGCTGGTAGTTGCTTGTTGCTGTGCATGAGCACGTGCTGCATGGAAGTCAGCCATGACAAGCATCAGCAGCTCTGACATTTGCTGTATGTGCCACTCTGTACTTGTGAACATGCATAGAGAGGACCCCTCACTTACCTAACGGCCTCTTGACTTGCCGGACCCTGCCACATTTTCTCCCTGGAGATTGGTGGTGAAAGAAAGAAAGAAAAGTCTACGCAGGCCACAGGCCGCGTGCATTAAGGAAAGGTGATTGGTGGTGGCATAATACTATGGCGCTCAGCAAGCACGTCGAAGATGGACAGGGCCTCAACCATTTGCTTCTGTTTCTTCCTCTCTGTTTACTGTCTTGTACCTGTGAAGCTTGGGGTCGGAATGGTGTGAAAAAGCAAGCCTTTTCTGTGCATGTTTGTGCATGCCGTTCCAGTTGTGCCTCTTAAACACGAAGCTTGCGCACCATGACCTGCGCATCTTGTGAAGCCCCTGTCCTTTTGTTTTGTAGGTATTCTCTTGTGTTGCAGGAGTGAACACAACCAAGTCTCGATGTTTCAGAACCCTGTTGTACTTGAATTGCACTTGAGAGAGCTCTTGTTTCGTTAACAGTGGTTCCCGCGACTCTGACACTGATTGCCAAGCTGATGTTCTACTTATTTGTCACGATGAGGGCTATGATCGAGTGTTCTTGTGTTTGAGAGAGAGTGTTGCGTGAGCAAAGAAGTGTGCGTGTGCACATCCCTGTTGTTCTGAGCAAAGAGTTGGTGCCTACTGCTTTTCTAATAGATATTGGTTAGTTTTCATGTATCATTGCTTGGCTTTACCATGTATGATGACTTGCAACACTTGATGTAGCTAAGACTGGAAACGGTCACTTGCAGTTGTAAATGTGTTGCCCTTCAGGAAAAGCAGGACTTCTTGCAGCTGCCCGGGGCAACTTACCAAACAAACTCTCAGGTTAGAGGAAAGAGAAGGCCTCCAGTCAAAACAAACTCTAAACAGAAAAAAAAAGTAGGCAGTGAAGATGCTCCCTTCAAAGAGAGAAACGACGGGGGGGGGTGAGAAAACTACGCAGGCAGCGAGAACACTCCCTACATCAATTGAGGAAAAGAGGGTATTTAGGGTCATGGAAAGGATTGCCTTCAATGTTGGGTAAGGTTGTGTCTGCATGGGTGCCATCTCCTGAATAGCCTGGTGTTTGGCAATGGGATCTGTGCTTTTGTAACCCGCAATTCCAGCGCGAGATTTGACCTTGTGGAGATTAATGAGGGTAGGTGAATTGCACACAAGCTGTATGATTATTAAGGAAGGATGGCATTGGAGATGCTGACGGTGAAGCTCTGGATACAGTGTTTGCTTCCTGATTTGGTGGAGTGAAGAAAGGCTATCAGTAGCGATGTGAGAGTGGCCCTGGAGAATGGCAGCTGCTATTGCATTTGGTTCAGCCCACACAATGGTATTGGTGATTCCCGCTCCGTTTGGTTGACATAATTAAGACTATCATCGTCAGGGTGGCAGACTCCTGCTCCTATTACTGGTCTTCCAAGGTGTATATGGCAGTTGCCTTCTGTGTATGCCCACTCTTTTCAATTCTGGACTTTTCGGGCCAGGTTTGGGCTAGATGCGGTAAGCGGCAAGAGGGGTTGTTGGCTTTGGACAATGTTCTCAGGGGTGTGTTGTTGGTCAGAGGGTAGTTATTCAAACTTCTTGGAACCAGTCTCGATGCCTGGGTGTCTGGCGTTGAGGGCTGGGTCATTGCTGATGGTTATTATCCACCAGCGTGCTTCAGGAATGTCTCGTGCTAATTTGGTGAGCCAAGTTGGTTTGTCCTCATTTAGGTGGATTCTTGCTGCAGTATTCCAGACAGCAATAATTTGTAGGCTCCAGGAGTGGCAGGAGAGCATAATCCCATGCTGACCCAGAAGGGGAGAGTAACATAATTTAGGCTTGTTGAGGGCATGGTTCTGGATGTGCAATGGAGGTGAGAATAGGCGTTAAGGAGTTTAAAGTACGGATTGGTCTCATTGGACCTCCCCAGCTTGGTAGGAACATCAAAGTTGCTGTTGCGTCAGTTTGTGGTATCGCAAATTAAATTGCATGTGTAGGTGCATCACAGGGCGTCATAGATGAGATGGCATGACAAGAAACCTAAGAATTCGGACGACAACTTGAAGGCATTGTGGATAGCTCCAAAGATCCTGTCTCAAGGATGTTTGCTCCAGTAGTGGAGGTAATTGGGGTTGTTTCTAGGAGCGAGGCTGTTTTTTCCTGTGTCACTAATGCCCACTTCTGGATGGCTGAGTGGATATGGTCAGGAAGGATGCACATGTAGGAGTCTTTGACTTTTGTATTTTGGTGTTTGAAAAGAAAAGAAAAGTCTTTGCCAGCCAAAAGGCCGCGTGCATTAAGGAAAGGTTCCCTGACTAGCAAACTAGAAAGGGTCTCACCAAAGGGCCCTTAAACCTAAAATAGACATGGTTAGCCTAAGAGAAAGCAAGAACCAGAGCTAATGAGGATCTGGAGGGTTGTCCACCATGCCCCTGGACGCCCAGACTCTCCTTCTCCTACTCTCCACCGCTACGCGCCCAGCAACCCCCCCTTGCAGTCCAATGAAAGTGAAGCGCATGCCTGGTATTGATAATTGTTGTTGATCTTTGAATAGCATAACAAGTTGTTATTAACAACTCAATTTGGATGCTAATGATTTAGCCTTTTGCCTGGTTAAACCCATGTTGGTAAAAGAGGTGTAATGGTGAAGTCGTTATAAGATGATGTGTAAGGTTACCTTGTTCCTGTTTGGGTTTTTTGAGTTGCGGGCTTTGGTTATAGTGCCGGCATGCCAGGTAGATGCAGCTTCCAGAGTGGAAGAAGGGTTGGTATCAGGGCAGGATTCAAATTCATCGAGATGGATGTCCCTGTCTTGGGGAGGGATCTTAGTAGGATCAAGTTGGGCAGACCGCCCTGGAATAGAGCGCACAAAGACAGCATCAGGGCGGCTTTGGAATCGAGTAGAGGAGCCAGTACCATCAGGGAAAACCCAGTAAGGAGATGTTTTCAGGGACTTTTATGCCTTGATCCTGTAATCTCTCATTTTGGTGGGCATACATACCAATCATCGGTATGTATGCTGATCCCTTATGACAAGGGATGAGCCACTGGCCAGCATATGGCATATTTGCCTTTGCTGAGGGCTTCAACACAAACGCTAAGGCCAACATGGTGCCTATTGGTGTGCATCCCATTCATTAAAGGTTCATACACCTAAGAGCAATGTGGTTAATGCTGTCCATTTTGCCGCATAATGGGCATTGTGCAGAGGTAGAAGACAACTTGAATCTGATGGCATGTTTTTGATTGTAAACTGTGCCCATGCGATATTTTAATACATTGATATTGTGTTTAGGTGTGGTCTTTGGATTGTTCCAGGATATATTTCTGATTTCTTTGTTGGCTAGTTGAGAGGGTGGGATATGAGCTTCCAAACTAGAAGTGGTGTTTGGGAGAGTTGCACTGTATGGCAAAGTCGAGCCTCTGTCAGCTATTGTAATGGTAGCCAGAGGTATCAGCAGAGCCGAGCTTGTGCCTTTTGTACATGTGTGTTTTAAGCTTGTCTCTCAGGTTGGTGAAATAGTGAATTGGAGCAGTGTGGGAGTGATGTGTTTCACCATTGCGTCCATGTGAGGACTTCAAAGAAAGCCAGTAGAAGGGATCCCTGGCATCTGGATGTGCAATGTCCGTGGAGCCCGTGAGTGCTGCAGTGCGTGCGCAGGCGCCAGCCCCCTCGTTACCAATAATGCCAGAGTGGGCTTTAACTCGATAGAAATGTTTAGGGTGTGAGGAGTGTTCTACTACATTTGAGATGGCCTGGATGAGCTCCGCATGGAGGTGGATCATCATGCGCATTGGGTGAAGGGTCTGTTTAGAGATTTGAGAGAGGCAGGATGCGGGCAGGATGCGGGCTATCAGAAGCTATGTCAGTGTGCCCTTGCTGGAGTGCAACAAGTATGCCTGCTAGTTATGCTCTGTTGATGGTGTTTGTAGGTCCATTCCCATTTGGTTTGAAGTGCAATTGTAGCTGTTGGGATGATTGAGTAGTGTCTCTGCTCGGCTTTGAAAACACCTGAGCCGACAAGTGGTGGAGAGCCATCTTTGTGTTGAATGGCACTGCCATCTGTGTAGGTGATTTCCCTCCAGCTCTTGATTTTAGATGTTTGATGTTTGCTGCTGTTCAAGAATGAGTGCAAGAAGAGGCCCATAGCTCAGAGGCAAAGCTTTTGGGAGGAGGCTGGATCGTGTCATGTATTCCACTGTGTTTGGCTCTGTCAAACGCGTTGTGGAAGATATTAATGCGCTCTGGGTGAGCATTCCTTGACATTTGCTATCTGTGCAGTAGATGCATGCCACCTGTAAGGAGTATACCTCTGGTAGCACCAGGGGTGGTATGGAAGGTGTGGAAGGGGAGTTAGTGGCCTCTGCTCTGGGAGTGGAGACCTGTTGTGTTACTAGGCTTTGGTCTATTGAGGTCAACACTGAGTCCAAAACTCGCAAGGTCCAGTCCCCACACTATCTACTTGTGGGGTTGACATAAAAGGTGACCTTGGTACGGAGTTGTATTTCTAGTTTCTGGAAAGCTGGCTATGTTTTTTTTGTGTCTTCTGGCTCTCAGCTAGGCTCCCAAGCAATGCGCATGAGTTCTTTGCTGAGAGAGTTTGAGTTTCGATTGATTTTTCCATCTTCATTGAGACGATCACAGGCAGGGCAATCCCAGTCATTGTCATTTTCTATCTCTTGTCTCTGCTTATTGGTGCGGCATCTGAGCTCTCACAGATACACATATCAAGATAAGGGGGCTCAGAGTTCAAGGGTTCTTCACCACCAGGATATTTGCAGATGTCACAGCAGGCAAATTCAATTTCTGCCCGGGTGGCAGTTTCAATGTTCGCAGATGTAAACCCAGCATTTCTAAATATTGGCAAGACCCGGTTTCCTATAGTCATAGTAGCAAAGTGGTTTTCTTATTGCTTCTGCTGCCGGGCCGTTTGTTGCTCCTGTCTCTTTTCTTTGCTGTAAAGGATCTTTATGCATTGATATGAGTGATGTCTATGTCATAATAATATTGAATAGATGGTATTTATAGCCTATGCTGAGCATCAAAAGAAGTTGTTTGCTCTGCCAATCCTTTCACTTTGTTCCTCTTGTAGTTCCAGATGTCTAGATTTCATGGCATTGGGCAGGGGGAGGAGATGTTTGGGTTGGGGAGGTGAGCTAGTTTGTTAAATGGTCGAAGTACCTGGGGGATTGGGGTATGTGGGAGGCAGGTTATTGTGTTGTGGATGTGAAGCTGGGGGATCTTGGTGCTCCTTGTTCTGATGGGTTGGGTAAGAGGTTGGAGCTTGTATGCGACTTGGATCATGTGTGCTTACTGGGTGTCTCGTTGTAGGGAGACAGCGTTTGTGGGTTACATCTCTTTTAAGTATCCAGATTGTTATATTGGGTATATATAAGGGAGAGAAGTAGTAGTTGGTAGGAGTTGCTCTTTTCTTTGTGCTGGGAGTGTTTGAAGGTGCCTGGAGGTAGAATGGGGTTGTGATTCCTTTGTAAAGATTATGAGGGGAAAGTGTGGGTTTTCTTGGGTGGAGAGAAGCCGGCTGGTTTGGTTGATGTTTTGTGTGGAGGAGTATCTCTCTTTGGTTCTTATGGTTGTTTCTTTGCACTTAGATCGTGTCCTTTTGCTGGGAGGGTCATCTGTTGGATATGGAGACATCAGATTGACCTCGAGGGTTTGGATGGGAGACATTTCATGTGTGTTGCTACAAGCACTTGTGAGGTCCTATTTAGCTTCATGAGGCCTTCCTTAAGTTATGATCCCTTGGCATGTGTTTTGAGGAGTTTTGGCAGATGCCTTACAAGTTGCCGAGGGGATCCCTAGTGTGTTAAGTGGAGTAGTACCACCGCGCGCCCAGCTAGCCACTCCCCGCCAGAAGCCCCCTGAACATGAAGGGCATGCCTGGTGTCAATATTAGCCGTCTATGTTTGGATAGCACGGCAACTTAATTTTGATGGTTTAGCCTTTTGCCAGCTTAAATCCAAGTCGAAAAAGGTTTAATGGTGTAGTTATTACAGATAGTGCCTGCCACACCAATTAAAATGATGTGCTAGGTCACCTGCAAATTGTTGTTCCTGTCTGGGTTTCTCAAGCAGCAGGCACCAATTCAAAGTATTGCAGAGAGATGGCATGTTTCAGGGAAAGGGTGTCATGAATAGTATGACATAACAAGAAGCCCGAGGCTTTGGGGGTGTTTGCTCCAGTAATGGCAGCAGTTGTTTTTAAGTGAAGAAAAGAAAACATCTGTCAGTACCAGCCAAGAGGTCGCGTACATCAAAGAAAGATTCCCTAACTAGCAAGCTAGCAAGGGTCTCATCAGGCAGTTGGAAAAAACATCAGGCGCAGCATGTGCTCAGCAGCAAGCTTGCAATCCAATTTCCAACAGCACAATTCTTCTATGTGGAGCGGTAAGATTCAAGCCAAGTAGCAAAGAAATTGATTTGTACATGTATAATGTACTGCTGCACATGTATACTGTACTGCTGCTGCATGGCGTGATAAGTCGACTATGTGGATGTTTGTATGTTGTAGATCAAGCTCGGTGGGAAGCTCCTATGATCTAGGATCTAAGTACAGCTGTTTATTATTGTGCTCTCATATGCTATGCTACCTCTTGTGTTACCGCATGAGAACAATAAAATGCTTCCTCAAGGTCTCAGTACGCAGCTTTGAACAAAAACTTTGAAGAATGGTCCAATCTGGTTTTTTAGAATGTTTTTTTGCTAAGTATACGCTGGGCACCATAACGTGCAACCTGGGCATGCGGCCAACTTATGCCCTCAGCTTGCAATCATAATCCTACCCATGACGTCTCAAGTATTTCAACACCAAGAAAAATTTCACAGCCTACTTTCTTTTCTTTTCTGTTCATGAGGGGTTCTTTCTTTTTAAGTTATAACATAGCGGCAGCATGCAAACCTTTGCAACCTTATCAGTGCAAAAGCTGTGAC
This sequence comes from Dunaliella primolecta, assembly GCA_914767535.2. Classification (NCBI taxonomy): domain Eukaryota; kingdom Viridiplantae; phylum Chlorophyta; class Chlorophyceae; order Chlamydomonadales; family Dunaliellaceae; genus Dunaliella; species Dunaliella primolecta. The sequence goes on along the minus strand of OU611757.1, from coordinate 2,129,592 downwards.
TCTCCGTATTTTCTCTTGGGCCTTGGTGGGACTTGTAATACTGAGCACACCCTGGACCAATTTGAACAATTGGGAATGGATCATCAACGTGCCATTTAACTTGCTCACAAACTTCATGCCCATTTGGTTCAGTATGCTCACAAGCTCGTTGCCATTAAAGAAAAAAGAAAAGAAAAAAAGAAAAGTCTGCGCAAGCCAAAGGCTGCTGCCACTAGCCATGCTATTGAAAACAATAATACTTCTCATAGCCAGGGTCTGGATCCGTGTGCTTCCAGTAACCCTCCAGATCCCCATTAGCATTTTCTTTTTTGCTTTGTGGTGGAGGGGATTCACAGCTGTTCTGAACCGATGTTTCTCCTTTTCCTTAATTGATGTAGGGAGAGTTTTCTCTGCCTATGTGGTTTTTATTTTCTTTCATACCGCGGCTAGGCTGCTCCGACAATGTACTGAGCACATCCAAGCCTTATCTGATCCAAGTTTGTAAACAAAACAGGATTGCTGATTAAAAGACAAGTGGCTGAGCAGTATAAAATTATGTCATTTAGATATCCACTGTGTTCCCTCCCCAAGGAACGCTATTACATCCAAATTACTAAACTTGCCTACGTCAGAACATATGAGAAATTGATAACTCAAAATGCTTTCCAATACAATCATCACACTCGCTGGCAATATTCAATAGTGAATGAAGTGGCTGCAACCATTTCAATTGCGTCCCCAGGTCTCATCGTTTTCTGTACCTTGACCTGCTTCCTCGCTTGCTTGACTGACTTCTTGCTTTGGGGTGTCAGGCGTTGGCATTCGCTGCAGTATTTCACAAAAGCGCAGGTGCAAATGATACCAATGGGCAGTGAGCACCAGCATGAAATGGTCAGCATTTCTGGAAAACTGCAAGTAAAGCTGGTTTCAAGAAAATTGTCTTTGGCTTCTTGGCAAGCAGGCGGTCACTGTCTGTTTTCAAGTGGAAATGACAAAAGCCAATCACTCAGCCTCCTGATGTGAAAGGAAGTCAGAGCAGTCCAAACATCAGTCTGAAAACAAAGTGACCTTTGGCGTTCCCATCTACACCTGCTCAGAGTTTGGCTCACCTGCGTATCATCATCATCAAAACCCTCTGGCTCCAGCAACTGTTCCGTCCCTGCATCTGTTTTATGCCTGCTCATTCAGGTAAACAAGGAACCTTGATTAATATAACGATATAACATTTTTATATATGAGTGCGCATCCATTCAGGGCCTTTTAGTGAGACCCATCAAGTGTGCAAGTTGCACACTTGCTAGTTTGGAACCCTTCCTTAATGCACACGGCCTTTCTAGCTGAGTAGTCTTTTCCATGTTGTATTTTCTTTATGCACCCATGCCTACTCGTGTGTGTGAAGATTCTTCACTGAAGGAATATTAAACAGAAAATAACAGTAGGCCGGGTTGCAAAACTTCCTTACACTTGCAGTACCCACCCTGCAGCTGTACCTTCCTCTGCGTGCCTGTTAGCACCTGCAGCTTGGAACAACCACAGGTAGCAGAGCAGAAAATAAACCAGTGTGGAAAATTCAGAGGAGGGGTGCAGCTTTGATGCTCATGCTCATGCTCATTACAATCTGCAAACAAAGCAGAGGAAAAAGGTAGACTGCGATGGTAATGAAACCCTAAATAAAAAAACTGCTGTGAACCACCTTCAGCAGAAGCAAAGATGCTGTTTTGATTGTTAAAATAATTAGAAGCCAGCCAAGAAGCCATGTGTATACGGGAAGGGTTCCCTAACTGGCAATGGTCTCACAAAGGGCCCTCAAACCTAAACTAGGCAAGATTTCAACACAGATTAGCGATCCTGGTCTTAGGTTTCTTTGTGTGCCAAGAATACACCCAAAGTTCAAATAACACACCTCGTGAGCTGGCAGTTTGGTGTGGGTAGATCTCTTCATGAACCACTGCCCCAGATTTCAAAAGCTCCTCTCTTGTCTTGTGGTATTCTGGTGCTCCATGTGGTGTGTGCATGCGTGTGTGTGCGCATGCATGCTTGTGTGTGTATGCGTGTATGTGTGTGTGTGTGTTTTCTCTTGTGTGATGCCTAACACAACTCTTAAATATATGTTGCTGCAGATGACCAAAGCCTTGCTTATAACTTCCTGTCCCTCCTTTTGATGGATGTTTTCCTGCCATGCATTGAGTCCCGGCTCAAGTCTCACCATCAGGATGAAGAGCGCTGCTCCTATCTCCTGGGCCCTTTTCATCCTCTGGTTCTCCTGTAAGTTGCATCATATTTTCTAGGGTAAGAAGAAATGTAAGGCATTCAAAATGTATCATTGGTGAGAAAGAAAAAACATCTAGGCAGAGAACTCTCTCCCTACATCAACCAGAGAAAAGGAGTCGGTAAGTACTAAACTGATTTTTAATAACAATCTGCATGCAAGCAAACTGAAGAGGGGGACTTTCCCACACTGGAACCATGCAACCAAATAACTTTCCGCACGTAAGCCCATGCTGACTCTGCCTCTTGCAAGACATTCTGTTGAAACAAGATCATTCCTCAGCAACATAAAACAAGATCATATCATAGCAGGAACTCTTCCTCCACTAACCTCCACTGCTCATCGAGCCAATGTGTCTCCTTGATGATTTTCCCATTCTTTTCGAGAAAGAAGCCAACTGTGGTGTCGCGTACGTCTCGGCTGCAGTTTTCAAACAATCCTTGCCCCCACACAGGTTTTCATGAATCATCCCTCACACACTCCAACCTACCTTTGCGTGCTTTTACAGTCAACAGCCTACCAGGTAGTCTAGCAATGGATGGCTTTGCTGCCACGGATGTGGCACGGGATGTCAAACCCCCTTGCAAGATCAGAAAAGAGGACAGGATCTGTTACTCATGCAAGAGTACCAGGGTTTTCTGGACACATCTTAGAGTGTACAATACCACGGCTGACAGGGGGAAAGGCAGATCGAAGGGCTGTGTGTACCTCGACTGGCTATCATCATTTTTTTTGCGCAATGAAACGCGGGACAAGTCACTCAGATTTACGAACTATTTTGTTTATTTTCAATATCTAATATCATTCATCATCTAAGGGTTATGCTGCTGATCATATCCAGGAGCACTTCGACCTTTTTCCACCGCTACAAACCGTCTTTCATTTCATCTATCATTCATTTACCACTGTATGACACAAAAGGACTGAGCATTTTGCGTGCTAGCTTCATGCGCACTCTGTTCATAGATCCACGGGCTTAACATTTAGAGAACTACCCTTAAGAGCAAAAGCCACTTTACAAGCTAGAGTTTGGAGCCAGGTGCTGCTGGCCCACTTCCATCTGTTCTGAATATAGTTTGCATTTTGAGCACGCTGGTGAAAGGCGACCGCTTTAGACGAGTCAGTCCCATCTTTTTTTTGGTGGAGGGAGTCATTCACTGCACAACCTTTTTTTCCATACAACACGGGCTAGAATTGGAAGTGACCACCTGTCAGGATGGTCCAGCGGATGGTCTTGCACATCAAGTGCCCCAAACAAGCTAGCCGGGGACTCTCCGAGACGCCATCCTGCACGCAACAAGAAAATGCAGAAGGGGAGCTAGTATATATTTTTATCCTACACAGATAGCCATGGTGCTATACGTGGTTTGCTGGGTGGGCTGCAGGTGCGCCTTGGAGGTGTACAGGGAACTAAACTTCGTGCACCTCCTCCTGATGTTTTGTCGCGTTTGCTGCGCTGCTGGTCTTTCTCGTGAGTTCCTGGAGTCTCTTGTTGTGTCCTTAGCTTGTTCTAGTAACACACACGGAGCTGGACATGTTGCTTTCTCTGGTGATGCCATGAGTGCTTGCTATGAACATTGCGTTGAACATGTTGCTTTCTTGGTGCCGCTCTTAGAGCTGAACTGCTGTTCACACATGGTGCATCAATGTTTCCTGGACCAACTTTTCCTTCCCAAACAGATGTGTGTCAAACCCCTTCATTTTGCTGCTTTAATTGGAAAAAATTGGCTCTTTTGTTCCATCTGTTTGCCATGTCTTCTCTGCCTTTTCCTGCACATGTGAGACAAATATTTTTTTCCTTATTCGGTTTTATTCGCTCAATAGGCTGAGCAGCCAAACTTACTGGCTGAAGGCTGAATTCCAATTGTAAAACTTACCCTACACAACAGGCCTTAGCTTCTTCTATCCGGCATTCTTCTGAGGGATGCGAAATCCACACACATCTGATTCATGCGCCTTGCTGAAATTCAAACAGGTGCCAAGGTTCCACCCTCTGGGTTGATAATATTACAGTGGCATTGCCCCCCAAAAACTGGCAATTGAAATGTACCGTCTCATGCATTTAAAAAAGAACAGAAATTGTGTATGGATGCATGATGCCAAGTCAACTTGCGGCAACAGATCGCCTCCTCAGCATACAATCTCGCGTTTGGCAAGTATGCACCAATGGCGGCAGGCGCAGCCTTATTAGTAAGGGACTGGTTTGTTTAGGTCTTGGAGCACAGGAGTAGTGCCTGTGCAGTTGGCACAAGGCACTTGATACAACAAAATATAAGTCTGCCAGGGTCATTGGCTTTGGCCCTCTACACACCCCAAAAGAACAACACAACAGACACGCTTGGACACATAAAGACATAACAACCAGGTCTCAGCCTAGCTCTTGGCCTGCTGCTTGCGTGGGTTGATCACGCAGTCGTTAACCTTTGATGCAAAGCGCAATGAGCACAGGCTTTCCCCTGCAAACTCCCTGGAGGGCGTGATGTTCACAAACATCAGCGTCTTGGCGTCGCCTCCCAGGCAAGGCTGCACACAGGAGAGGAAAGAAGAGGATTAGGGATCAGGGTCAAGGTTTTGTCAATAATCTCAGGATTAAGGTGCTGTACCTGCATGCCAGGGCGACTTAGCTGAATGGCTGCACACAGGCATAAGTGGATGCAGACTGGCACAGCTTTCATCCCAGGCAAGGCTGTGCACTGGTACATGCGGGTGTGCTTAATGCCAATGGTCATGTCAATGATGGTGGTATCCAATGCTTGACTGTGTATGATCAAGCATCTTGTGCATGCTCATGCAAAATACTTGTGTGTGCATGCACAAAGTATCATTTAAACGACGAGTGGAGTGTGCAGGGGCTGCCGGAAAAGAGCGAGACAAGAGGGCCACGAGGAGACCGTTGAATGACAAGAACCACTTTGTGCAATTGGTCAAACCTGGTTGACATGTTTATCCCCCTTAAAAGAGCCAGCTGTCTGCATTCATGTTTCAAGGTGCAGAGTCGGGGGAAAAATGCTGTGTCTATCCCAAATCTTGCAAAATTGCTTGTGCAGCTGCCTGTTCTCAGTGAACCTGTGAGCAAAGAGCTTGGCTATGTGAGTGCTTGCCTCCAACCTTGTCTGCTGCTCATGCAACCATAAAACCATTATACCGCGCTAAGATGGCCAATCAATTGCAGAGGCACGCAATGAAGTCAGCTGGAATCAATCACCGAGGCTCGCAACAAAGTCAAGGCTAAAACAGCAGAACCACGCAAGAAACCCAGGCTAACAAAAAAACAGAAGCATGCAAAATTACATGAAACCAGCCTATGCCCTCCACATGCACCTCGAGCAGAAGCAGGCGTGCCTGTAGTTACGTGAAGGCACGTGCTTGTCCTTTGATGTCTCACCTGCAGCAAGTAGGTGAGCTTGGAGTTGCGGAAGGGCACGTGCTTGTCCTTGTTGCCAATGGCCACGATGACGTCGCCCAGGGCGCTCAGGCTTTTGTTGATGTTCTGTGCCTCCTTCATGGCTTGGCCCTGCGCCCCGCTGTCCTTCACGCGCTCGCTGCCCGCCAGGTCGATCAAGTTGAGCACGCCACAGACATGCTGGCCTACATGCAAGCACGCGTGCTTGTGTGATATGACGCGATCTGCATTGATGCAGACACGCTGGCCTGTATGCAAGCACGCACGCTTGTGTGATGTGATGCGATGGGGGAAGCGTGAGTGCTCCTGTCCTCAAGCCTGCTACTGATGTGGTCCAATGTTGCTTGTTTCTTTACTTTTTGTGAGGCGAGCACAAAAGCTTGAGGAGCAGCACAATCCCTAGATTGTGCTGCATTGTTGTTCTGGTTTGTGGTCCAATGCTGCTGCAAGCAGCCATACCCTTACACCTCACAAGGACGCACGCGACATGCCTGCACTGTTGGTTCAGGATTTTGAGGACCGCATGCTTCGACAAACAAAAGGTCATCTCAAAGCACTCTGCAAGGGACAACCTGCAATGACCCTTGGCATATCTGCACTGTTAAGAACAGAATGTGCCTCTACATGCATGCCTTGATTGCCCCAGGGTTCACCCCCTTGCCCTATAGAACCCCAACAAGAGCACTGGAGATTGCTTCAAATGTGCAATCAATGCACCTTTGTATGCCTGGCATCATGCCCCATCCCCCTGTTTGCTTCCTCCACGCTCCTCTGCATCATCTGATCCAAAACAGAAAAAAGGGCAATGCCAGCTGTAGACGGATATCAAGTTGTGGACAGTACATATGTGCATGAGCGAAGTAGGTAAGTGCTCATGCTCATGCATCATGTGTAATGCGGCCGCAGAGCGTGAGCATGAAGGCCATGTGGAAGGAGCGAAAAGGGAAAGACCCTTGTAGGTGCTGTGCATAGACATCATACACAGAAAAATTCCAGAGGATTTGTGTGTCACCCCTGCTGTGAGATCCTATCTTAAATGTACCAACTTATGAAGATTCACGAAAAAGGTCACATTCATGCATCACCTGTGCTGCTGTTGGTGCCATCAATCTTGAGCGAAAACACCATGTGGGAGCGCGAGGACTGCTCATTCAGGGCGGTGCAGCCCACAGTGCGCTTGTTCATGGCCTCACTGAGCAAAGCATCCACCTGGATACGAGCGGAATCAAAAGCTTGATAAGGGTCGGGAAGGGTTACTGGGCTGGAGGAGGATCCATTGTCAAGCAGCACAATGTGTGCCCATCCTTCCTGGGTAAGGCATCCACCTGGACAGGAGCAAGGGACCCAAGCACAAACTAAATGCACGCTCAAAAAAACTTTGGACAAGCCAGCGCGCATGACAGGCCGCCTCACTGAGGACTTGCGCTGCTTCTCCCCACCAACAGTGCACGTATGTAGCGTGTGATACTGGTGCTTGGAGCTTGATGCTGTGTGCATGTTTGCTGTTTCCTCACTGAGGACTGGTGGGTGCTGATTTTATACATCCAGAAAGAAAGAAAGAAAGAAAGGTGCAGCCTAAATGCAGAAAGCTGTGCAATGTTTACTGTGAGTCCTGAAGATGAGCAAGCATAGAAGGATAGAGGAGCCTGCAGGTCTGCTGGCCTTCCTATCAAGAAGACGGATATATCTTTACGGGAGGACAATCTATAAAGGACCAGGAGCAGGCAAGGAACGCTCTGGTTACAACAATTTGTTTCAAAGGAAATGTTTGGAATCATGATGTCATCAGATTGTGAAGGGCTGGCATGCAACTGCGTTACCACAGCCCAACAAAAGTGTGCACTGCAACCGTATGTCCTTTCTACTATGAGCTACCATGATGAAGTATACACAAAAACATTGAAGCTGCCTTCTGACGAGCATGGCATTTCACATAAAGCACCTATACAGTGGCCGTCGCACCTTTTCTGGTGTAGAAACATCGATGGTGGTCAGGTCAGTGACGGTTGTGCTGCCATCCTGGTTGTGGATGACCTGCACACCGCATGGTGCTAAGCGCAATGAGCAAACACGTGCAAGCGCGAATGGCTGTGGATGAGCTGCATGTGTGCGACATGGTGGGGGCTGGCTGATTTTGCATATTTCCTCCTTGTCAGGCATTCATCCAATACTGCTTATTTGGCGTGCATGCCTTGTGGTACCTATAGAAAACACGGCAATGGCCGGCCCTCCACAAAAGGTGCAGTGCACAATGAGCACACACACTTACACATGAATGGCTTCATAAAGACAGAGCTACACATCAGAGCCACAAAGAGGGGCTCCGAAAAGCTGTGTACCCACTCATGTGAATGGCGGAGCACGCTCAGTGTGCGGCGTTTGCGCATACAGCTTACAACCACCCCGGAGCGGCAACTTGAAGTCATTTTACGTTGAACTTTTTTTCGGGCCTACCTAGAGCAAAATTTACTGGCACTTCATGCTGCGCCATCCTTGGGCCAACCTTGCATGCTCATCTCGTCCACCGCACCTGGTGCTTCTTCTCATCCTTGCGCGCCTTGGTCAGCAGGTCCCTGTACTCCTCGTTGTAGATCTCAAGCATGCTTGCCTGCATGTTGAAGGACCAGCCCTGGCTGCCCAGCTTGCGGCTGGTGTCAAAGATCTGCATGCAAGCGGGCAGGCAGGCACACCATGACCGCTGTGGTAGAACTCGAGCATAGCTCAAGCATGCTTGCCTGCAAGCCAAAGCGACCAGCCCTGGCTGCCCAGCTTGCGGCTGGTGTCAAAGATCTGCATGCAAGCGGGCAGGCAGGCACACCATGACCGCTGTGGTAGAACTCGAGCATAGCTCAAGCATGCTTGTCTGCAAGCCAAAGCGACCAGCCCAGGTTGCCCAGCTTGCATGCTTGCTGGTGCCGAAGATCTGTGCAATGCAACTGGGGCATACACGCTTCTACTGCATGCACTTCACACAGCCATCAAAACGGGCCTCTGCATTGGAGAGGGCCGTGCTGGTTCAGCGCGCGCGCCTCCAGGTTGCCCTGCTCTCCAATCCTACACCCCTGGATGCAAGTACTTGTGGTCTTTTCAGTAAGGGCCTACAGCAAGCAGGACCATGCCTGTGCTGTCGCTCAGGCAGGGAAATCAGGCAGGCTAGCAAAGAGCAGTGGGATGCACAGGATCACATGAGCACCACACCTGGTGCATGGCCAGTTTACAGTATTCATTGCAATACACGTCGATCTCAGGATCATACACATGTATCATATGTATGCATAGCTTGAGCACCACACCTGGTGCATGGCCAGTTTGCAGTATTCATTGTGACAACGATTGGTCCCAGGATCATACACGTATATCATATGTATGCACAGCTTGAGCACCACACCTGGTGCATGGCCAGTTTGCACTATTCATTGCAACACACGTCGATTTCAGGATCATACACGTATATCATATGCATGCATAGCTTGAGCACCACACCGGGTGCATGGCCAGCGAGGCCATGCCTGCAGCATTCATTGTAACACATTACTCAGGATCATACGTATATCATACGTATGAAAAGCTTGAGCACCATTCCTGGCGCATGGCGAGCGAGACCATACCTGCAGCATTTATAATAACACATGCTGATCTCAGGATCAAAGATATGTGTAAATATGTACGCATAGCTTGAGCACCACACCGGGTGCATGGCGAGCGAGACCATGCCTGCAGCATTCATAATAACACATGCTGATCTCAGGATCAAAGATATGTGTAAATATGTACGCATAGCTTGAGCACCACACCGGGTGCATGGCGAGCGAGAGACCATGCCTGCCAGCATTCATAATAACGCATGCTGATCTCAGGATCAAAGATATGTGTAAATATGTACGCATAGCTTGAGCACCACACCGGGTGCATGGCGAGCGAGAGACCATGCCTGCCAGCATTCATAATAACGCATGCTGATCTCAGGATCATACACATATGTAAATATGTATGCACAGCTTGAGCACCACACCTGGTGCATGGCGAGCGGGATCATGCCTGCCAGCATTCATAATAACGCATGCTGATCTCAGGATCAAAGATATGTGTAAATATCTACGCATAGCTTGAGCACCACACCGGGTGCATGGCGAGCGAGAGGCCATGCCTGCCAGCATTCATAATAACGCATGCTGATCCCAGGATCATACACATATGTAAATATGTATGCATAACTTGAGCACCACACCTGGTGCATGGCGAGCGTGATCATGCCTGCCAGCATTCATAATAACGCATGCTGATCTCAGGATCAAAGATATGTGTAAATATGTACGCACAGCTTGAGCACCACACCGGGTGCATGGCGAGCGAGAGGCCATGCCTGCCAGCATTCATAATAACGCATGCTGATCTCAGGATCATTCACGTATGTAAATATGTATGCACAGCTTGAGCACCACACCTGGTGCATGGCGAGCGGGATCATGCCTGCCAGCATTCATAATAACGCATGCTGATCTCAGGATCAAAGATATGTATAAATATGTACGCACAGCTTGAGCACCACACCGGGTGCATGGCGAGCGAGAGGCCATGCCTGCCAGCATTCATAATAACGCATGCTGATCTCAGGATCATTTATATATGTAAATATGTATGCATAGCTTGAGCACCATACTGGGTGCATGGCGAGCGGGGATGCCTGCCAGCATTCATAATAACGCATGCTGATCTCAGGATCATACACATATGTAAATATGCATGCATAGCTTGAGCACCACACCTGGTGCATGGCGAGCGGGATCATGCCTGGGTCGTCATGTGTGCCCAGCATGGTGTGCGTCTTGCCACTGCCCGTCTGCCCGTACGCAAAGATGCACACCTTGTGGCCGTCCAAGGCGCTCTGCGTCGGTGCACAGGTTCAAAAACGGGTTGCGTGCAAAAATGGACCACATGCAAGGTTGAACACACCACTGCGTTGGCGCACAGATATGAAAGCAGATCGAGTGTGAAAATGGACCACATGCAAGGTTGAACACAGCATGGCTGCCCATAAACTGGAGCACGCCATGCCGCTGCCGATCTGACCATACGCAAGGTGCGCACCTTGTTGTCATCCAGGGTGTGCTCTGCTTCAGTGCCGAGGGGTTGCAGGTGTGTGAGGGTTGATGCGCAGAGACCATAGCGGATTGAGTGCAAGAATGCACCATACACAAACTGGGAAAGAAGCACACCTTGTGGTTGTCCATAAAAGACACCACATGTGAGGAAAACACGCCTTGCAAGCACGACCATACGCACAGATGCACACCTTGCGGCCATCAAGTAAGCCACAATCCAAAAGATGCATGCCGTGTGGCTGGTGATCAAATTGCACCACATGCAGAGATGCACGCCTTGCAAGCACGACCATACGCACAGATGCACACCTCGCAGCATACCAAGCCACTGTGCATGAGTGCACAGGGGTTGCAGGTGCAATGGTCGGTGCACAGGGGCTGATGCAAAACTGTGTCGCGGATGATTTGCATAGTAAAAGAGCTTAGCTAACAAACAGACCTGCAGCTCACGCTCAAGGCCGAGTGATTAATGTGCTTCCTTTTCATGAGTGAGGGAATGCTTTCTCTGCCTACGTATTTTCTTTTTCTTTTCAGGCCAAGTGGCCAGCCAAGCTGTTGTCAGAGGTGGCTACGTCTACTTGCCGATTTCCTCAAACGCGCGCCAAGTGGGACACGGCTGACTTTCCTGAAGCTTGTACGATCCACTCAATTCTGTTTCGCATTTGCAAAGCAAACCCGCTAACAACATGCCCTGCTTTTGCCCTGGCTAATATTGCCAACTAGGCAGCCTAGCATACCTTATCAGGCATGCTGCTTACTTATGATCACACCACAGCCGCACCTGCTTGCCTTGATTGACCACACCCTGATAAAGCGCAACCACAGTTCCACATGCAATAGCTTGCCTTGATTCATCATCCCACAGCCACACCTGCACCTGCTTGCCTTGATTGACCACACCCTGATGAAGCGCAACCACAGTTCCACATGCAATAGCTTGCCTTGATTCATCATACCACAGCCGCACCTGCACCGGCTTGCCTTGATTGACCACACCCTGATAAAGCGCAACCACAGTTCCACATGCAATAGCTTGCCTTGATTCATCATACCACAGCCACACCTGCACTTGCTTGCCTTGATTCATCACACCTTGATCATGCCTTGGTTAATCACATCACAGCCTCACCTACAATAGTTGGCCTTGATTGATCATATTGCAGCCGCACCTGCACTAGCTCGCTGATCTCCTCAAAGACACTGGCCTGGGTAGAAGTAGGGCTGAACACCCTGTCAAACTGGAAGGATTGCTTCACAGGGCCACCAGGTACGTCGCCACGTGGTTGAGTCTACGCGGCGCATATTGTGTGTGTGTTTGTGTGTGTGTGTGTGTAGATCAGATTCACAAGCATAGGGCAACCAAGCGTAGCTAGGTGAGGAACTTGCTGTTGCACAACAGCACAAATGACCAGGGCTAGGGCAACAAGCATTTAACAAGACCTGGAAAGGAAGCAGACCATGGAGGATGGTGAAGATACAGAGTTTGCCTCCCTCCTGCACGACAGCAAAACTATGCATGTTCCAGTCATGAGGCACTGCAAAACTCCTTACATGAGTTGGATGCCCCGACCAAAAGACGCTGGCAACACAACAACGATCTGCGTGCCCTTATCGCAAGGCAATGGCAACCCTAAGGAGTTTAAGCATGCTTCAAGCGCCCGACTGTGCTTCAGTTGTACTGCTTTGTAAAGCATGAAGTCACAAAATATGGATCGCCCAGAGCCGATAACACATTCCATTGTTCTCTCTCTCTCTCTCTCTCTCTCTCTCTCTCTCTCTCACACACACACACACATACACACCTGCAGTGTAATGCCAGCGCTCAGGAGGTCATTGCTCTCTGGGAATTCCACAGACATGGCTTGGCTGTCGGGCTCTCCTGATCGATCCGGGCCTCCAATGGGCCGCACGCGGCAGAACACACGGATGTTGCCTTTGAGCTCCTGCACGTGCAAAGATCATAGGGGGCAGCTCCCTGGATGATTATATCGGTCAAAGGGTTGACAATTGCTTAATGGCAAGGGTTGTGGTGAGGAAAGGGGGTGGCACGTGGTCCAACCTAGCAGGCTTTGTTCGCATGCAATGTTCACTTTTGCACGGCACCACCCAGGTGCCCAGGATGATTCTTCTTGCTTACAATTTCTATAATGCTTTAAACAACGCTGCACTGGAGGAGAGGACTCATGGCTCCCCTGAGCCAATGTGTCTCCTTTTCCTTAATTGATGTGAGAAGAGTTTCCTCTTTGTAGTTTTCCTACTTCTTTTCTTTTCCTTCTCTTGCACAGCACCCACCAGGGGTGATTGTAACAGATTACAATCACGACCTTTACAACACAGTGCAACCCCCTGGACAATAACCTGCAGCTTCCGCCGCACCACCTCACAATCTGGCATGGCACCTCCTGTACGATTGTTTTTTTCACATCGAAGCCTGGAATGCAGAGCACAGTGCACCCACCTGGATGATGTTGTGCAGCTTCCGCCGCACCATCTCTCCCTCCAGCACTCGCCGCTCTGCATCTGTCAGCGCATGCTGCAGCTGCCCCACTTGGCCCTGCAGCTCTGAGATCTGGAATACGCAGGAGCAACACGCAAGCATTTCGTCTTCAGTCTTCACAATTTGTGAGCCGATCTGTCAGCGCATGCTGCAGCGGCCCCACTTGGCCTTGCAGCTCTGAGATCTGGAACATAACCATCATCATTAATGGGCCCATCGCCCTGAGTATGCTGCAGCCATCCCACTTGGCCTTGCAGCTCCTAGATTTGGGACGTGTAAGGGGCAACAGATAAGCACTTCGTTGCCACCACACATCATGTTACAGCCAGCACAGCCTTGCAGCTCCAAGATCTGGGACGTGAAGAGGCAACAGGACACCTTTTGGCGCAAACACGCTGTTACACCTGCAATTGGCCCCCTTAGCCATGCAGCCCTGGAAGATCAAGCGTGCAAACAGAGGCCTTCTTGGAAAGAAACACATCTTGCACAAGCACACCCACCCACCGACACAAACGCAACCACCCTTCTGCTCTGCAACCTGTGGAGCTCTTTGCTACCACGACCTCTGCTCCCCTGACGCTTGCCTGCTCTCACAAGCATGCAGCCCCAAAAAGAAGTCCCCCCCTCAAGTTTATGTTCCTTCACAAGATCTCAGCCCAAGACAAAATCCACCTATATGGATGCTGCACATCCCTGTAGAGCTCTCTGCCATCGCCTTCTGCTTTCCATACATCCATGCCCCCACCAGAGAGAAGTCTCAACCATATAATCCACCCACACCTGGGTACTGCGTGTCCCTGCAGAGCTCTCCGCCATTGCCCTCTGCTCCTTGGATAGGGCCAGCTCTGTGCGCATCTCACTCAGCATCTTCTGCTGCATGGACAGCTGTACCTCCATCGTTGCCTTGTCGTTTGTAAGGCTCTCCAGGTTCTCAAGGCTCTTACCGCCCGCAGCCCTGCACGCATGGTTGATGCAGCACCCATGGCATGAGCATCCGTGGTATGTCCGACCTTAATGACTGACCATTGGAACGAGTCCATTTGCTCTTCCTGCCTGAAGCCCTGCATGGCTGACATGACGCATAAAATTGGGTCCCCTTGCTATTCAGGCTCTCCAGGCTCTGTAGGCTCAAGCCTCTCGCAGCCCTGTGTGCATGTTTAATACGGCATCCATGATAGGTACAATCCATGACTGATTGTTGCGTGGTAAAGCCCATGTGCTGCTGCTGATCCATGGAACCCTGCATGTGTGATGTCACACTGATGGGGTGTGTGGGTCGGCCTCTCTCTGTTCAGGCCCTCCAGGTGTGCCGGGCTCTTGCCACTTGTTTCCCCATGTGCACACTTGCATGGAGATGCAAGGTGTATGTGTGTGTGCCCCGTGTGCACACACGCATGGAGATGCAAGGTGTGTATATGTGCAACGATGAATGCATGGTAATTCAATTGATTTCCCAGACCTGGGTCCCCCTTGCTAAGGTGAACGCAATTCCAGGCACATATCCACGATCCAAAGGCCAAAACATATCACTTTACGTCCAGATCAATAGTTGGTCACAACAAGAGCTGCAGATAGAAAGGAGCACAGAATCAAGATCAATAAGTCATGGAACCACGCCAGAGCGAGCAAGGTCCCTTTTGCTCCCTGAAACTAGAACATCGACAACGCAAAGCAGAGTGTTACCACGTCCCACCTGATCCTGTCTGTCTCTGCCTTGGCCTTGTTGAACTCGCCCAGCAGGCGGTCCCTTTCTTGCCGGGTGCTGTCGAGGTCAGCACGCAGGACAGCCACATCGCCTGCAAGCACCTCCCGCTCCGCGCGCAACTTGGCCACTTGCTCCTGCAGTTCATTAGGTGACCGTATTCCAATCTCATTCTCGAATTGAGGCCTGGACGCACCTCCCTCTCTGTGCGCAGCTTGGCCACTTGCTCCTGCAGTCAAAAAGATGACCTCAATCCAACCCCAACATCACAATGGCCCGCTAGCACCTCAAGATCTACATGCAATCTGGCCACTTGCTTGGAAGTTGGACAACAAAGTAAGGCTACCAAACTAATCGGCCGCATGCCAATAGGGATAGGTTTTCTTATTTGCCAATCGCCTAGGACACCAACTAAGTTTGGCCATCAGCTCCTGCAGGTTGGAAATTGGGAAGAACACAGAATGGAGCAAGGGGGAGAATCCTGCGGCCTCTCATCCAGCGAGCACTTGAATGTTCTGGCAAAAGTATTTGCATGCCAAGCCAGCCCCTATCCACACAAAATAATGTAACGAGATGTAGGCCCCAGCCACTTGCAAGGGAGTTCAAAGCAAGGGTGCACTTCAATGCCCTACTGCCACACAGCTTTCTCCCTGCTCAACTACGCCAGAGCAGGACTGCTGAAGAGCCATGAAGGTTTGGTTGACCCTTCTTCAACAACAAATGAGCAAAATTGCATCCAAGCCAGACTTCCGGGACGAGTTTCCCAACTGATGCTTGGGTATCAGGTTCATGCGCATTTAGGTTCTAACAAGGGTCTCAGCTAGTACTGCCACGCAGCTGCCTTACCCGCTCATAGGGCAGTTGCTGCTCCAGACTTCGCACCAGGCCCCCAAGCTCTGCTGCCTTGCCCTGCGCATAGCGTGCAGAGAGAAAAGGAAAACTAGGTAGGTAAAGGAAACTCTCCCTACATCAGTTTGAAAAGGAGAAACAAAGTGTCCACATGTTCATGTAGCATGCCAGTCTAAAGCAGGTGATCCAGCTCCTTGACAGGTGCTCACGTCCCTCTCAAAGGGCTTCAGCATGGGTTCATGCAGCAACAGATTTACAAGATCATGCAGCATGTTGGTCAAAAGCAGACCAGCTCCCTCAAAGGTACGCACATCCCCCTCTTAGGGCTTTGACGGTGTTGAGAGCAGGAAGGATGGAGTGGATGCCATGAGGGACGCAGGCGCAACTTTGTGCTGTTAAAACTCTAGTTAAAGGCAGACTGATGGGACTGTGGCTGGGGTGGTTACGTGAGGAAGGAGGTAAGGGGAGCAAGTGTTGTTGGCCTGCAAGTCGCGCTGAAATATGAACAGGCTCATGGAACGATGGCAGCAGTGGTTATATGAGGAATAAGGGGAGCAAGGGGTCAATGATCGCCGCGTTGAACAATGGCAGCAGTGGTCATATGAGGAATAAGGGGAGCAAGGGGTCAATGACCGCAGTGTTGAACGATGGCAGCAGTGGTTATATGAGAAATAAGGGAAGCAAGGTGTCAGTGACCGCAGCGTTGAACAATGACAGCAGTGGTCATATGAGGAATAAGGGGAGCAAGAATTATTGGCCTTTCAGTGGCATTGAAATGAGGATTGAGATGAGGGGAGCAAGAGTTGTTGGCCTGCAAGTAGCATCGAAAACTGGAGACAGGCCCATGGGACTGTGACAGGGACGGGCATGCAAGGAAAGGAAAAGAGAGCTGAAAGCAGGCCACAGGAAGAAGGAGATAAGGGGAGCACCAGTTGCTTGCACGCAATCCGTGTCTTGAGTATGGTGGCAGGCTCATGAGGACCTTCCAAACAATCCAATGATGAAATAAACATTAGTGATTAATTCGTTCTGATCACACCATAATTCAAAGTTAGAAGCAGAGAGGAGGTGCAAACAAGAAGTGGCTTTTTGATGCTCCTGACTGCTCCTGTTTGAAAAAAGAAAGATCTCAGTGGCGCAAGGCAGGAAAACATCAGGCAAGGGCTTCCATCATCTCTTTCCTCCATCATAAGTGCATGGGCGCAGCAATTCTTACCGCGCACCAAGGCACGTCTTACAATGAATGCACGTTTGATGATGCAGAATGAGGCAACTTATACAAAAGAGGACCTTTAACGTTGTTCCATTGTTTTGCCTTATTTCCTTTGCCTTGCCTCATACTTAATAAAGAGGCACAACCAGGAATGCTTGTCAAGCAAGCAACCGAACCAGGAACCTCCTCAGCCACACGCACTTGCAGCATATCCCGCTCGCGGCTGGCTTCTTCCCTCTTCATCTTCTCCTCCTTGAGGTCATTCTGAAGGCTGCACACACACACACACAGTGTAATATGCAGAGCGACAACAGCAGTCAGCATGCCCTGCTCGCGGCTGGCCTTGTCCCTCTTCACCTCCCCCTTAGGGATGTTTGAAGGCCAGAGCGACAGTGTAGCGGCGGGTGATAACGACAGCAACACGGAAGAAAGGGACCACAGCAGTGAGTGACCATAACAGCAAGAAGTGCATTTGTGTGCATAGAGCAGTGAATGAGATAATGCGGCAACAGACATCAGCTGCATACCAATACTGATGGGAGCTCGGAGACAGGTTTCCTCTGTACGCTGCTCACCTGGTGTTGTACGTCTGCAGCGTGGTGCTGTAGGCTTGGCTCTGACGGACGACGTCCTCCATTCCTTGGATCTGCAGGTATGAAGTACATCTTCTTGAGTGATGGCTTGGCTTCTTCGGACAGCCATTAGTATTGGTAATGGCTGTTCTTAAGCAATGGCTTGGCTCTGATGGACAACGTCCACCATTCCTTGGACCTGCGGGTGTGAAGTGCATTGCTTGAGTAATGGTAGAGATTTATGGGATTTTTTTTAGTGCAATCAGTAAGGCGAAGATCCAGCACAAGAGCGTTTGCAAGGGAATACCACTCATGAAATGTATCTGCACTAAGTCGCATGTATATTCAGAAATGATCGCAGAACTGCCGATGCTGCGGCTTATAGAGCAATACAATCGGTTCATCTCCAAGGCAAAAGCAAATTAGTCCACCCACGAAGTGATCCTCATCTTTTCACCCAGTTCACTCTAAATCCCAATGATGTTGTCCTTCATCACGCATGGCTTTTTCCACATGCCAGCTGCTGCTCAGCAACGCGCAACCTGCAGCACGCTGCGCCCAGTGCAGATGCAGCAGTAAGCAGAGCCAGAACAGCACAGCTTCACCTTGCTCCTTCTTGCACCACCTGCTGTTCAGTGACACATGACTAACGACAAACTGCTCTCAGTGCGTGCATAGTATAAGGCACGCAGCGCAGCTTCACCTTGCTCTCCCTGACTGCCAGCATTACAGTAGCTTTAACCTGCTCACCGTGCGTGCATGCCAGCTGCTGCTCAGCGGCAAGTGACCCTCAACACGCTGCTCCCAATACAGGCATGGCAGTTTACGACCCCAACAGAGCCACAAACAGCTCACCTTGCTCTCCCTGTCTGCCAGCATACTGGTGGTCTTTGCCAGCTCATCGCGCGTACATGCCAGCTGCTGCTCAGCTGCCTGCAGCTCCTGCGACTTGGTGCTGATCAGCGACTCTGCAGCTGCCAAGTCGCTGGTCAGCTTGGCGCTGCCGGCCTCGGCCTGACTCAGCAGGGACTGCGTGGGCGTCAAAGCACGTGTGTGTGTGTGTGTGTGTGTGTGTCCTGTGCACCAGGTTTTGCACCCGCCTGCATACAAGCTGCTGGTAAGCCATGATGGCTGGGAAAGTGACATTAAAACCACTCCTGCACGCGACCAGCCGACAACCACACCTGTCCGCTAATCTTTTGGTGGCAGGCAGCGTCGGAGCACCATCCAACGCTGATCTTGGGCCCCCCCTCACATCACACCTCCAATGGTTGGCATTGAGTAAGCACTCCTATCTTGTTTGGAACAGCCTACTACTACTACTACTACTACTACTGACATTACACACCTGACGGTATAAAAGGGGATAGCACCCTCACCTCAATCTTGGCCACCTTCCGGCATCATATTCCCTGTGGTCTCAAACGGGGCAGCATCCTCACCTTGATCTCGGCCACTTGTTGCTCAATGGCGCTCTGCTTCTGGCCCCACTCTGCCTTCTCCTTCTCCAGCACACCCTCCACCTCCTCCACGTGTGCCTTCAGGGCCTGGCAATCCATGTCAGCCTTATCGCGCGCAGTCAGCAAGTGCCAGCCAACCGCCCTGTGTACACGAGTGTGCATGCATGTGTGTGTGCATGTATGTGTGACATTGATGCATGCAAGCTCCCTGTAAAGCAGGTCCTTCTGATGCACTGATGATTTTAAACAGTTACACAGCTCAGGTGACTTCCACCTTCAGCTGCTCCCTGAGTTGATCCTCATTGATGAAGCAACGTCCAATGCTGCCCGACCCAAACACATGATGCACGGATGCATTTTGCACATACCTCAGTTCCTTGACCATGGGCGCCATCTCCTCGATCTTTTTCTCAGGCTTCATGCCCCGCTTGAACGCCATCTTCTTGTTCAGGATATCCAGCTCACTTGCGCCAGTTCGGTCCTGAATCTCCTCAAACGTCTCCTCCCCTGGGGCAGGGCCTGTGGCCTTGGCATTGTTACCCTCGCTGTGGAAAGATAGCCCTGTGTGCGTGTGTGTGCATGTATCATGTATGTGTGTACAAGCACACATAATTGAGTTTCTGGGCTGGGCTCCCCTGGTGCACAGCAAAGCAGTGTCCTCTTGGTAAGTGTGTCATCTGCTGCACTCTCAGCTTCGCTATTCTAAGGGTGATGAGCACATACAGATACGCAAAATCCAGCAACATCAACATTCTTCTCGTGAATGTTTGTGTTGACCAGGGCAGGCCAGGGCCATAAACATTGTTGGTTGCAGTGGGCCATCCAGTGCCTTGGTCAAATCGGCAAGATCAGAGCCTTGGCCACAATGCTCATGACTGTCACAACGTGTGCATGTGTGTGTGTGTTGCCTGAATATGTGCAAATTCGGCATGCCTGTCTTATATCATGGTCTGGAATTGAGCACAATGTGTACCCCTATCCCGGGAAAGTTTTTTCGACAAGGTAGTGTTGATTTTCAAGCTGTTCTGGGCAAGCTCTCTTGTGCCGGTCAAACATGTTCATGATTGGTCAGGACTGCATGTATCCTAATGTGTGTGTGTGTGTACGCGCACGCGTTTTGTGATGGCTGGAATGAATGGCAATGTCAGCACAATTTGTGATGGCTGGAGCTAATGGCAATGTCAGCACGTTTTGTAATGGCTGGAGCGAATGGCAATGTCAGCACATTCCGTGATGGCTGGTCAAACATGTTCAGGATTGGTGATGACTGCATGCATCCTGATTTATGTGAGAGTGTGTGTGTGTGTGTGTGTGTGTGTGTGTGTGTGTGTGTGTGTGTGTGTGTGTGTGTGTGTGTGTGTGTGTGTGCACGCGCGCAAAGAAATGCACATGCTGAAGCCTGCATTCATTGCTAACTGTTAGACTGGGTTCTTTGTCCTCCCACACAGCATGCATATGAATCATCATAACAGGTGTGTGTGTGTGTGTGTTAGTGTGTGTGCGCGCGCTCCCCACCTCCTGAGACGGTGGGTGCTGACCGATTTGGCGCAGGCGCTGACCGCGCAGGTTGCGCTGACCCAGCCCTTGCTGGACGTTTGGCAGACGTCCCGTACTCGGGCACCACGTCCAGACCCGCTGCTTTGCGCTTCCTGTCCGTCGTGGTCAACCGTCTCTCCGTGTTTTGGCCGAATTGCACGTTCGGTGACTGGAGAAGATGGGAAGACATGGAAGGGTTACGAAATCCATGAATTCATCGTGTGTACCTGGATGTGCGTGCCCTGGGGGCAGCTTGACTCTGCTGAATGAACACTTGCCCAAAGTTACAGAGGTTTGACCAGCTTTTTGTCCGTTCCTTGCGCACACACATACACACACCTTCTCCTGCAGAGGTGTTCCTGTGGAGCTGGGTCTTGAAGGCCGTGGTATGCGCGATGTGCGCCTCTCCTCTGTGTTCATTGCTACCCGGCGAGTCTTTCCTACTCACCTCTTCGCAGGAAAGAAGCACGGATTTGAAATTTTTACGTTAGTGTTTTGCTAATTAACACGATGCTGTGTTAACCTAATGATCGACGGTAGTGCTGGTCAACAGACAAGTGTGTCTTCTATCTCACTCCATTCATTCAATTTTTATTTTATGTAGGTAATATTTGTTTATAACTCAAACCCTGTGAGTATCTACACTTATGCACTTCACCTAGGTAGGCCTGAAGCTGCCCAGTGATAGTTTGGATGCGCTAGGTCAGTCACCCGTATTAACCTGTGGTAGACTGCTGCTTGTGCTCATTGCCGAGGTGCGTGCCCACACGCCTCGTCCACTGCCACAACAGCTCCTCCAACAGCTGCAGCATGTCTTGCGTCCCTTTAAATGTGTTTTAATAGTGTTACCTGGAAGCTCCTTGCGGAGCAGCATGCAGAAATGAGCATGATCCCCTGTGCTAGGCTAAACAAGGGCAGGTTTCACAGAAGAGCTTTTGGCCAGCAAATGCAGGCCTAAACAGCAGTCACTGAAGGAGAGGGACAACTGTTGCGCAAGAGGTTGGCATGGACGCGGCAAAAGGTGAGAGGATCCCATGCTGAATAAATCAGCTGCATTATGCATTGAATGGGAGACCGAAGGCCTTGGCTTAAACGAGCAAGAAAAAGAACCATTATCATGCCTCTCATTCATTTTTGGCAACAGCATAAAGGGTTTGGCTTTTCCTACCTCAAGCACGGGTTGAGAGCTCCTGGCAAGCACACGCTTTCGCTCAGACTTCAGTGCAAGACTATGCATCCAACATACACATTCTCTGTGGTGGTAGCACTGGGTATGTATGATGAAAACACATCCATGATAAAAACTGCTCTATCCTGAGTCAAAGTCGTGCTGCAATGTGTTCTGAGGAGATGAGCATGCACACGCGGGTGCACACACACACACACACACACACACACACACACACACACACACACACACACACACACACACACACACACACACACACACACACACACACGCGCAAACATACACACACATACACACGCAAACATACACACACATTCCTGCAGGTGCCGGAGGCACCTACAGTGGCCCTGGAGAAGGCCTCACTGTGACCTCCCTTCCTGAGGGTCATGTGCCCCCAGGCCATCCCCCCGACCAGCTGCCCCACCAGGCTCCCTTGAACGAATCCGAGCCAGGTGCTGGTCATATGTCCTACTCACAATGCCATTTGAACTGCACATTTTAGTTGCAACGCCCCTCAAAGAGTTGGAGCCAGGTAATGGCCCCACGTCCTGCAAGCGATGCCATTCGCCATGTTTGAAATACTCGCCATGATGACTAATCCATGCGTTTTGGAGTATGTGAGCGACTATGGGGACATCTTTAGCAGCCGTTTCTGATGGATTCCAATCCATCCGCTAGGAAATTCTTGCACTGGGCAGACACTTGCAAGGAGCAATCCACACTTTAGTTTTTGGACCCATTATGAGGTCTGATGGCATTTGGGCACCTGACCTTCTCAAAAGCACAGACAACTGAGCGGCCAAATGCAGGACAGGCAGGCGGCGCAGTTGCAGGTTGCGTGCGCCTGTATTGTTGGTGCTTCTAACCACTTTGGTTTGCATGCAAATTGATCCTGTGGGCAGCCCCGACAGTTACTCAGTGTTGCGAAGATGAGAGCCTTGGTAATTGGTTGGGTTGAAGCTCAATGGCCCTGACACAATGACCTGCAGTGCTGCACTACGCTCATCAAGGTCACCGAGGTGCAGCTTGGAGGCTTTCCTGTCTCAAAGGAGGCCCTCCTCCCCTGGCATTGGCATATTTGCAAGGGACTTTCGGGACATGCAGCTCAGTGCCATGCCTTTGAAAGTCACCAAGGTGCAGCTTGGAGGCTTTCCTGTGTCAACTTAGCACTCTCTCTGGCACTCGGCACATCTGCAGGGGACTACCGAGACGTGCAGCTCAGCACCACGCCCATCAAGGTCACCAAGACGCTGTGGCAGCGCATCGCCATCCAAATTGGGCTGTGGGGGCTGCTGAACAAGCGCGCGCCAGGGGAGCCGGCCAAAACCAACCAAATCACCACCGCCAAGTACACCATCATCTCCTTCCTACCCATTAATCTGTACCAGCAATTCATGCGCCTGGCCAATCTGTACTTCCTTGTGGTGGCGGTGAGTGGGTTGGCCCAAGGCAGAGTATCAGCGTATGTTAACACACAATTAGCTTTACCATTTCTGTGTAAAGCATATGTCGTGCACATTTTGATTTAATGGTGTGACTGAGCATCCCTGCGCTGGCAGCAGGCAGCATGACTTGGGTTGGGTCAAGAGGGTGTGGCAAAGCGACAGAGAGTACCCAAGGAGGCCTTCCGATCTGACTTTTTGTGTGTGCCTCTTAGGGCCCCCTTGAGGAAATGTGTGGCTTAGGGCCTAATTGATGAAACGTGTGAGCTGACTCCTTGCGTGCGACTCTTGGATCCTCATTGATGAGACATGTGAGCTGACTTCATGTGTGCCTCTTAGGGCCTCATTGATGAAACATTGGCAGGTGGCCCTCTTTTCACACCCTCAGCGTGAATTATGCCTGGCCTGCGCCCCCGTTGGCCATCAGCCTTGTTTTCTGTTGACCAATTGGCCCGGTGGACATCCCTCTGTCTTTATACCGGTCGTCCAACAGCCTTTATTTGTTTAGGAATGCCCAATTTGTTTTCTGATTTCTCTCTCATCCATCTCTGTGCCGCCAGGGAGCCTTGAGCCGGGCCCGTGCCATGCTGGACCGAACACAGCATTTCCTTAATTCATCACTTTCATCATTTACGCCATGCATGGACATTTGAACACAAAACAATTCTTTCTTTTATGTGTTTTTCTGCCTGTGCCGCTTGGGAGGCCTAATCCGCATGGCACAGATGCCATGCTGGACTGAACAAGTCCATGGTCTCTCTCTCTCTCTCTCTCTCTCTCTCTCTCTCTCTCTCTCTCTCTCTGTTTATCTCTGCCTCTTAATCTCTCTACCATTATGTCCCTATGTATTTTCACCTGATTGGTTTGCGCACCATGCATCACTTGTAATCAGCTAGCGCTGACACAAATATTGCTTAGCTTTTCTGTGTAAATCGATTGTACTGTTTTGCATATACTAATTTGAAGTGTTTGGTTTAAAGGCAGCGCATTCAGGCTGCTCCATTCTCAACTTTGTCAAGGGCTGCAACAAACAGCTGGAACCCTTTGTGTGGACAAAAGGAGGGCTGGGTTGGGCAGCAGGCGTTCGCTTGTGCGACCCGAGCATATCTTATGACTTGAAGTGTTGCCTGTAATTTCTGACAAGCGTCGCCTGTGACCCCAAGCATGTCTTGTCCCCCGTGTGCCCTAAAGTGTGTCTCATGCCCTGAAGCTATGACCCAAGTGTATCTTGTCCCCCGTGTGCCCTGAAGTGTGTCTCATGCCCTGAAGCTATGACCCATGTGTATCTTGTCCCCCGTGTGCCCTGAAGTGTGTCCCATGCCCTCAAGCTGTGACCCATGTGTATCTTGTGACCTGTGTGCCCTGAAGTATGTCTCATGCCCCCAGGTTGTGACCCCTAGAGTGTCTTGTGCCCCATGTGGCCCCAAGTATATCTTGCGTCCCCAGGTTGTGACCCCGAGTGTGTCTTGTGTCACTGTTTTTCCCTGTATGAAGGTCCCTAACAATTTGCATTTCCAGCAGAGGCCTTGCCATTTTCTGCAGAGGCCTTCCCATTTCCAGCAGAGGCCTTGCCATTTTCTGCAGAGGCCTTCCCATTTCCAGCAGAGGCCTTGCCATTTTCTGCAGAGGCCCCGTACCCAGGAGGTGCCCCCTCTTGCCTGCACAGATCCTCCAGCTCACCCCTCTGCTCGCAAATGCATGCTTGCCCTTGCAAGCGCGCACACATACACACACATGTGCGCATGCACACATTCGCAGATCCTGCAACTCATTCCTGGCCTTGCCCCAACCTCCTGGTTCACCACGGTGTTCCCGCTGGTAGTGGTGCTTGCTGTGAATGCCATCAAGGAGGCATACGATGACTACCACCGGCATAAGTGAGTGTTTGGAAAGGAGGCATGTGAAAGAAAGGAAATTACATGAAAGCCAGTGAGAGTGTGGAAAAGAGGCATGCAAAAGGAACAGATATTTACAAGGTAGTAGATATTGACCACCATCAACCCAAGTACGCGTGCTGGTGGTTGAGGACGATTGGGTGTGTGTAGGTTGTTGAGGTGGGGGGTGTAAGTGTGTTGGTCTTTGTGTGTGATTGCATAAGCCATTTTAATGACCAATTCCTGTCGCATAGGCGAACAGCAACAATGTACTAGCCTTCTTGCCTTCTTGAGGAGTGGAGTGGCCTCCTTGAGGAGTGGTCTTGAGGAGTGGAATGGTGAACAACAACTACATCAACACGTATTGCCTTCTTTAGAAGTGGTTTGATAATGCACTTCATGTGAGCCTGGCAATGTGGCAGTTGGTCACCAAGGTTGCACGCGCTTCATCGTTAGGCTGCATTGCGGCGGTGGTGCAAATGCAAGGCCGTTGTTTGGCGAAGCCCCATTCATAGCCCTAGGTTTGGCAGTTTCCCGGTTAAGTTCACACTAGCCTGCCCAGGCCCTCCCAGCGCACCCCCCGCCCTGAAACCCGGCATGCAGGCCAAGCAAACTTCTTCAGCCAGCCCTGTGATGTCAGGGGGGCAGATGGGGCCCTGTGCAAAGTGTTCTGAAACTCTTTTGTTTGGTAGCTGAGCAGAAGATGCCCAGCGTGGCCTGCCCAGCGCACCCCCCACCCTGACACTTAACGTGCAGGCCAAGCAAAAAGTTTCATCGGGACATTTAGAGTTTGGTGCCCTGGGGTGCAGCGAGCAAAGGGAGGGAGCAAAGATTCCTCTATGTTTTGGTTTGACCGACCCAGTCCGGCCACCTCAGGCCCCCGGAACAGCTCTAGGTGACACAAAATCCATCAACATACTTAATTGGATGCCCTTGCTGGGTCCGGGGCTGGGGGGTGGCCCGTTCAGGAAATTTCACGGTCAGCCTGCGGAACCCTCCAGTGTGTCGCTGAGCCAACGGATTTGCATAATTCCAATTGCGATGGGATTTTAAATGTGTGTTCTAACGATTGTGTGAGTTGCTGCGTGAATAGAGAGGTGAAGGCACGGAAGCTTGCTGATGCTATGAGGAGCAGGACCTGCACCCCCTGCCCTGGTATATGGATGAGGGAGCCTCTGTGTATAGTCTGCTGCTGAAAGCCCAAGGGGAGCAAGTAAATAATGAATGGAGCAGCTTGCATGGTGCACTCAACTATGTATGCATGCGTGAACAAGGCCTGGTCTGTTGCAAGAAAGTCTGTTGTTACCCCAGGCACTGCATATCAATGACACAGATGTGCCAAGAAGGACTGGTTTCGCCAATTTTTCAGCGTCGCTTGCGACGCTTCCCTCACTTGTCCTTCTGGAAAGCTGTTAAGAGAGACATTGTGAAAGGTGATTTGGGTGACAGCAAGAATGCCAGCGGCAAGAGTGTGAGCACGTGAGTCAGTGCAGAACGAGTCCGCAGTTCATTTTAAATCCAAAACATCAGATTTTTGTTCTGCTCCTTGAGGGATCAACGTGAAGAAACAGTTGTTCAGCCTAAGGTGGCAAGCGCTTTTGGGCCTCCGTTCCTGGTTGGACCGCTGCACCCCTGGCTGCCTTGAGAAGCATTAATTTTTCCTCCTAGGGCAAGACAGTTCTGTTTGGATTGCCTCATTAAGCATACATTTCTTCCTCCCATTAATACTTCTTCCCATTTCATGCTTATTTGCAACATGCGTTGCTGCTGCAAGAGGCAGCCTGACATTGGGCCAGGGGACTGGGAGGAGTGACACGTGTGTCCTTCCTGGCGCTGGTCACTGGCCGCTGTGCACTGGATGCTTTTTTGGAAATTCCCATCAGGCAGGGCTGCCGCTAGATCACTGGCCGCTGTGCGCTGGATGCTTTTTGGGGAATTCCCACTAAGCAGGGCTGTCTCTAGGGCACTGGGGCCCCTCGAAACCCCTCCAAAGAAACAAAAGACATGAGGGAGAGACAAGTGTGGCAATAATCTTGGCAGGCTTGCACAAGCATCATCCTTGTTATCTCCATACAATCTTGGCGGACTTGCGCAAGCACCACCCTGCGCTTTGAGCAGCCTTAATTTTGTGTGTTGTGCTGTTTGTGTCTTATACCTACAGGAACAACATGCAACTTAATGCGCGCAACTGCCAGCTTTGCTGATGGCCCTCAGTATTGTGCACTGCATGCGGATGATACCTGCAGGAACGACAAGCAAGTGAACGCGCGCATCTGCCAGGTTCTGGGGCTTGGAGGGCAAGAGCACCCCACGCCCTGGAACGGGCTTCTGGTGGGGGATGTGGTCAAGATCGAGCAAGACCAGGTGGGTGTGCTGGGGTAGGGAAGGCAAGAGCACCCCACGCCCTGGAATGGGTTACTGGTGGGGGATGTGGTCAAGATCGAGCAAGACCAGGTGGGTGTGCTGGGGTAGGGAGGGCAAGAGCATTTAACATCCTGGATTGGGTTACTGGTGGGGGATGTGGTCAAGATCGAGCAAGACCAAGTGGGTGTGCTGGAGTAGGGAGGGCAAGAGCATTTAACATCCTGGAATGGGCTGCTGGTGGGGGATGTGGTCTGGGATGAGCAAGGCAAGGTGGGTGTGCAGGACCGGGCAGTGGGGTGAAAGCAAACTGGGCGTGACAGCACTAGGCAGGTTAGGTGTACGGGGTTGAGGATGATTGGCTGGTTGCAGAAGATCAAGGAAGACAGAGTGGGTGTGCAAAAGGTCAAGAAAACACAATGGGCGGCATGCAAGATGAAGGAAGACAGAATGGGTGTGTAAAGTCTTGTGAGACAGGGTGGACGCACACAAGATTGAGGGAGCCTGAGTGCGCGCACAAAATTGATGAAGACAGGGTGGGTGCATGAGTGGAAGTAAGACAGTGCAGGTGCCCAGAATTGAGGGAGCCAGAATGCGTGCGCAAAGTGATATGGACAGGGTAGGTGCACGAGAGAAAGGATGGTAGCGCAGGTGTGCATGATTGAGGGAAGCAGGGTGGATGCACAAGATGGAGTTAGAATGCACGCACAACTTACATGCATGAGACAGGGTGGGTGGGCACGATTGAGCAAGAAGGGGTGGAATAGCAAGAACTAGAGGGTGCCTGCAAAACTTGGAGAGGGCAGACGATGAAGGTGCAAGGCAAGAGGTGCGCGCCTGGATGCAGGGTTAGGGCTAATGTAGCTGTGAGATGAGGTGTATGGCTCATGTAGGTGCAAGGCAAGGTGCACTTCTGGATGTTTGTGTAAGGTTGGTGTAAGCTTGCAAGGCTAAAAATAGGTGTCAGGCTAATGTAAGTGTAAGGCAAGGTGCATGCCTGGATGTTTGTACCAGGTTAGCATAAGGCTAAAGGTGAAAAGCTGATGTTGGGGTGAGGGGAGGGCAAGGTGCATTGGATGCAGGTGTGAGGCTGAAGGAGGTGAAAGACGAGTGCATGCCTGTATGTAAGTGCAAGGCTTGTAGGTTTAAGACGAGAGGCGCATGCCTGGATACAGGTGAAAGGCTCGTGTAGGTGTCAGTGCTGGTTCATGGCAATCCCCTGGTATGTAACTCAACAGAAAACACTGGGTTGCTGTTGCTGTTGCTTGCGTTGTCAAGCTTCCCGCCAGACTGAAACATAAAGTGTGTCAGATGACAGCAGAGGAAGCAAGAGGCTTGCAGTCAAAAGGATTGACTGCGAGCAGAGCACGCCAGATGATAGAGGAGGAAGGAAGGGGCCTGCAGTCAAAACGATTGACTGCTAGCAGAACGCATCAGATGGCCACAAACCGTGTGAGACATGGGGCCTTCTGAAAGCCTTGTGAGACATGAGGCCCTCTGAAAGCCTTGTAAGTCATGGGGCCCTCTGAGAGCCTTGTGAGACATGGCCGCAAGCCTTGTGAGACACAAGGCTTCCATCATTTGTCATGTTCCCATGTAGAAATCCTCATCCCTGCAAATGCATGCAGCTGCGCATCTGGGTGTGCACAGTCCAAACTTGCGTTTGCGTAAGCTACCTGTAGAGAGCCGAGACTGCTATCCTTTAAACATGACTGCCATTCGTTACTCTATTTTTTTGCCCTTTGTAAGTTTAAACCGTTAACTGCTGCCTATTTACGCAATCGCGAAATGCTGGAATCGATTGGATCCATTCAATCCCGTTGCAATATGTTGTTTGTCACTTGCAAATGCGTATGACCTCATTCGCAAATGTGCATCTGTGCTTGTGTATGCAGGAGTTGCCTGCAGACTTGATCCTGTTGTCCTCATCTGATGAGGGCAATGAGTGCCATGTAGAGACTGCCAACTTGGATGGTGGGTACTTGCTTGTTGCCATGAGCAATGTCAACAGTGGGTGCTTCTTCGCTTGTTGCCATGAGCAATGTCAACAGTGGGTGCTTCTTTGCTTGTTGCCATTTGAAATGTCAACATTGGGTGCTTGTTCGCTTGTTGCCATGAGCAATGTCAACAGTGGGTGCTTGTTCGCTTGTTGCCATTTGAAATGTCAACAGTGGGTGCTTGTTCGCTTGTTGCCATTTGAAATGTCAACAGTGGGTGCTTGCTTGCTTGTTGCCATTTGAGATGTCAACAGTGGGTGCTTGTTCGCTTTTTGCCATTTGAAATGTCAACAGTGGGTGCTTCTTCGCTTGTTGCCATTTGAGATGTCAACAGTGGGTGCTTGTTCGCTTGTTGCCATTTGAGATGTCAACAGTGGGTGCTTGTTCGCTTGTTGCCATTTGAAATGTCAACAGTGGGTGCTTCTTCGCTTGTTGCCATTTGAAATGTCAACAGTGGGTGCTTGTTCGCTTTTTGCCATTTGAAATGTCAACAGTGGGTGCTTCTTCGCTTGTTGCCATTTGAGATGTCAACAGTGGGTGCTTGCTTGCTTGTTGCCATTTGAGATGTCAACAGTGGGTGCTTGCTTGCTTGTTGCCATTCGAAATGTCAACAGTGGGTGCTTGCTTGCTTGTTGCCATTCGAAATGTCAACAGTGGGTGCTTGCTTGCTTGTTGCCATTCGAAATGTCAACAGTGGGTGCTTGCTTGCTTGTTGCCATTCGAAATGTCAACAGTGGGTGCTTGCTTGCTTGTTGCCATTCGAAATGTCAACAGTGGGTGCTTGCTTGCTTGCTTGTTGCCATTCGAAATGTCAACAGTGGGTGCTTGCTTGCTTGTTGCCATTCGAAATGTCAACAGTGGGTGCTTGCTTGCTTGCTTGTTGCCATTCGAAATGTCAACAGTGGGTGCTTGCTTGCTTGTTGCCATTCGAAATGTCAACAGTGGGTGCTTGCTTGCTTGTTGCCATTTGAGATGTCAACAGTGGGTGCTTGCTTGCTTGTTGCCATTCGAAATGTCAACAGTGGGTGCTTGCTTGCTTGTTGCCATTCGAAATGTCAACAGTGGGTGCTTGCTTGCTTGTTGCCATTCGAAATGTCAATAGTGGGTGCTTGCTTGCTTGTTGCCATTCGAAATGTCAACAGTGGGTGCTTGCTTGCTTGTTGCCATTCGAAATGTCAACAGTGGGTGCTTGCTTGCTTGTTGCCATTCGAAATGTCAACAGTGGGTGCTTGCTTGCTTGCTTGTTGCCATTCGAAATGTCAACAGTGGGTGCTTGCTTGCTTGCTTGTTGCCATTCGAAATGTCAACAGTGGGTGCTTGCTTGCTTGTTGCCATTCGAAATGTCAACAGTGGGTGCTTGCTTGCTTGTTGCCATTCGAAATGTCAACAGTGGGTGCTTGCTTGCTTGTTGCCATTCGAAATGTCAACAGTGGGTGCTTGCTTGCTTGTTGCCATTTGAAATGTCAACAGTGGGTGCTTCTTCGCTTGTTGCCATTCGAAATGTCAACAGTGGGTGCTTGCTTGCTTGCTTGTTGCCATTTGAGATGTCAACAGTGGGTGCTTGCTTGCTTGTTGCCATTTGAAATGTCAACAGTGGGTGCTTCTTTGCTTGTTGCCATTTGAAATGTCAACAGTGGGTGCTTCTTTGCTTGTTGCCATGTGAAATGTCAACAGTGGGTGCTTGTTCGCTTGTTGCCATTCGAAATGTCAACAGTGGGTGCTTGTTCGCTTGTTGCCATTCGAAATGTCAACAGTGGGTGCTTGCTTGCTTGCTTGTTGCCATTCGAAATGTCAACAGTGGGTGCTTGCTTGCTTGTTGCCATTCGAAATGTCAACAGTGGGTGCTTGCTTGCTTGCTTGTTGCCATTCGAAATGTCAACAGTGGGTGCTTGCTTGCTTGTTGCCATTCGAAATGTCAACAGTGGGTGCTTGCTTGCTTGTTGCCATTTGAGATGTCAACAGTGGGTGCTTGCTTGCTTGTTGCCATTCGAAATGTCAACAGTGGGTGCTTGCTTGCTTGTTGCCATTCGAAATGTCAACAGTGGGTGCTTGCTTGCTTGTTGCCATTCGAAATGTCAATAGTGGGTGCTTGCTTGCTTGTTGCCATTCGAAATGTCAACAGTGGGTGCTTGCTTGCTTGTTGCCATTCGAAATGTCAACAATGGGTGCTTGCTTGCTTGTTGCCATTCGAAATGTCAACAGTGGGTGCTTGCTTGCTTGTTGCCATTCGAAATGTCAACAGTGGGTGCTTGCTTGCTTGTTGCCATTCGAAATGTCAACAGTGGGTGCTTGCTTGCTTGCTTGTTGCCATTCGAAATGTCAACAGTGGGTGCTTGCTTGCTTGTTGCCATTCGAAATGTCAACAGTGGGTGCTTGCTTGCTTGTTGCCATTCGAAATGTCAACAGTGGGTGCTTGCTTGCTTGTTGCCATTCGAAATGTCAACAGTGGGTGCTTGCTTGCTTGTTGCCATTTGAAATGTCAACAGTGGGTGCTTCTTCGCTTGTTGCCATTCGAAATGTCAACAGTGGGTGCTTGCTTGCTTGCTTGTTGCCATTTGAGATGTCAACGGTGGGTGCTTGCTTGCTTGTTGCCATTTGAAATGTCAACAGTGGGTGCTTCTTCGCTTGTTGCCATTTGAAATGTCAACAGTGGGTGCTTCTTTGCTTGTTGCCATGTGAAATGTCAACAGTGGGTGCTTGTTCGCTTGTTGCCATGTGAAATGTCAACAGTGGGTGCTTGTTCGCTTGTTGCCATGTGAAACGTCAACAGTGGGTGCTTGTTCGCTTGTTGCCATGTGAAATGTCAACAGTGGGTGCTTGCTTGCTTGTTGCCATGTGAAATGTCAACAGTGGGTGCCTGCTTTTTGCCTATTTGGAGACTTCCAAGTTGGATTGCAAGACCCACCGTGCCTCCATCACCCATGGGAATGAGCGTGCACCATTAACGCAAAGAACCATAGACTGCCATGTGACCCGCTATGGCTTCGGCCACCATGGGAACACGCAGGCACCATGGAACCCATTAACCCAGAGACCCAGAGGCCCATAGGCTGGCATTAGCAAGCTGGACATAAGGAGGTGCACACCAGTGCGTGAATGTCGCAGCACAACGTGAAAAGCGATGAAACCCATGACTTGCCTTGCATGTTTGACCAAGCCTGGATCCTGGATGAACCTAGGTGGCCGACCCTTTTTGCTGCAGCTGCCACTTGGGGGCTCACATGGGTTATTCGACAATGCGATTCTGCATGTGCCTGCCCTTTTCCCTGCAGGCGAGACAAACCTCAAGTCCAAAGCTTGCCTGGGCCAGACAGCAGGGGTAACCACAGCAGATGAGCTGGTAGACTTTCAGCGCAGGTAAGTGCATGTGTGTGTTCGTGCGTGTGTGTGTGTGTGTGTGTGCGTGCGTGCGTGTGTGTGTGTGTGTGTGTGCGCTCAGCTATTCACAAATTTGAGCATGCCTGAGAAACAAGAGATTGTTTGGCCCTTGTTTTCAAAGACATAACCATCAATCTGCAGCCTTGAAGCTACACTCTTGCATGCAGGGCATGGCATGCGTTCGTTGTGTCCATAAATGCATATCACAAAGGGCCTCCATCAACAGACACACGTACACACGCAAATTCACATGCATGCGCGCGCGCACGCGCGCGCACACACACACACACACACACACACACACACACACACACACACACACACACACACACACACACACACACACACAAACGGTGTTCCCTCTCGTGCAGGAATGTGGTACGGTGTGAGCTGCCCAATGCCAAACTGTACAAGTTTGATGGAGCGGTTGTGAACCGCTTGGATCCCTCGCAGCCGCACATTCCCCTCACCGTTGATAACTTGCTGTTGCGCGGCTGCACACTACGGAAGACAAGCTGGGTGGTAAGTACTGCATTGTAGTTTGCAATGTGTGTGAGTTGTTTAGCTGTAAACTATGCTAAGGTCTTGAGCGGCGCCTCTTTCTCATCTGCAGGCAAGTATGCTGTGCTTGTTCTTCACTTGAAAATGATTTTGGTTCCTCACGCTCAATTGCTCTTTTGTTTGGCGAAGGTGACTTCTTGCTCTTTTGCAGACATTCATCTGCTTTGTTAAGAAACCTTCGCTGTCTCAATGGTTGCAGATTAGCAGATTCAGTGGATGCAGATTTCGCAAACGTTCTCCTGCTTCATTGAAAAAACTTGGCTGTTTCAATGGTTGCAGATTGGCAGATTCAGTGAATGCGGATGTTGAGGACGCCCTCTGCTTCATTGAAACTTGGCTGTTTCAATCATTACAGATTGGCAGATTCAATGGTTGGAAAATTCAAAGGATACTCCTCTGCTTCATTGAACAGCCTTGGCTGCTTTAATGGATGCAGATTGGCCTGGTGGTGTACATTGGCGAAGACACCAAGGTCATGATGAACCACGTTCCCTCTGCGCGCAAGGTACTTGCGATTGTGGTGCATTGTGCTGTGAAGCATTGTGTTGTGTTGAAAGGTATGCATGTACATATAGTCCAAGTCATTATGCTTTCAGGGTTGAGGCGAGGACTGCCTGCAACAATCCTCTTCTATGATGCACACAACCACACTTGTGTGCCCTCACAGCAGCCCTTGCTGCAACTCTCCCCCCCCCCCCTGCACTCTTGGAGGCACAATTGGGTGGAGTGTTGGCTGCTCACCTCCTCCTCCTCTGCTTGCTTGCTTGCTTGCTTGCTTGCCTTGCCTTTTTTCTTGTCGTGTCCCACAATGTCTTGCCATGCCTCTTCCCTTGCCATGCCTTGCAATGCATTGCCATGCCTCGCGATGTGTTGCCATGCCTCTTCCCTTGTTATGCCTGTTTCCTCATCAAGTCTTGCCTGATCAATTTCCTCATCATGTCTTACAATGCCTTGCCTTGCCTCTTTCCTCGCCTCGTCTTTTGCTATTTTGCCGTGCCTTTTTTCTTGTCATGTCCCACAATGTCTTGCCATGCCTCTTCCCTTGTCATGCCTTTTGCGATGTGTTGCCATGCCTCTTCCCTTGTTATGCCTGTTGCCTCATCATGTCTTGCCACGTCTTGCCTGATCAATTTCCTTATCATGTCTTACAATGCCTTGCCTTGCCTCTTACCTCGTCATGTCTTTAGATATTTTGCCATGCCTCTTCCCTTGTCATGTCTTGCCACCATTTTCCGTACAGTGCCTCTCTCCTTGTCGTGTCTTGAAATGTCGTGCCATCATTTTTCTTTGTTCTCCTCTTCTCATGCTCCTCTAACTGTATTATTTCCTTGTCATGTCTTGCCATCGCGTTGTTATTTCTTTTTTTTCTCGTGCTCTTCTGCTGTCGTTGGAAGAAAATGTTGCCGCTAAAAAGATATGTTCCTTGTCCTGCAATCTCTCAGCATCACATTCATTCTATTTGTTTCTGCAATTGTCTTGCAAGTACCTGTTGGCTTGCCTCTCTCTCTCTCTCTCTCTCTCTCTCTCTCTCTCTCTCTCTCTCTCTCTCTCTCTCTCTCATTTCATTCAATCTGCATTAATATTGATTACCACCAATCCTCACGCACGAGCCCGTTGTCCCATGACTTGATGACTTGCCCTTTCAGATTACTCAGATGGAGCGGCACATGAATGTGCTGGTGGGCTACATGCTCATCTGGGTGCTGTTCTCGTCCATCATGCTGGGAGCTGGAGACCAGATCTTCAACGGTCTGAACCATGGCTTTTGGTACCTTCAAGTGGATGGCACGTGGCCAGAACTTGGGCAGGTATGGCTGAGGGCTGCTTTGTGCTTGAAGCCAGAATGTGACGTGATGGTGTGATGATGTGTGAGGCTCGTTGTTTGGGCTAATGCTGTTCCGTGCAAAGGTTATACAAACACATCCACACACAAACAAGCGCAATGTGCATGCGCGATGTACATGGAAGGTGCCTGGACAAGGGTGTAACTCGGGCTTAGGCTGTACAAAGGAAACCATGTTTTTAAAGGGGATTAAGTGCAGGGCTTGTCGTTTGGAACGGCCAAGGTGGTGTGGGATGCTGCCCCTGCGCTGAGCAATGATGTTCCATGTGCGATGCTGGGGTGGGCCTTCAAATTGTGAGTAGCCTTCTTGGTTAGTGCCTTCCAGGTGTTTGGCTTCTGTTGCCCTCTTATGCGTTATGGGTGTGATGCATGGCTGAGGACATGGGGCGAGGAGTGAAGGCGATGGGGTTACCTCCAGAGGCAGATCAAGGCACACTCCCTTCTTCTTAGCTGGCACTCGGTTTGACTGATTGTGATCAAGACATCTCACAGCAGGGTCTCAAAGCTCTGGGCTGGATCTTCCAGGTTGTCATCCAATTTAACATCCGTTCCTTGACTGCTTGGGCTGCATGCACCTGCCTCAGGGTGGCTGCTCCCCAACCTCTCTGCCATTCCATACCTATTCAATGCCTGACCTGCCCTGTGCTTAGCAGGCTGGCTTGTTCATCAGACTTCATCCTCTGGAAGAGCGCCTCGCTGGGCGCAGCTTCGCAATGATGATTGCCCTCATGAGTCCCCTCGTCTTTTCCGTGTGCCTGACACGCGCAGGGTTTTGCAGGCTGGATTGTGCAGACCATTCGCTTCATCATCCTGACGAACGGCTTCATTCCCATCTCGCTGTACATCACCCTGGAGATGATCAAGGTCCTGCAGTGCACCCTGATGCTCAACCAAGACAGGAAGGTCGGTATGAGGAGCTGTTCAGAAGCGTGACACAGCTGCTGCACCCGAGAGGTCTTCCGTTATTGGTTTGCAGTACCTCTCTAGGGCAACATCATCAAGGTCCTGCAGTGCACCTTTGTGATCAAGGTCCTGCAGTGCACCTCTGTGATCAAGGTCCTGCAGTGCACCTCTGTGATCAAGGTCCTGCAGTGCACCTTTGTGATCAAGGTCCTGCAGTGCACCTCTGTGATCAAGGTCCTGCTGTGCACCTTTGTGATCAAGGTCCTGCTGTGCACCTTTGTGATCAAGGTCCTGCAGTGCACCTTTGTGATCAAGGTCCTGCAGTGCACCTTCGTGATCAACGAAAACAGGGAGGTTGGTATGGGAGGCTCTTTTATAGGCGCTCAAGGAAGATGCTCGGAGGTTGAGGTTGTGCTGTTGCACCTGCATAGCGTCTCTATGAAGCAACAGTCCAAAGGTCCTGCCCAGGCTCTTTGAGCAAGGCTCCTAATGGTGCATTTACAACGACAGAATGAACACCAATCGAATTGTTTTGAATTATTCCGGGTGTGGCATACCTGATGCACGGCAAAACTTTTCAGCTTGTGCTGACACTTCCATGTTCTGCTTTTACATGGAGGCCTGGTGTAGCTGGCTCTGTGGGAGAGCTCAGCAGCTGCAGGGGCATGGGTGCAGAAAGTTCCCATATGGAGCATTGCATGTTCATTGTCCGGTGAACCTCGTTTTACATGCAGCAATAAAGTCAGATTGCTTTGCAGAGAGAGCACCTAATCTCTCCTCGCAATTAGGACTGCCTATAACTGGAGGACTGCATATGCCAATATGCTGCTCACATGGGAAATTTGTAAGATGCGTTCAGAGGGCCGGCTTGTGAACCTTTTTTGGGCAGTATTTGTATTCCATGTGCGCGCGTGAGTAAACCCCCTCACTGAATGGACTCGGGTTGAGAGCAGCTGTACGCTCAAGAATTTCATTTTCAAACGCCAGCAACTGTGCAGAAAAGGGGCCACACCCTTCACACACCTGCAAGGTAAAGGCAACTTTAAATCCATCGATTTTACGCTACCTGCTCAACTGCACGATTTCTGGATCTAAGCAGAGGCAGCTCAAAGGTCGTGGATCTCCTTTCATTTTTAGTTGTAGGACTCAGTCCCTGTAACACAAAAGAGTCTGAATTGCAGGGCTTCTTTCAGCGAGCCATGGTCCTGCAAAGTAGCACAAGCCGTCTGAACCATAGAACCTTGTTTCTTTGTTTGGATGCGCCACAAAGAGTTTGATTTGCACATAGCTCTGTCTGCGTGTGCAGGTGTACAACACAGAATCGATGCCCCCTTGGACTGCCGCGCAGTGTTCCTTGCTGCCAGAATCCTATGCAAAACGCCTGTTGACATGCCTGCTGGGTATTCTTCCTGTGTGCAGATGTACCACAAGGACTCCGACACCCCATTTGCCTGCCGCACAACCTCCCTTAATGAGGACCTCGGGCAGGTGCGCAGAAGCCTGTGCATCCTTTCATGTACAAACATGTGTGCACACACGCCCCCAGCCCATGTAGGGACATGCCCTCACAGCAGCTTAACCATTTGCGCTCATCTCCGAAGGAGACTTGTGGAAGGCTTCACACCATTGGAAGATACAGGCGTGTGTGCATACTCGCCCTCAACTTACCAATTAAAGTGTGTCTGTACAAGCCCTCCCGATCAAACTAGCTGGGACGCACTCGCAGCCTTTACTGATGGAAACTTGTGCCAGTGTGCTGGAAGGCTGCACGTCTTGGGACAGCCCACCAGCATGCAGACAACTCAGAAACGTATGAATGATGACATGTGCATGCACGGTAACCTGCATGGATGCGAAGGCTCAAGTGCGTAGGAGACAGCTACAGAGGTGTCAGATGGGTGCTGCAATGGTCTGTGTGACTGGACTTGAGAGGAGCAGCGACAGTGAAGGAGTGAGGTGCAAGTTTGCCTCATCATCACAATGACTGAATCACCATGAAACCCAAAGTCATCGTGAAAGCCTCATCACCATAAAGACATTCATCGTCGTAATGACCTTGCGTTATGACGAGATGAAAGCCATCATGATAGCCTTACCAGCGTTCGACGATTCACACAGCTGCTACCCATGCGATGCACTGGCAGGGCCTTCCTAAACAGAACCTCAATTCATCATGTTGACATTCATCATCACGATGGTCATTCTCATGCACAGCCGCCATCCATGTGATGCACTGGCAGGGCCTTCCTAAATAGAACCTCAATTCATCATGTTGACATTCATCATCGCGATGGTCATTCTCATGCACAGCCGCCATCCATGTGATGCACTGGCAGGGCCTTTCTAAATAGAACCTCAATTCATCATGTTGACATTCATCATCGCGATGGTCATTCTCATGCACAGCCGCCATCCATGTGATGCACTGGCAGGGCCTTCCTAAATAGAACCTCAACTCATCATGTTGACATTCATCATCGCGATGGTCATGAGCACAGCTGCTACCCATGATGCACTGGCAGGGCCTTCCTGCAGCAAGCTGTGTATTGCCACATGCCTTGCCTTGGTGTACTGGTTGCTGGAGGCTGCGGCTTCAAGCATGACTGTTGCAACCATCCGTATATTGCCGCATGCCTTGTTTTGGTGCGCTGGTTGCTGGAGGTTGCAGCTTCAAGCATGACTGTTCCGACCATTGGTATACTGTCGCATACTTTGTTTTGGTGCGCTGGTTGCTGGAGGTTGCAGCTTCAAGCATGACTGTCTGCAGCCGTTCCAAAAATGCTCAAGTTGGCGAATACCGCCTTTGCCCAGTGCCTTTTTGGGCATGAGCGCACGCACACACTTAATGTGCAGATATGCCCATGCAAACGCGCGCACTCGCGCACAAACACATACGCACCCGCACATGCACATACACACACACATTCACGCACGCTCACGTGTTGCTATCGATGCAGGTTGGCTACGTGCTGAGTGACAAGACTGGGACGCTCACGCAGAATGTGATGGGCTTTGTGTGGGCAAGCATCAATGGGGTACTGTACGGGAAGCCTGCAGATGGGAAGCCTGGCACTGTGAGTGTTGTTTATACATTTGTGTGCGTGTGTGTGTCAACAAGCATCAATGGGGTACTGTGCAGGAAGCCTGGCACTGTGAGTGTTGCCTCTGTGTGTGTGTGTGTGTGTGTGTGTGTGTGTGTGTGTGTGTGTGTGCGCGCGCTGCAGGGCTTTCAGGCAGGCCAGCTTCTTCTTAGCTTCCAATTGTTAACAGAGTTGCTCAAATTTGAGCTGCTGCGCTGCAAGCTGCAAAACTTGGCAGACCTTGTAAAGGTATTTCCAAGCCTGCATGGCAAGTTTCAGGGCAAGGGATGGCTTAGAGGGCCAGGGAAGCCAGGTGTGACGTTAATTGAAATGAGGCCATTCCTAAGGGCTCTGCCCCTTAAAGAGGCTATGCTTGAACGTGGAGTTGAGAGAGAAGAGGACAGTAAAATAGATGAGGATGGAGGAAAGAAAAGGTTTGAAATGTGGAGGGAAGAATAAAAAGTGGAACTGAGGAGAGTGTGTGCAGACCAAATCTGGCTGCATGCATTTGCATTAGGGTATGGTTCACTAATTAGCATCAATCAAAGCAAAACATTGCCAAAAGGGGCTGGATGTACTGAGTGTGTTTTGTGCTGCTGTGTGTGTCCTGCATTGGAGGCTCTGATGTTATTGCTTTTGCTGTTGCAACTAACTGGGCCCAGATTCGGTCCATGCTCCCTCTCCACAGCCTGACACCGTTATGGTGGGCTAATTTTCCTCTGTGTGAATGCTCTCAACCGCTGCATAGACCTGTCATGACGACCAAATAATTATGATGCGTGTCATTTCCATGCATGCCCCACCGTCGAACGCAGGCTTTTGAACCCGAGCTGCCAAGCTACGTCTCCAAAAGGTGGGTCAAATTTTTTCTGGTGTGCATAAGAGCATGGGCAGGCCGATTTGTTTCTTAATCTATTTCAAACCTGCAAGCTGTTAAGCTCTTCAGGACCTGTAGTGCTTTGCAACAAATCAATGCAGGTGTGCACCAATTGTGTGTTTCAGTGTTACGGGTATGTGTCAGCTTCATGCATTTGCACTCAGGGATTCACACCATGGTGAGAACAGAGGTCTGGACGCAATTTTGTACGTCGTAAAACGCTGCATGATACATATTTTTATTTTATTTTCGCTGCATAATGTTAGCTAATGCACCCCAGTGCCTGGCTTAGGTGTTGTGCATTCGAGTTCACCTGATTCTGCATACACTCTGATTACTATATGCTGTGAAAATGTCTCTCGCACCACATTTTCTAATGCAAAGCATAGTGATGTTAGGATCTGGCGCATGAACACCGACACTCTTTTCCCACCCAAGCTGCATGTGCTCTAGTGGCAAGACTCTTTGGGTGAGTTGCTCATCCGTGTCTACTGATAGCATGCATAGGATGATACCATGCCCAGCATTCTCCTTACCTGCAGCACGAGCCGATCCCCTGGCCCTCTGCCCTACAGCAAGTGCGCAATCCATGTTTACCAGCGCCGCCTCTTTCCTCTTTCTGCTTCCTACCTGCAGCACCAGCCACTCCCTGGCCCTAGACCCCAAGGTCCACGATGCTGTAAGGCCGCCAGGAGCAGGCAGCAAGCAAAGCAAGGTGTGCGTGTGTGTGTGCGCGCGTGTGTATGTGCCTGTACGTGCGTGTGCGTGTGTATGAGATTGTGCGAATGCGTATACGTTTGTGTGTATGTGCACGTGTGTGCGCACGCGTACACTTGTGACCTTGAGCCACCACTTGTCTTGGTAGTCTCTGTGCAGTTCATGCCATAATAGAGAAAGCTGCTGGTTTGCTCTGCTGTGGGCGCTTGACTGCAAGTCTCAAGCCAGCTTGTTGGCGAGCGGTGTGCGTCCACGCCAAACCCTTTCCTTGGCCTTGAGCATGTTTCAGGCATTGTGAAGCGCTGATGAACAAATACTTTCACACGGTCTTGCCTTGCTGGCCCTTTGCTAGCCATGCCTGTTTTGATGCGCTGCTGAACGAATGGAGCCTTGCCATGCCGGCCCTTTGATAACCCATTAAGTTTTGGTGCGCTGATGAACAAATGGAGTCTTGCCATGCCGGCCTTTTGGTAGCCATGCCTGTTTTGATGCGCTGCTGAACGAATGGAGCCTTGCCATGCCGGCCCTTTGATAACCCATTAAGTTTTGGTGCGCTGATGAACAAATGGAGTCTTGCCATGCCGGCCTTTTGGTAGCCATGCCTGTTTTGATGCGCTGCTGAACGAATGGAGCCTTGCCATGCCGGCCCTTTGATAACCCATTAAGTTTTGGTGCGCTGATGAACAAATGGAGTCTTGCCATGCCGGCCTTTTGGTAGCCATGCCTGTTTTGATGCGCTGCTGAACGAATGGAGCCTTGCCATGCCGGCCCTTTGATAACCCAGCAAGTTTTGGTGCGCTGGTGCACGAATGGAGCCTTGCCATGCCGGCCCTTTGATAACCCAGCAAGTCTTGGTGCGCTGATGAACAAATGGAGCCTTGCCATGCCGGCCTTTTGGTAGCCATGCCTGTTTTGATGCGCTGCTGAACGAATGGAGCCTTGCCATGCCGGCCCTTTGATAACCCAGCAAGATTTGGTGCGCTGCTGCACGAATGGAGCCTTGCCTTGCCGGCCCTTGCTGCCTGGTCCTCACTCACTTCCTTTCGGTGACCCGTCCCTTGTTTTCCTCACTCCTCCATGCTCGCTTGCCTCACTGGCCTGCAGGTCCTTTTTCGTCACTGTGGTTGAAACTTGTCTTGGGTCGCCTCTTGAGGCGCACTGGATGAGACTGACCTCACTCTCCTGTAGGCCCCCTTTTTCTTACTCGATGAAAGAGAGTGCTTTGAAGCCTGCATGGCGTTTTGTCCCCCTCTCTCTCTTGCAGGCCCTTGCAGACCCTGCCGCCTCCAACTTTTTCACCCTCCTGGCGGTGTGCAACACTGTGGTGCCTCAAGTGCTGGATGATGGCACCTTTGTGTACCAGGTGAGGGGTGGTGCTTTTTTCCGCACATGTTTGTTGCCTGCCTCAACAGTTGGTGGTGTGCAACACTGTGGTGCCTCAAGTGCTGGATGATGGCACGTTTGTGTACCAGGTGAGGGGTGGTGCTTTTTTCCTTACTTTTTTTGTAGGCTGAGGTTGAGCCTCAGCCTACACGGATGAGGCTCAACATTAGTGTGCAACACCGTGGTGCCTCAGCCTACACAAATGAGGTTCAACATTAGTGTGCAACACCGTGGTGCCTCAGCCTACACGGTTGAGGCCTCAGGCCTCAGTATTTAGTGGTGTGCAACACCGTGGTACCTCCCGAGGCCGGCCGAAGGCCCGTGTTTGTGTGCCATTTAAGGATGGTGCCCTCTCCTTTCCGGTTTGTGAGCTGCCTCGACAGCTGGCAGTGTGCAAGGCTGTGGTGTTGCAAGTGCTAATGGACAACATGCTTGCATACGGGACGAGGGATGGTGCTTGCCTCTTCTCTTTGGTGAGCCGCCTCGACTGCCTGCTCTTAGGTGCGGTTGCCAGGTAAGAACCAGAAATGAGTGCACAAGTGGAAATGAAAAGACTGGGCCAGCCCAAACAAAGGCCGGGTGCATGAAGGAAAGGCTCCCGAAGTCACTAGCAAGCTGGCGAGGGTCTCCCATGCGCGGGTGTAGGTAAGGATGGCAAGTAAGTGCTGGTATGAAGGGAGTGGATAAAGATACAAACGGCAAATTATCTGTGGTGGTTTCGGGCGGATGATGTCTGAGGTGACGAGGTAATTGGCGTACATGAGCTGTTGGTGGTAGGGGCGGCAAGACAAGTGCTGTTGATGAGTAAGTGGTGGTAAAGGTGGCCATGTAAGCGCCAGCCCTGAGCTGGTGTTCAGACGGTTGGCACCAGAAGCGACAGGTATTCTAACAAGTGATCAGTGTTGGTAGAGGGGAACGGACGGTAGTAGAGATGGTCATTAAATCGCAAGTCCTGGCTTGGCTTTAATAGGTGGCACCACAAGTGTCTGGATAACAAACAAGTGCTTGGTGTTGGTGGAGGGGGTTGTTAACAGGTTCATGTACCTTGCCACCTTTCCAACTCACGCGGCCTTTTTTGGCTGGCACAGTCTTTCTTCTTCTTTACTGAGCCAGATGAGGATGGTGTAC
Source organism: Dunaliella primolecta (assembly GCA_914767535.2). Taxonomy (NCBI): domain Eukaryota; kingdom Viridiplantae; phylum Chlorophyta; class Chlorophyceae; order Chlamydomonadales; family Dunaliellaceae; genus Dunaliella; species Dunaliella primolecta. Next base: position 2,086,277 of record OU611757.1, on the reverse strand, counting down.
TAGCAGGAGCTGCAAAGATATTAGAAGAATAATGATGGGCGCCATCGCAGGAGTAGGTCCAGCTTTTCATCACAGCCGGCACACCATTAGGACAACAAGGCACGATTTTGTGGCAAAGTTATGACAGGGCATCATTCTGTAGAGCATGCCTTTTTGGTAGCATTCTTAGGTATGACCGCCTTATCACCATCCAGGTGGCACACCTCTGTGCATTCAATTGCATCACGGCACACTCTGTAGGGCAAACAGGAAAATTTGTGACGATGATCATGACAGGGCATCATGACAGGGCATCATTTCACAGAGCGTGCCTTCTTGTCCGCATCCTTGCGTGTTTCAATCGCCTTATCACCATGTGTGTCAGTGTGGCACTGCCAATCTTCGCTTCTGTTTGGCCCAATGTGTTCTCTGAAAAATGATGTGTGTCTGCTGTTTTCAGCCGTTTGCTCCACGTGTTTGCTTGGCACTTAGAAAAAGAATGCGCTTTCTCAGACATGACGTGTACCTTCTGTTTGTTTCAGGCAGCATCGCCAGACGAAGAAGCTCTGGTGGAGGGCGCCGCGCAGCTGGGCTTCCGCCTGAAACACCGCACGTGCGTGTATTTGTTGGCCATGCACAGTGCCAAGATTTCACCGACTTTGGTGGAGTGTCTGTTTGCATCTAGCTGTATGTGGCCGTTGGCCAGCTGTTTGCTCTGTTTAGGAGCACGGCAAGGTTATTGTTGCTTTTGAAAATTAATATGGCTCATGAAAACATATATCTCCTGTCCATGGCAGTGGATCATTGGTTGAGTGCATCACTCTTCAGTTCTTTGTACAGCAAGCTTTGCGGCAGTGGCAGCGGCAGTGGATGCAATCTATGGCTGGAGAGGGTGCTGGGGCAGCTAGTCAATTGTACGGGGAAAAGAAATTCTCACGAGCACATAACTCTTTTGTTTCTGCAGCTGCGTGCTGTGTTTGCTCTGCTTGTATGTGACCGTGAGGAGTTCTCTTGCTCACCTCATTGTTTTCTGTTCCACTGGAAGACCGGGGGATGACGCCATATGTGCCCTTCCTTTTTGATGTGTTTTCACCATGCGCTCATGCACATCTGCCTAGTGTCTTGTCATAATTGGCTAACAGCCTTTAATTACAAGACTGTTATCAAGTCTATAGTGATTGACCTGCAGCCTTCACAAGTATGTTGATGACCTGCTACATTCCTCCATCTGCTTCAATCCTTTTTGGGCACTCTTTAGCTGCAGTACAATGCACATGTGCACAGCTTTGTCGAGGCGCAGAGTGCACTTGCTCCATGCACTGCAAGCATAAGCATTGTCGCAAGCCTGTGTTTGTATCCTTTAACAGTCTGTTTTAAACTGTGAGTGACCAGTATTGAGGCACCAAAAATTTTTGCAACCTGCCATTTGCTGCAGGGCTGTTAGCGCTGGAGTTGGATTTATGAATGTTTGCAACCTGCCATTTGCTGCAGGGCTCTTAGCGCTGGTGTTGGATTTATAAATGTTTGCAACCTGCCTTTTGCTGCAGGGCTGTTAGCGCTGGAGTTGGATTTATGAATGTGTGCAACCTGCCTTTTGTTGCAGGGCTGTTGACGTGGAGCTGGACAGCCATGGGGAGGTGCTGCACTATGAGGTCCTGGCGATCTTGGAGTTTGACAGCGACAGGAAGCGCATGAGCATCATTTGCAGGTGCTGCACTCGCTGTGTGTATATGTCGTTCATTTTTGGGCACATTGGATGATGTGCACGTAGCAGTTGGAGCTCACAATTGGGATGTGCCGCACAAGGCGGCCCAGATCTTCTGTTGATGTTGGTTTGTATGCAATACACACTCCATTTGTACGCCGCATGAGGCGGCTCAGGTCTTCTGTTGATGTGGTTTTGTATGGAACACACACTCATTTGGATGCCGCACAAGGCGGTTCGGGTCTTCTGTTGATGTGTGTTTATGTGCAGCATGCTTGAGGCAGAGGAGATCAGATTGAATTGTGTGTGTGCGTGCGTGCGTGCGTGCGTGTGTGTGTTTGACCTTAATTCCACTCAGGATGTAAATGGTTGGAAGTGGCTGCAGGTCACGTCCTCTCCTTTGACCCAAATTGATGGTGATTTACACTGACAGGACCTGCGGAAACCCCCCCCTTACAAGTTATGCGCGCCTAAATTTGCTGGTCGCGGATACCTTGAGAGCATTGTGATTGACAAGGACAGGAGTGTGTCCCATCCAAGACCTTCCCCATGCCGAGAAGCACAAGTCCAGCGTTATGCATCAAATGCCAGGCTTGCTTGTAATCCTGATGGGCGGGTATGTTCATGTGCTCTTCAGCTTCCCTGTGTGAAACTACTTTTGCTGCGTGGCCCCATCAAGTGTCCCGTGTAGCTTGACGCACCTGCTCAACACGCATGTGCAGGTGCCCTGATGGGCGACTTCGCTTGCTGTGCTCTTCAGCTTCCCTGTGTGAAATTACTCTTGCTGCGTTGCCCCATCAAATGTCCCATGTAGCTTGAGGCACCTGCTCAATACGCATGTGCAGGTGCCCTGATGGGCGACTTTGCTTGCTGTGCTCTCCAGCTTCCCTGTGTGAAATTGCTCTTGCTGCACTGCCCCATCAAGTGTCTCATGTAGCTTGACGCACCTGCTCGACTCAACACGCATGCGCAGGTGCCCTGATGGGCGGATACGCCTGATGTGCAAGGGCGCGGATGGAGTGATCATAGAGCGCCTGCATGGCGAGCAGAAGCTGCTGGCCAGCGTACAGGCGCACCTGGTGTGTGTGTTTCAGTGTTTCCGTGCATGTGTATGTGTGTCATAGTGTTTCTGTGCATGTATGTGCATGTGTGCCGGTGTTCGCTTCAAAAATCCTTCAGTACTAGTCCATGATTAAATTGAGGATATGCTTCCTATGCAGCATATTCAAGTAAAAGCGAGGTTTGACTGATCACAATTCTGGGAGTGTGTGATCAAAACTGCTCATCACAAGCATCAGGAGCAAATGCATGGTTCCAGGTTGCCCCATCCACAGCACTCTCAGTGTTTGATGCTTGGCAGGAGCGCTCCTCTGCATAGGAAGCCTTGCGTCTTGTTGCATCACTCAGCAGAAGCACGTGTTGCATCGCACTGCAATAGCAAGATGCGTCCAACTACATGATTGGTGACCAGCGGGACTGCACCTGTATTTTTTCCTCATTGTCACGCCTGTAGTGCAAGCTGTGTAGGGTAATTAGACTGCATGATCACGGCTGCTGTGCATGCTGCGTAGGGTAATGCTTGCAACCAGGTGCTGACATGATATTGGGCTTGGCTCCTTTGTCCAGATGGAAAGTGCTGTTTGACTTGCTGCTTGATGCGCTGTTTTGATTGTAAGGTGTGGATCCCACTGAAACTGTCTGTGTTGCATGTCCCACTGTTGTTTATTGTGAAGTATATCCCAACGTGTATCCCAATGTCACCCGGGATCAATGAAAAGTGTTGGGGTCATCGAACCTCCATTACTGTTTTGTGCATGCATGGACTGTGCTGGAGGAGACGTCATATTGCAACTGCATGCCGCGATATTATTGCAGGAGCAGAGGTCGCAAGTTGGGTTGTGAATTGCAGCTGCGATGTATGCTTCTCTCTCTCTCTCTCTTTCGTCACTCTGTATCGTCTGATGCATGTATCGATTGACTGTGCAGGAGGAGATGTCGCAAGCGGGGCTGCGGACGCTGTGTGTGGCAGAAAAGGAGATTTCAGAAGAGGATTTTGCAGCATGGTGAGGCGGATCTGGATGAAGGGGGTGGAGGGTCTGCATGCAGTGCTTCGTTCAGTGTTTAGAATGCCAACCTGGGGAGGAGCCGTCACAAAGTTGGAAAGGGCATGGTTGGGACGCATGTATCTTAATAAGTGTGCCTTGAATTGTGTGCCAGTCCAGCCCATTGTAACAGACATTATCTTAGAACTCATGAGTCAACCTTGATCAGCCAAGATGTGGGCTACTGAAGTAGTGCCCCCCACTACTGAGCGTCTTCCAGGTAGCGGTGGGCTGAGTGAACGCAAATTGTTCATTTCATCTTCGTAAGTGTTTCATACTCTGGTTTTCATGAGAGAAAAAAAAAACATGCAACAGTGGCATGTTCAGAATATCCATGCAGAGGCAACAGCTGTAGGCGCAGGCGCAATGGAGGACCTTGCAAGCGCCCTGCGATCCCTCCTTGCGGATATTGTCACAGAATGATTTTCCGCACATTCATGCATTCCCCTTCTTACAACTGGATTCCTCAGAATGCAATACGCACCCTTTGGAGAAAGATATACAGGATGCACAAGGAAAGTGTTATGGGTCTGCACAGCATGCATGTTGCAGTCCGTTTTGGCCCAGTAAGAGAGCCAACCTGCTACCTAGCTGTCTTAGGGCTGACACCATTCCTTGGGGATCAGCATACAGGAATATACGTCACATACTCCAGCGCTTTTAAGTTGTGTGCAGCGCTACGTAACAGTTCCACTGTTTAATGATGCCGCTTACTATGGATCGGCATGGAGCGCAACATGAGGGGCTCTTATAGCGCAACTGGCAAATGTCAATCCCTCCTCGTATTTGCTCACCATTTGCATCAGTAGTGTGAATATTTGCCTTTACCCCAAATTTGAGCAACCAAATGTTTCTAGTTGCATTCGTGTCCACTTCACTGCGCCGACAGTATGGAACAGTAAGCATGCTGCGTGCGTTGGGTTGGCCCAAACATATGTATGTTGGGTTCTATATGCCGTGTCTTCCTCTGTTTTGCAGGGAACCACTGAGTTCTTTGCTTGCATAAGAACTCAGGTTCTTGGAGGTTGCAGGGAGTGAGATGAGTGACCTGTGTATTTTCCTGTATCTCAGTTTTTTTTCTCTCCATCTTTTTGTATTTCCAGTATCTCTCTTCAACTTGCCTCAGGCTAATTTTTTAAGTCTGAGGCACACTTCCTGCCTTCTTTTTGTCTGTCCTTTCTTCCCTTTTATGCCTGACAAGTTGTTGAGTTGGCTGTGTAAATGCAACATTCCTCATGCATCTCACAATGCAACCGGAATAGAACATGTGAAACATATTGTGTACATGAAAGAAGGCCAGCCCTATGCTTATGTGGCCATGGGGGACTGAACAGAAGACAACCACTGTGCCTGATGCCTCAGGGAATCATTTCTGATACATTGTTTGCTCCAGGATGGAGCAGTGGCATGCTGCACGCATTTCCTTCTTGGTCATTGCAGACCGTGCGGAGAAGATAATAATTGTGTTTGGTGATTGAGAGAATCACTCTGCTCTGTTGTCTGCTTCAGGATGGAACAGTGGCATGCAGCATGCGTGGCCATGGAGGAACGTGAGGAGAAGATCGCCGCTGCATCTGATGCCATAGAGAAGGACCTAAATCTGCTGGGTGCCACTGCTGTGGAGGATAAGCTGCAAGATGGAGTGCCTGAAGCGGTGGATGCGCTCGTGAGCTCAGGCATCAAAGTGTGGGTCATGACAGGTATGTGTCTTCTGCCGCAGGCAGTCTGTACATGAAGCAATATCAGGTGCCTTGGACAGACAGCATGATTATTGATGATGATGATGATAATGATGATGATGATGATGGATAGACAGAATGATGTAGGTAGTCCATCCTGGAATGGACAGCACGATGCCTGAAGTGAGGGGCATGCTTGTGAGCTTGAACATCTTGGTGCTCTGCATGACCATTTTGTGCGCTGGGTTGCTGGGAGACTTGAGCCACGACCATGGAGTGGAGGGTACGCTCTCAAGGGCTCAGACACCCCTGTCATTGTCAGTGCCAAGGATCGGTATGGATCCCCATCATGAGTGCAACATGCTCGTGCCTGTGCCTGTGCCTGACTGAATGATACAGTGCATCATGAGGTGCTGGGCCTGGCCTCTCGTCCTCTCCTAAGAGAACACCTGCAGACTTTTTATCGCGCGCACACGCGCACACACACACACACAGCAACACACATATACACACACAAGCCACTCATCACAGGTGGTATGTTCGGCACCGCTACATTCCTTGCCGACTACCTTTGAGCTGTTCTGCCAAGGCATATTGCTAATGATGCACACGCGTGTACGCGCGCACACACACACATACACACACGCACATGCACGCGCGCACACACACACACATACACACACGCACATGCACGCACGCACACACACACATACACACACGCACATGCGCGCACGCACGCACACTCACATGCATGCGCACACAAACACACGCACTTGCACAGGCGACAAGATTGGTACTGCCATCTCCATCGCCAATTCGTGTCGGCTGTTCAGCCCAGGCATGCCGCTGGTGATCCTGAAGGAGCAGGACTTTGAGGATGCTGTAAATCAAGCTGCTGGAGGTGAGGCATGTCCTCTAGCCCTGGATGTAGCCTAAAATCCCTGAAAGCCGTGATTCCAGGACTTAGATAAGTCGTCCCCAAGTGTAAACCTTGCGATGAAACCATGTGCAAGCGTGTGCCGTACGCAGCATTTTTTTTTATTATGGGTGGAATGACGCATCAGTCTGGGTGTTCTAAATGCTCAAGATCGTGATTTGGAAAAGGAGATTTTTTTTCAGGGATCTGCTTGCAATGGTGCTTTGAAGTGGCCCCGAACAAGGAGCCGTAACATGGGTGCTCCCTTAGCCTGAAACCTGAAGGAGGCAAGGGGAGGCTACTTTGCAGCGGCCCTGCAGGCTTATCAACATGACACAGCTCAATGTGACCATGTGAAGCTTCTCGGACAGGTGTTTTCGTCGTGTGCTGCTGCACATGCACAGGTGGCTTGCGGGACACTCCAGACCAAAGGCACAGCTTCTCAGGCAGGCTTTTATCGTTGTGTGCTGCTGCACACGCACAGGTGGCTTGCGGGACACTCCAGACCAAAGGCACAGCCGGAGAGCTGCAAGCAGCTTAACCAAGGAGGACATCGTACTCATCGAGCGCAAGGTGTGTGTGTGTGTGTGTACTTTTGTGTGTGTGCGCGCGTGTGTATACAATGACTCGTGTACGAATGACCTTTGTTTTTATGATGTGGACATCATGGATTTTAGCTGGGATTGAATTTCCAAGCAGGTCTCTGTGTGGGTTCTTTAATACACCTTTGTTGAACAGTTGCTTTCGCCAAACAGAGTTTTTTCATACCAACAGAAACATGTGGTTGTTTGGAAGTGCATGTTTCAGGCATCCTATAGATGGAGTGCACTTACTCATAGGCATTGTGCCACGCATGGGCACACATTCATTTTCTGCTAGATGTGTCATGCATGCACGCAATGAGTTTGGACCATCCCATGCACGCACATTCAGCCCTTGGTCACCGGTTTCAAGTCTGAAAGTGCACGTTCCGAGCATGCTTTGATAAGCTGATGCTGCTCATGGTGGAGAGAAAAAAGAGAGATTGAAGAGAGCAAACTAGACAGTGAAATGCTTTGGGAACATATGGAAGCTGATGGAAACCCAGCCTGCAAGGAGACGCGCATGGAGATCCGTAAGGGGATACGCATGGAAACATAAGGAGACAACATTAAAACTAGTAGACCCAGCCTGGTGGCAAGTGCGCTCATTCCATGCTTGTTCTCGCAAAGCTTGAGGGAATGGCCTGGCGTCAATTACGCTCATTCCATGTGTCAAACGTTTAAGAAGGAGTATGGCATCAAGTGTGCTCATTACATGCTTGCCCCCGCAGATCTTGGTGGAGAAACCTGGCCTCAAACATGCTCATGCCATGTGTCATACTGTTAAGGAGAAGCCTGGTGTCAAGTGCGCTTACTCCATGCTTGCCCTCGCAGATCTTGAAGGAGAAGTCTCCTTTAGTGTGCTCATGCCATGTGTCTTACTGTGAAGGACAAGCCTGGTGTCAAGTGCGCTTATTCCATGCTTGCCCTCGCAGATCTTGAAGGAGAAGCGCCTGGAGGTGCAGCGTCATGCGTACGCGCAGCAGCAGCAGAACAGCAGGGGGGATGCAGGATGGGCTACATTCACCAGGTGGGCATGAGAGCGCGCTTACGCGTGTCCATCGGAACGTGCATACCAAACAGCAAGCATGCGCACTGCGCATTTTTGGTATGTTCTGTGTTTGGTGTCTCCTTGAGGTGAGCAGTGTGTGCAAAATTTGTTCTTGCTGTAGCATTCCAGCCCAAACTGCAATGGTTTGGCAACTCTTGCCGCACTGGTGGGCTTTGCCGGGGTGTGCGATTCCATACTCTCGCTCCTCTCTATCGTCCTTCCAGCAGCCCGGTCCTCTACTTTTTCCTTTTCCTCTGCTTTGTTCTTTCTTCCACTTAGTCCTTGCAGCAGCTCCTCTAGCCTAGACCATGCAAAAGAAAAGAGATTAAACAACGCCAGCCAGCACAATGCGCTCAATCAGGGTGCGGCGGTGGCCTTGGTCAGAGATGGGCGACTCGTGACTTGCTATAATTTTGCACTGCTCCCTCCACCTTGCAGTGGCTAGGTCATAGATGGGCTTCTTTCAGCTCGCAGCTTGCTTTGCACTGCTTCCTCCTCCTTGCAGTGACTTCTCCAGCCCGGACCATGCAATCACTCAGGGCGCTGCAGTGGGCCTGGTCATAGATGGGGGTGCCCTGTCTGTGGCGCTCCATGCTGAGCACATTGACGAGCTCGTGTCCCTGTGTACCAGCTGCAAAAGTGTGGTGTGTTGCCGGTGAGTGCGGTGTTTTGCAACAGAGGTGTGACCTCCGTGAGAGGGTGGGTGGCCGCTGCTTTGGAATACGGGGCGCTGTTTATCACATAGTGTGGCTGTGAACACCGGCTCCAATATGTCATGCATTATGATTGTGTCACCTGGCTACACACAGCAGGTTTAGGCATAATGTGTGTGAGATGCTCGCAGGGTTTCTCCCCAGCAGGAGACGTCTTATACAAAGCTAGTGCAAGTCACGTGCAAGGCCATCATCACGCTGTGTATTGGGGGGGAAATCGTGAAATGTACTGAGCAGCACATCACGCAGCACGCTGGGCACATGTGTGATGCTTGCAGGGTTTCTCCCCAGCAGAAGGCGTCTGTCACAAAGCTAGTGCAAGTCAAGTGCAAGGCCATCACGCTGGGCATCGGGGATGGAGCGAACGATGTGGGCATGATCCAGGTGTGTCCCATCATCCAGTTGGGGGTCCTTGCTTCTGGTGAGTCCTTGGAGCCTCCTTGCCCGCTGAGAGCCCCATTCGAGCAAAAGATGAATGTTGGACATTATGAGTAAGGTGTATGTATAACATGAGCATGGCATGAGGAAGGTGTGTGGCAGACGTGCAGCAGAGCTGAGTGCCCCATACAAGCAAGGTGCATATCAGAAATGACTTGGATGTATTGAGCATGGCATGAGGAAGGTGCGTGGCAGACATGCAGCACAGAGCTGAGTGCCCCATACAAGCAAGGTGCATATCAGAAATGACATGGATGTATTGAGCATGGCATGAGGAAGGTGCGTGGCAGACGTGCAGCACAGAGCTGAGTGCCCCATACAAGCAAGGTGCATATCAGAAATGACTTGGATGTATTGAGCATGGCATGAGGAAGGTGCGTGGCAGACATGCAGCACAGAGCTGAGTGCCCCATACAAGCAAGGTGCATATCAGAAATGACATGGATGTATTGAGCATGGCATGAGGAAGGTGCGTGGCATACATGCAGCACAGAGCTGAGTGCCCCATACAAGCAAGGTGTATTTTAGCCATGATGAGCATGGCGTGAGAAACGTGCATGGCAGACATGCAGGGGAGTGAGATTCCAAAGCAGCAGGCACTCTCAAGCATAGCCGGGTGTGACAGGTCATTTTTGTCTCCTTGGTCTATTTGAAGGAAAGGATTTGCATGAAGCCGTATCTTTGGACATTGGTCCTAGCATTTCCTTGCAAATGTAGACATTCACATACACTACGCCCCTTGAAAGCCAAGGGCACACCAAATCCTGCATCTCCTCTGCACACACAGGCTGCATAGAAAGGCACACACACACTTGCATGCCCATATCTTGGAGCCAAGGCACACAATTGTTTCTCTTGCAATGCCGCCGCTGCAGGCTGCACACATGTGCTGCTGCACACGTAAGCTGCACACAGAGGCACGTGCACGTGCATGCGCATGTCTCAGAAGCCAAGGCACACACAACTGTTTATCTAACCCCTTGCAACGCTTTTACAGGCTGCACACATGAGCTACTGCTCACCAAGGTCGCACCCACAAGCTGCACACAAGGGCACGTGCACATGCAGGCGCGTGTCTCAGAAGCCAAGGCACACGAAATTGACTCTTTTTTCGCAACGCCTCTGCAGGCTGCACATATAGGCTGCGGCATCAGCGGGCGAGAAGGGCGGGCTGCTGTACTCGTCAGTGACTACTCGTTCGCGCAATTCAAGTGAGTCGTCAGGAGACCATGGCTGCCCCATCCTTTTCCTCAGCTTTTGTCCTGAACTGGGCAGCAGAGCACTCTCCACTTGCACTGCACCACTTGCACTGGACAGCTTGGTCCTGTGTGCCTGAACAGCAGAGCACTCCACTCTTGCCTCCCCAGGCAAACCCACAGCCATGGGTGCGGTTTCAATCACGTGTATGTGTGTGCATGTGCAGTGTGGTGACTGCACCACTTGCACTGGACAGCTTTGTCCTGTGTGCCTGAACAGCAGGGCACTCCACTCTTGCCTCCCCAGGCAAACCCACAGCCATGGGTGCGGTTTCAATCACGTGTATGTGTGTGCATGTGCAGTGTGGTGACTGCACCACTTGCACTGGACAGCTTTGTCCTGTGTGCCTGAACAGCAGAGCACTCCACTCTTGCCTCCCCAGGCAAATCCACAGCCATGGGTGCGGTTTCAATCTCACTTGTATGTGTGTGCATGTGCAGTGTGGTGACTGCACCACTTGCACTGGACAGCTTTGTCCTGTGTGCCTGAACAGCAGAGCACTCCACTCTTGCCTCCCCAGGCAAACCCACAGCCATGGGTGCAGTTTCAATCACGTGTATGTGTGTGCATGTGCAGTGTGGTGTGGTGTGGTGTGTGTATCTCAAGCCGCACGTCCGGCTTCCCTTGCGCATTCACTCTTGCCTCCTCAGGCAAAACCACAGCCATGGGTGCAGTTTCAATCATGTGTATGTGTGTTCATGTGCGGTGTGGTGTGGTGTGGTGTGTGTGTATCTCAAGCCTCACGTCCGGCTTCCCTTGCGCACTCCACTTGCCTCCCCAGGCATAACCACAGCCATGGGTGCAGTTTCAATCACGTGTATGTGTGTTCATGTGTGGTGTGGTGTGTGTGTGTTTCTCAAGCCGCACGTCCGGCTCCCCTTGCGCAACCACTTGCCTCCCCAGGCAAAACCACAGCCATGGGTGCAGTTTCAATCACGTGTATGTGTGTTCATGTGTGGTGTGGTGTGTGTGTGTTTCTCAAGCCGCACGTCCGGCTCCCCTTGCGCATCCACTTGCCTCCCCAGGCAAAACCACAGCCATGGGTGCAGTTTCAATCACGTGTATGTGTGTTCATGTGTGGTGTGGTGTGTGTGCATCTGAAGCCGCACGTCATGCTCCCCTTCACTTGCCTCCCCAGGCAAAACCACAGCCATGGGTGTGTGCCACCCCTGTATGTCACCCTAAGCCATGGGTGCACTCTGCGCTCAATAACTCATCTGATATGTCACTGCTCATGTGCAGCCCGTTCCTCACGCAAATTGGTGCATCGCAACAAATGCAATCACAGGCAAAAGCAGTTCAAATCACAAGTGTGTACATGTGCATGTGTGTGTACGTGTGACTCCACCACAAACCCTGGTCCCCTAGTGTAGGTTCTGTTGCATTTTTCCCCTGGTACGTCCGCATGCCTTGTTTGGCCTGCCCTTCTTGTTAACAATCATGAGGCGCTCGAGGAATTTGTTCATTGCTTTATCAGCTCTGGACGCTTCGTTCCTTGATTGTTCACCGGCATCACTCTTTGAATGCAATTAAAATGCAAACAAATTGGCATGCATGCTTGCCTGAGGTTGTTCTTATTCCGTTTTGATGTTGCAAGTGGTAATGCGCCCTACATTATATGGCAATGCCGTTCCAACCACTTTCATCATCGTCAATGCGGCAAGTGGTCATCTTTCTCCATACCTGCTGGTATTGAGCCTGCATGCACCACTGCTGGATGTGTTGCAGCTTATAAGTGCAACAATTGCAGGAGCATCCAGTATGAAATTGCTGCTTCATGTGTAATGTTTGCAAGTCCAATTGGAGCGACGGTTGCAATCCAATTGAACAAGTCGCTGCTTCAAAGTGTAAGAGTTGCGGCTCCAATTGGTGCAGTGATTGCAAGGGCATTCAATTGGATAAGTTGCTGCTTCAATTTGTGCTGTGATTGCAAGAGCTTCAATTGCTTCGTCGCTCATTGATAGAATGCTAAGGCGTGTACTGCACTGTTTGATTCCCTTTATCAGTAACCCCTTACATACTTGGCGCATCTGGTGTTGCTGCATGTCCACATCAGTGCACCTGGTGTTGCTGCATGTCCGCGTCAGTGCACCTGGTGTTGCTGCATGTCCACATCAGTGCACCTGGTGTTGCTGCATGTCCGCGTCAGTGCACCTGGTGTTGCTGCATGTCCGCGTCAGTGCACCTGGTGTTGCTGCATGTCCACATCAGTGCACCTGGTGTTGCTGCATGTCCGCGTCAGTGCACCTGGTGTTGCTGCATGTCCGCGTCAGTGCACCTGGTGTTGCTGCATGTCCACATCAGTGCACCTGGTGTTGCTGCATGTCCGCGTCAGTGCACCTGGTGTTGCTGCATGTCCACACCAGTGCGTCGTTTGTTTATAATGCATGGTCCACCAAGGACCAAGTTCCTTCCGACCTCCTGGGAGTTTGAGAGCTTTTGGGTGAAAACAGATCATTTGCTCATGCATAGGTCATTGGCTCATGCAGGAGTAGGAATTCACTGTAGGCAAATAGATCATCGACTCATCCAGAGAGGAACTTCTCAAGCGTCAATCGCTTGCTCAACCGTCAATGTGCTCATGCATGCCTGCAGGTATGTGGCCCGTCTGGTGCTGCTACATGGCCGCATCATGTACAAACGCAACACGGAAGTTGTGTGGTACTCATTCTACAAGAATTGGATGCACAACCTGACGTTCATCTTCTTCGCCTTTGTATCTGGTGAGGCCAGGATGATGTCATACACGCATACAGGCTAAGAGCGCCTGCTCTGACACATGAGTGTGCTTTAAGTTGATGGAATCAGATATGATTCCACAGATGTTGAGACCTGTTTTGGCTGCATCTCTTTCTCAGCCTGACATTTGCTCTCTGTTCTTTGTTGCTCGCAAAAAATACAGCCGCTTCAAAAAGTGATCAAGATGCGTCTTTGATGCACAGCAATGCTTTTATGTAGAAGGACATGGATGGGATACGTTGCTGTGATGCACAGCAATGCTTTTATGTAGAAGGACATGGATGGGATACGTTGCTGTGATGCACAGCAATGCTTTTATGTAGAAGGACATGGATGGGATACGTTGCTGTGATGCACAGCAATGCTTTTATGTAGAAGGACATGGATGGGATACGTTGCTGTGATGCACAGCAATGCTTTTATATATAAGGACATGGATGGGATACGTTGCTGTGATGCACAGCAATGCTTTTGTACATAAAGCGTCAAAGCGATGCAGGCATCCCATATTTTTATGGAACATCAGCGTATTCTGCATAAGGGCCTGTGCAGGTCTACACAAACAACTGCTACTTTTTAAATGATTGACCACCGTTACCCTCCTGCTCAGACTCATTTGGGGTACCTTCCTCCAACTTCATGCATGCGATCTTCATTGAAAATGCTCTTTGCTTCATGCAAATGATTTCACACGTGACAAACCTCATATGCGCTGCTTGCATAAACACGCTCCTCCTTTTGCACATGCCCTTTGCGCCCCGTGCTCATCTTTTTGCCAATGATATCCTTACACACGTGCCTGGCAACAACACGCATGCCACTGTCCTGATGTTTTTGGATTTACAACTCAAATGTGCGCACACACACATGCACACACACATGCAGCCTTCTCCTCCCAGCCATTGAATACCAGTGGGCTGTTAGCCACTTACAACCTGTTCTGGACATCCCTACCCATCATCGCCTACGCTGTGACAGAGCAGGTGAGGGATTCTGCTCACGCCGTGAATGTATGGCATTGTAACAGTGTGATAACTAGTGAGACTGTACAACTGTGTGTGTGACAGTTTGTATGATGTTATCAGTCGGTGAGACAGTCACGATGATGACTTTCTGCCTCCACAAGTATTTGTATGTACGCACAAACCCTCTAACCTCTGTGTGTGTCAATTGCAAATTGATTGAGTGCTCATGCAGGAGGCAACCCAGCTGCTTTCGCATGACTTGCATGGACGCCTGCTGCATCTCCTAAAGATGCTTTTTGTTTGTGTGTTTGTAAGCGCCTTTGTACGTCTGCTCTTGCAGGATGTGACCCAAGACACCGCGTCCAGATTCCCTATTCTCTACCAGGAGACCATGGCGGTGGGACGCCGCCATTTTTTGCTCACCCAATTGAAGTGGCTGCTCATAGTGAGTCGCTGTCTGCTGCCATGTCAATGTGCAGCAGATACAAACTTAGGCTGTTGAGAATGTTCATTTGCACTGCACCTGTGCTGGTCGCTGCTGCTACAGTTATTATTGACTGTGCGTGTTTTTGTGTGGTGCTCATGTGCGCTTGCGTGTGTGAGAGCTTGCGTGTGCATATGCTCAGCATCTGTGAGTGTTCCATTCATTGAATTACAATGCTGGTGAAGCTAAATCCCCCCAGCCTGCATGCCTCTTAGCTATTTTGTCACCTGATCCCCCTGTGCACATGGGAAGCTGTTTTTTCCTCACAAACACACACACACAGATACGCATCAGTTTAGGGTAGGGCAGTTCCATGCATTTGTGCGCCATGCATTTCAAAATCTACCTGCCAAGTTGCTGGAATATGTAGCAAGCACGTGCGGAATTGGCGAACTCTATGCCTGTGTGTCCTCCCTTCCCTGTTTCCTTTCCTTGTTCCATTGCCCGTTGCTCTGGGGCTGCTGACACGTGCTGGTTTGTTGACTTGCAAGTGATTCCCGTTTCATCCTCAGCACATGAGGAGCTGTTGTTTTGTTTTCTCACCCGTGTTCTCGCTGCCCCGTGTTACAGCAGGGCTGCTGGCATGCGCTGGTGTCTTACTTGCAAACGTTTGTTTATGAAATCCTGTGCGCATGCAGTGCTGTTGTTTTCTTTTCTTACGCATGGTCTCGCTACCCCTTGCTGCTGCAGGGCTGCTGGCACGCACTGGCGTGCTACTTTGTGCCCATGTACACAATGGTCACCCCTGATAAGAATGGCATCCCAGATGACTTCACAGAGATTGGGACCACCATCTATTTTGCCTCCATCATTGTTGTCAACCTGAAGCTGTGCATGAGGACACGGTGGGTTTGTTTGCTGGTTCCTTGTTGTAGCAGAAGGGTGTGCAAGGGTACGGTGTACATTACATTTTTTACATTACATTACATTACATTACAAGCAAGAAAGGCCTCCAGTCAAACCGACTGACTGCTAGCCAAGGGTACGGTTTAAATGTGCTTAGCTTTCATCAATCATGCTCAACGTAAAGCTGTGTGTTTGAGCATGGCAAGCCTTTGCAACCACTCCACTTGAGGACATGTAAAGAGCTGTGTGAGCGGATGCGTGAAGATGCCTCTGTGTGTGTGCATGTGTGCATGCGCACATGCAAATTTGTGCAGCTATGTGTCACGCAGGCTTTTATTCCAGATTATGTGCAAAAGCTTCTATGAGACACATGGGGCAGCCCAGATCCGTTGATGCGATAGTGTGGTGGGCATTGCACACTGTGTGCCCCTGCATCAATATGGTCACATTGGGCACTGTGTGCCCCTGCATCAATATGATCACATTGCGCACTGTGTGCCCCTGCATCAATGTGATCACATTGCGCACTGTGTGCCCCTGCATCAATATGATCACATTGGGCACTGTGTGCCCCTGCATCAATGTGATCACATTGCGCACACCATTGGCATCATCCGCAAGGCTCTTGTGACAACTCACCTGCGTGATCTCGAAATGACCACCTGTGTGACCTTGCGTGATCACCTGTGATGCTGACGTCTGCGACATTCATCCGCATGGCTCTTGTGGTAACTGCACGCATCGTTGGCATCACCCGCGTCACTCACGTGGCTCACCTGCATGATCCTACAATGCAATACCATCATCCGCGATGGTCATGCGCATGGCCCTTATGACTCGCTGTGTCATACTGGTCATTATCATTGCCATCATCATCATCACAAGTGGCCTCATCATCAAGCCGGACCTCAGGCAAGGGCGATTGATGCTTCAAAGGGGCATCATGGCCATCATCAATCATCATGGTCTGATGCACCATCTGACCTGTGCAGGCACTGGACCTGGATCAACCACACCATCGTGTACCTGTCCATCTTCCTGCTTCTGCCCTTTATTTGGCTGTATGGGCTGGTGTGGGAGGTGCGTAGCTGTGTGGTGCATGTCACGGAGCATTCATGCGTCCCCAGATGGTGGGGTTAGGTATGGCTTGAGTGCTGGTAGGTGCATGTGGAGTTGCGACTAGGTAGGTACACATGGAGTTGCAGCTTGGACCCGGTCAGAGGCCTGCGTCAGGGGACCTTTTCTTAACGCACGCAGCCAAACTTGACATGCGTAGTCTCCTCTGTTCTTTTGAGAGCTGCCCCCTCTCAAGCATCCTGCCACGGCACTACTGGCCTGGCGCCATCCTCCTGCCAGGGCACTCCTGGCTTTGTCAAGGCAAGGGGGGGATGGCGGCTTGGTTTCCTGTTTGTGGTGTGCCTTGTTAACCTGCAGATCTTTCCTGGTATATGCCCCTCTGTTTGCCTGGCTGCTTTTTTTTCCTGTACATGCGCAGCGTGCACAGAGCTGCAGACCTTCAACTCCTGCGTATGAGCTGTTGACCTCATTCCCACACACACACAAAGTGTACTTGCGCACATGCTGCAAACCTCTTCCCATGCACAAGCATGCATGTGCAAATGTTTTGGACTGGCCCATGCTCGGGACGACATTCCTGCGCATGAGCTGTTGACCTCACTCCCACACACACTAAGTGTACTTGCGCACATGCTGCAAGCCTCACTCCCATGCACATGTGCACCCATGCTGTAGACCTCGAGCGTGCCTGGAACAGCAGACATGAGCCGGATGGCGGACCGGCTGTACTCGTCGTCGCGCTTCTGGCTGGCAGGTGAGCCGCGGCATCATTTTGCTCCAGACCAGTGCAATATTGTGCTCGCTTGTGTGTGAGCATGTAGTGTGTGCCTGGCAGTCCGCGTCCGCAAGGACGAGTGTAAGTGTGCCTGCAAGAGTGTCCGCAGTGCCTCTGCAAAAGCTTGTGCAGGAGTCTGGTGTGCCTGGCAGTCCGCGTCCGCAAGAATGTGTGCAAGTGCGCCTGCAAGGTGGTCTGCAGCAGTGTCTGCAGTGCCTCTGCAAAAGCTTCTGCAGGAGTGTGGTGCGCCTGGCTGTGTGTGTATACTTTGGGTATACCCAGCGGGTGGGTAATGGAGTGTGGGGACCATGGCCTACACTTTGTCCTCTTGTTGCAGGCACCATCCTTGCCCCTGCAATGTCCCTCCTCCCTGACATCATGGTCATGGCCTGCACGTGTACGCTGGTCGTATCATGGCCTACACCTATGCGCTTTTTACGTCATGGCCTACACCTGTGCGCTTTTTACGTCATGACCTAAGCTTGTGCGCTTTTCACGTCACGGCCTACACTTTGTCCGCTTGTTGCAGGCGTCATCCTTGCCCCTGCAATGTCCCTCCTCCCTGACATTATGATTATGGCCTACCAGCGCACCTTCTACCCCAGTACAGCGCAGCTGCTACAGGTGTGTAATGACTTAGCAAGGGGGTTGCATTTTGTGCATGTGGGTGTGCTTGTGCACGTGCATGGTTGCCTGGGGGGTGCATTTTGTGCATGTGGGTGTGCACGTGCATGGGTGCCTGGGGGGTGCATTTTGTGCATGTGGGTGTGCATGTGCATGGGTGCCTGGGGAGTGCATTTTGTGCATGTGGGTGTGCACGTGCATGGGTGCCAGTACGCAATAGCAGAGTCCTGCTGGGCTTGCCTTGCAGAACTGCATTCCTGTAGCTTCTTTCATGACAGAGGCGGTATGTATGGGTATGCGTGTGGATGTGAGTCTGAATCTGGGTATGCGTGTGGGTGTGAGTAGTCTGGGTCTGGGTGTGTGTGTGTTTGTGTGGGTGTGGGTGTGGGTGCGTGTGCGCTGGCATGCAATTGCAGGGCCTTGCTAGGCTTGCCTTACAGGCACCGCGTTTGCAAGGCTTCATGCAGGGCAGTGTGTGTGTGTGTGTGCTTGCGTGCATGCGTGCGTGTGCGTGTGCACGTGATTAGCGCCATGCTTTGACTGAACAGCTCTGAAAGAGTTGGCAAGGACGGTGGAGGTGCCGAACATGTCACTTGTGATGTGTGGCATGTGTGTGTATTTGTGTGCGTATGTGTGTGTGTCATAGCATCATTCAGCGGCAGCGTACCTCACTACACTGTACTCGTTGCTACTCCTTAATTTGACCTAACCTCTTATCTGGCCCTGATCATTTACTGCTAGAATTGGTTCACTCAAGTGGCAGATGTTGGGGCATACTCAAAAGTTGATCGAGTGGCAGGTGTTGAGGCATACCCGATAGTTGATCGAGTGGCAGATGTGGGGCATACCCAAAAGTTGATCGAGTGGCAGATGTTGGGGCATACTTAAAAGTTGATCGAGTGGCAGATGTTGGGGCATGCCCAAAAGTTGATCGAGTGGCAGATGTTGGGGCATACCCATAAGTTGATCGAGTGGCAGGTATTGGGGCATACCCATAAGTTGATCGAGTGGCAGATGTTGGGGCATGCCCAAAGTGCCTCTGGCATGACTTGCACAGGTGCTCAGTTGGCACATATGAGATGATGTTGACGCGCGCACATGCACACACACACACACACACGCACACGCATACACACACACGTATGGTGCGCGCGCAGGAAGCGGAACACGCGGGTGCGCGAGTGACCGGCATGCGTGGCATTCCACGCAACGTCAATGCAGCGGCTGGTGCTGAGGAGCCTGCGGAGGGAGGCCTGATTGAGCTGCGAGCCATGATGCCGAATAAGGCAGAAATGTCTGACGCGTACGGACAGCCGCAGCAGGGGAAGAAGAAGAAGGGCGCCAGGGGGGGGGGGGCCGAGTAGTGAGTTCTGGGTATGAGAGTGAGTGACATCCGCGTACTCATTTTTTTTATGTCCTCAAGATGGGGAGGTTGGAGAGAATGGGAACACCTATGTGCGATGTGCTGAGATGTATAGAATTGATTCACCGTACTCTTTTTGCCCTCTGGAGCTCTGTATGTATCCTCTCCTTTTTTCACTCTCAAGTTAGAAGCCTGTGCTGGAAGTGCTGGATACCAACCAGCGTGCATTGAGGAAAACCCAACAGTCAGCGCTGGTACTAATAGAGACATGGTTGTCTGCCATCCCCACCTGTGAGCAGCCCCCTGTAAGCAGCCCGTCCCATGGCCCCCATTCTCAGTCCCCCATCGCTTGGATTGCTCAATGAATGGCATGTTTGGTGTTGGTGGTTCTGGTTGTTATAGCATGGTGGTGCAGTGCATTTGCAACTTTAAAGGCTTACTCTTGATTGCTTGACTGGCTTGAAGCCAAGATGATAGATGGGGTTTATTATGAAGTAGTTGATCTAGAGTCAAGTCTTACAAGGATAGTGTGACGCTTTTATTGCAGGGTGTGCATAAAAGGGGTTTTGTGCGTGGACTTGATCCATGTAATGTTCCGTGCTGGTCTTGAACAGTCAAGGTACATGATAATGGTTTGGTGTCTGAGCTGTGCGCTTAGCCAAGATGGAAAGTGAATCATACATGCCAGGTCCGGCTACCATGTGCTCTGTATGGGTTTCCTTCTCGACCTTTTCATCCCATCAATAGATGTGGTAGTATTTTTGCTTTTGCGTAGCAGAAAAAGGGGGTTACAAGGAGGCATACAGCCTGGTACCCTGGTGATACACACTCACACAGCATCATGCTTTGATGATCAAAATGTGTAAGGTTTACAAGGTTTACAAAGGAGTTCAGTCTTCAGTCAGAAAGCACACACTCACACAGCATCATGCTTTGTGATCAAAATTTGTTAACCGGCATGATAAGCACCTGAACTTACGAACCATATCTTGAGAGTTTGAGTATCCCTTGTTTTCCAAACAATGAAGAGTAGCCAAGTAGGGAATAGAGCCTGTGTCTGCAAAGTGATGAAAAGGCATGAACAAATCCTGGAACTTGTCCTCATATTTGACAATGGAAGAAAAGCATATGTCAACCAACAAGTTGCATTTTAAGGAGCATTTTCCTGGCGAGTAAGCTTGCTACGGTCTCGCCACAGGGCCCTCAAACCTTAAATAAGATCTAGCTAGCCTAGAGAGACAGAGAACAGAGCAAACGGGTCCCAGACGGTAGTCAGCCATGCTCCTGGATGCCTGGATTCTCCCTTTTTTTGCCAACCACTGCTGCATACAAGGGGTTACAAGGGGTTGGCCTACAGCCTGAGAATCTGGAATGGCTGCTGCATACCGAGCAAACCGGATTCCCCAAAACCCCTTATCGATGAATTTTCTGAACCTGTGGATGGTACGGCATTTTTACTTGGATGCTTGAATTTTGGCTTTTCGTCTGCCAGACAGAGGTGAGGCTTTCATGTACGAGATTTACAGATTTTACACAGGGGGACCTTCAGCCAGACTGTTCGGCTGATCGGCCTGTGACTGGTCCTCGCCAGCCAACATAATGTCCATAAGCTCAGAAACAAACGAAAAAAGCTTGTTGTTGTGTTGCAAGAGGAAATCAGAAACATCCTGGACACTGGCTTCAAGGATGCAAGTTGTTGTTCATGTACGAGAGGATCCATGGGGTTTACATTGGTGGCCTACAGCCTGAGACTCTGGCTGGTTTACAAGAGTTTACAATGGTGGCCTACAGCCCGAGACTCTGGCTGATGGCAGCTGGTGAAACAAGCTCAACCAGTATCAAAAATTGAGACCAAGTCTGACACAAATCTAAGAAGTCTGTATGAGTCTTGGTTTAGGAAAGCATTGATTTCAGAATCAGTGATAGTATGATGGCAAGCCAAGAATGGAATAAAGTCAGCGTTTGAAGGCGGAGCAAACACACGCAAAGTCTTAAACATCTCCTCAAAAAGGTCCTTGTATCTCGTGCGTAGCTCACGCACCTCAGTACATTTGCAAAAGAAAAGCACATGTTTTTCATCCTGGACTTCCCCACACTCACACTTATCACAGATACTTGAACCCCCAAGCCATTTACCAGACTCCACTCTCAAGTGATGAGCACGCAATCTAAATCTGCTAATGTTTCTGGTGAGGGAGACTCACGGCTCTTTGAGCCAATGTGTCTCTCTTTCCTTAATTGATGTAGGGAGAGTTTTCTCTGCCTACGTAGTTTTTTCTTTTTCTTTTTTTCTTTCTCAAAACATGCTTGTCCAAATCCTTGAACAGATACGAGGGGATACAAAAAGGAGCACCTCTGGGACCACTCTCAGAATTCCCACACCACTTATGGTACGTCACAACCTTCTTGTTAACTGCACGAGGACAAAAAACATCGGCCCCTCTCCACACTTTCTGCTGTCTGTATCGCAAATCACCAATGAACTCTTGCATGGGGATTTTCTCAGCTCTCAGCATGTTCTGTTTGAACGAATCACCATTCCGCATCCCACCAAAAGCATTAGAGACTTCAGCAGCCCAGCAAGAGGAATCAAAAGAAGCCAGACTTAAATCAGCCCTCAGCACACGACGCAAAACTTCACTATTGGAGTCAAGCATGCTATTAAAAAACTTGATGGAGGCACGGAACCAGAAGAACTGCAGAGGCTCCTGGCCACACTCTCTCAACACCGGCCAATTTGTAGTACTGTTCTTTACTCCAAGAATGCGCCTCAAGGAACACAGATGTCTTTTCTGCAATTGACTATCAAACTCACTGCCTTCTCTCAAGTAATGAGTTCCCCACACCTGGCACGCATACATCCCAGCAGGAATGCCATACACCTTAGACAACCAGAGCATAGCATGAGGCCTGTTTTTCAGGTCATGACCCTTGGCAAACTCCGATATCCTTCTCTGTGCAGCCATACAAGGCCGCACCGCATGCTCCTCAGCTACCTTTAAATCCATCTTTTTATCCAACAGCACTCCCAAATATTTGAACCTGTCCTTCTCTGGAAGGACCACTCCATCATACGAGGATCCATGGTGCAGTCATTACAGACAGTCCCTATAACGCTTATTGGACTCCACATCGGATGTGCAAGGTCATCCTGTCATCACTGTTAGAATTTCTCTAAAGCTGTGGTTACTGTGGGCAGTAGCAAACATCCCCTGCATCAAATTTTGAAAAATAAGATACGATAGGGTTGAAAACTAGAATGTCCCTCACTAAAGTTTTGTTTAGATCTCCACTAGCCCTTTTCTTTTTTGTAGCCTAGTGGTGGAAGGGACTTGCAGCTCTTTTGAGCCAATGAAGGCACAACCTAAAAAAAGAAAAGAAAGAAAAAGAAAAGTCTACGCAGGCCACAGGCCGCGTGCATTAAGGAAAGGTCCCTTAACTAGCAAGCTAGCAAGGGCCCCACCAGAGGTCCCTCAACACTACACTAGCTACAGCTAGCCTAGGAGAGGGAAAGAGACTGAACTAATGAGGATCAGGCAGATTGTCGGCCATGCCCTGAGACGCCCGGACTTTCCTTCTCCTTGTATCCACCTCCGCGCGCCCAGCGACACCCCCCCCCCCCCCCGAAGCCCCCTGTAAGCAAAGAGCATGTCTGCTGTTAATGAGTGTGGTTAGTCTCTGCATGGCATGACAGCTCAGCTTGAAAGCTATAATTTTGCTTTTTGTTTGGATAGGCCCAAATTGACAAGAGGTTTGATCGTGTACTCGTTGTAAATCGTCAGAAATTTCCTGCCTCGGTTGATGATCATGCTCATGAGCGATTGATGTGGTTGACGTGTGGTTGATAGTCTGTCTATGATAGTGCCAGCCACACCAATCAGGATGATGTGTAGAGTCACTTTGTTGTTCCTACTTGGATTCCTTGAGCTGCGTGTTTTAAGCCTGGTTATAGTGTGAGCGTGTTGAGTTGCTGCAGTTTCTAAAGTGATGAAGGGGTTGGTGTCTGGACAAAATTTCAGTTCAACTAGGTGAATGTCTCTGTCTTGAGGAGGGATCTTAGAAGGATCAAGGTGAGCTTGTCTGCCTGGGATAGATCTCACAAAGATAACATCAGGGCGGCTCTGGTGTCGGGCAGAGGAGCCAGTACCATTAGGAAAAACCCAGTCTGGAATGGCTCGTGAGATGTTTTCTGGGACTTGTATCCCCTGATCCAGGAGTCTCTCATTACGGCAGGCATTCATACCAATAAGGGATGAGCCAAACCTGTCTGCTAAGGGCTTTAACACAGAAGCTAAGGCCAACATGGTGTCTGTTGGTGTGCATACCACTCATAGTCGGATTTGGACATCTGAGGACAAGATGATTAATGCTGTCCATATCATCACACAGCGGGCATCTTCCATCGGTGGAAGACCTATTGAATCTAATGGCATGCTTTTGTGTGTAGACTGTCCCTGTGCGGTATTTGATTACATTTATCTGTTGCTTAAGAGTAATCTTAGGAGTAGACCAGAAGGAGTTGCTGATTTCCTTGTTAGCAAGTTGACAGGTTGGGTTGTGAGCTTCTATACTGGCAGTGGTGATCGGGGAAGTGGGTTGTATGGCATGGTTGAGCCTCTGCCAGCTGTTGTATTGGTAGCCAGAGATATCAGCAGAGCCTAATTTGTGCTTTTTATGCATTTGTAATTTAAGTTTGTCGGTCGGGTTGTTGAGGTAGTGGGTTGGGAAAGCGTGGGAACGGTGCAGGCTATCATTTTGTCCGTGTGAGGTCTTCAATGAGAGCCAGTAAAAAATGTGGAATGAGTCCCAGGCATGTGGGAGTTCAATATCTGTGGTGGCCGTGAGGGCTGCAGACCGTGCACAGGCGTCAGCCCCCTCATTGCCAATGATGCCAGAGTGGGCTTTGACTTTGTAGAAATGAATAGGATGAGGGGAATGCTCTAATATGGTTGATATAGCCTGAATGAGCTCTGCATGTAGGTGGTTCTTCATGCTCATTGGGTTAAGGGTTTGTTTAGAAATCTGGAGGAGGCAGGATGCACTATCAGAGGCAATGTCAATTTGCCCTTGTTGGAGTACCACTAAAATGCCTGCAAGTTCTGCTCTGTTGATGGTATTTGTAAGTCCACGGCCATTGGGTTTTATGTGCAGCTGCAAGTGTTGGGAGGGTGGAGCAGTGTCCCTTCCCGGTTTGTAAATACCTGAACCAGAAAGTGGTGGGGAATCATCATCTTTGCGTTTGATTACACTGCCATCAGTGTAGGTGATTTCTTTCCAGTCTTTGATCTTAGGTGTGAACATCTTTTTGTAGTTGGCAGGTATGAAAGCTGCCCTTGCCTGAGGGCACTTGTGTGAACGGTTATGTGTGTCAGGGGGGAGTGATTGGAATTTCTTTTTCCAAGTGTTTGATGCGAGGTGTTGGTGGGTACGCAGTGGCGTGGCAGGAACAGGACAATCCAGGGGTAGCCAGTGAGCTTCTGATACATCTTGGTTAAGGAGTTGGAACCAGTCTTTGTTTGCACTGTCAAGTGCTTCTCCAGCATTACGGTTCCAGACAACAATGAGTTGCATAGGATAAGAAGGTAGGGTGGGGTTAGGCATGGCATCGAACCAGTGCTGGGGTGTTGTAGGGGTGGAATTGGATGTTTCCTGTAGGGAATTTGGCAAGCACTTTTGCAAGACCCGGATAATGGTTAAGCCAACTCATTTAGGCATTGCAGCTGAAGCCTCTCCACTGGGGCAAAAGCATGAAGGTGGCAACTGGATCTGTGGTTTGGAGGGAGGGTCTGCTGGGCGCGTGGTGGAGGAGAGCAGGAGAAGGAGAGTCCGGGCGTCCAGGAGCAAGGCGGACAACCCTCCAGATCCTCATTAGCTATGTCTATGGCTTTCTCCTAGGCTAGTTGTGTCTAGTTTAGGTTTGAGGGCCCTTTGGTGAGACCCTTTCTAACTTGCTAGTCAGGAAGCCTTTCCTTAATGCACGGGGCGTTTTGGCTGGCATAGATTTTTCTTTAGCTGGAGAAATTGCACGGTAATTAAAAAGGACGGGAGGAGAACCCTCAATCTTCACTAAGTTCAGTATCACATCCATTTTGACCCTATGATTGTTGAGAAGTGGGCCCCGCCACTCATCATGAAAGCTGGCCTTCAGCTTGCAACTACCTTCAATGCTGCTTCCACTGATATGAGTGTGCCTGCTGCCAAATATCCAATAACCCTGGTGGCTATGAACCTTAAAGTCTGAGCCTCCGTACTTTGATATGTATATTTGTGATCGAGCATCGAGCTCAGCCACCATCATGTTACGGAGCCCTGGTCAAGCGCGAGGAGGGCAACAGCAAGGAGGAGGTCTCCGGATCGAATCCTTGTGGCCGGAGTGGAGAAAAAGATGCCCTCTATCGGTGGGAGTCAATGGGAGGCCCTTTTTAATAAGTGCACGCGGCCGAACGGCAAGCATAGATCTTTCTGGGTGATTACGGTGAGCACCTCCACGCGGTGTCCCCTGGAAACGCCCTCGTGTGCTTGAGCATATGCCCGGACATACTCGGGAGCAGCTGAGACCTCACCACTGGCTGCAGGGCCAACAGCAGCCTATGCCGGTGGCCTCTGGAGCTGGCCCGCGGCGCAAGGGGGGTGCGCGTGGGTGCCGGAGGAAGATTTGGTGCAGAAGTGGTCCCGGAAGTGGAGAAGGTCTCTAGAGGTGGTGTGTCTCAACATGGGTGCATAACTCCGTGCTCACCTCCCAATCACGGTTGGATCTCATAGGGAAGAGGGGGGCCCATGCTGGGATGTTGGAGAGCATGCTTGGGGCTTAGGGGTGGGTCTTGAGCTTGCTGGACAGGGCCTGCCTGACAGTCGTGTCGTAGGTCCCATGGTGGGGGTCAACTTGCTAGAGTAGACTTCTGTGCTTGCTCTTCCTCTTGGTCTGTGTGGTGGGGCCCTTCCTTTCAGAACAGGTGACCTTTCGTTAATGCACGCGGCCGGACTTGGCAAGCATAGTCTTTCTTTTCTTTCTATTTGTGATGCCTGTCAATGGACATACTACTGGAATTACATGAAAGGACTTGGTTGCTACACTGATGGGCAGAGACAAGAGATTGATGCCGCTGACACATGGGCTGGTCCCGCCTGTGCAAGCCTCAACGATGCACAAAAAATCTCATGAGGGTCACCTGGATGCCCTCTTGGGAGCCGGAAGAAACTAAAAAGACCTGGCCTAAATTCCAACAGTATCTACTTGAATTTGTAGCCAACCAGAGCGACAACCTTATTTTCTTGATCCACAGCAGACTCTGACCTTTCTAATCCTGAGAGGCAAGGCTGTATAAAGCCTGATGCTATTATCGCTTGGAAGCAGAAACTTGACACAGAACTACGCAACAAAATCACCTTTGATATGCACCCCACTAATCCATAAGGCTGTCATCAATTAGACAGCGCACTCCACATGCTCTCAGGCTGCCAATATCATATCATCTCCAGCATGAAAAATGAACGCCACAATGTTGCTGAAAAAATGGATATCAAACCTCTTACTAAAAGCCCTTGGGGAGCAGGCTTGGTTAAAACAGACATAGGAAGTGGTAACAGATTGGTGCAACACAACCTCCAAATCCCTGCCATGCATCAAACAGGATTATACCCCCTTACCTCTTTTCATGTGGTTTTACTAAAGGATCTAGACTCACTTCTAGTCGTCCTGATGCTACACTGACTACTCCATATAATCCCAAACCCACTCCTTCTTCTTCTTCTTCCTTCCCCTCCTCCTCACACCATGTGTTAAGCAGCAGGCACAGCACCCCACACAGGTCCAACACAACTACCCGCGTAAGACAACCCCATCAAGCGAGTGTGAACCAGCTGCACGTACTCTTCATAGAGATTAGGTACTGTGAAGATACTAGGCCTGGAGACGGCACATCGGCAGCATGCAGATCTCTGCAAGAATTCAAATGAAAAAGCTGTCACGCTATGGACCATCCTTCTGGGTGTCAGTGGGACCTGTTACACTGAGCATTCCCTTAAGCAGTTCTAACAACTGGGACTTGACCACCAACATGCCGTTCAACTTGCTAGCAAATTCCGTGCCCATTCTGTTATGTATGCCAACAAGCATGTTACCACTGGGCGTGCCATTGAAAACAAAAATACTTTTCACAGCCAGGCTCTGGAGCCGGGTGCTTCCAGTAACCTTCCAGATCCCCATTAGCATTTCAGTCTTGTAGCTTTGTGGTGGAGGAGACTCACGGCTCTTCTGAGCCAATGTGCCTCCTTTTCTTAAATTGATGCAGGGAGAGTATTCTCTGCCTACGTAGCTTTTCTTTTATTTTCTTTTATTTTCTTTTTTCTCGGTGAGGCCCTAGCTAGCTTGCTAATTAGGGGACCTTTCCTTAACGCATGCAGTTGGACCTGGCTCGCGTAGTCTTTTTCTTTTCTTATCTTTTCTGATGTAGGTAGAGTTTAATCTGCCTACGTAGTTTTTTCTTCTTTTTCAATTACTACACCATTGCACCTCTGGTAAAGCTAGGCCCTAGGAGAGTCCGAGTCCGCAGGCGCATGGCAGACAACTCGCCAGACCCTGATTAGTTCTTTAAGCCGGCTCTTTGCTTGGTTTAGGCTAGGCCTTTGAGCCTCTTGGTGAGGCCCTAGCTGCTTGCTAGTAAGGGGACCTTTTCTCAATACACACATCCAGGCTTGGCATGCCTAGTCTTTTCTCTTATTTTCTAAGCCAATTTGTCTCCTTTCCCTCCGTTGATGTAAAGAGAGTTTCTCTGCCTACGTAGTTTTCCACTTGTCTAGAAACGAGGCGCCGTGCCTTTCCCCCACCAAAAGAAGGATAAAAGAACAGTCAAAGGAGATCAGAAAGGGTTATAGCAGTAGCCCGTGCCTGATCTTGTTGACAAGAGTTGAAGGGATTCTTCTCAAGAGTGTGTCTGGTGCTCACAAGTTTACATGCGTATTGGACACAATGAGCATGATGCTTCAGAGCAGTCTTGGTGGCTTGATGAGTGTCAAAACCAAGCTCTTAAAGGGGCTTTAGGGTGTGAGGGGCAACCTCCAACCTGGAAAATAGGTCCGTGCCATGGCAGGATTCAAGTTCATAAAGGTGGAAATCCCTATTTTGAGCAGGGATCTTAGTAGGGGCAAAGTGGGTGGCTCACTCTGGGATGGAATGGACCAGGACAAAATATCATGGGAGCTTTGATGCCAAGCAGAGGAGCCAGTACCACTGGAGAAAAGCCAGTCAGGACCGGCTCCAGGTCAGGTGACATTTTCAGGAACTTGCATGTCCTCGTTCAGGATTTTTTGTTACTGTGGCCTTGCGTTGACATGTTCGTACTTCATTTGAAGACAGTGTGAAGACAGTGTGAATAATGCTGTCCATTGCAACGCATAATGGATGTCTAAAGAGGGTTAGAGGACTGACTGAAGAACCTTTGCAAACTACCCCTTTAAGCACCTTTGTAGATGGGCCCTTTTGATGTTTAGATGTCCTGGGCATAGTTCATGAGTAACTATTGTCCACAAACAATTGCCTACTAGGTAGCATCTTCCTTCCTGCTACAAGCTGGACCCATCCCACATTCCAACCTTAGTTGTAATGACATGGTCTTGACACTCATACAGCCACCAGGCTTGCTTTGAAGCTTCATGCCCATTCTGTCCAGTACGTTTATAAACTTTCTAGCACCAGACACGCTCTTGAGAAGACTCCTCTTGACTCTTGTCACCAAGATCAGGCACGGGCTACTGCTAGTAACCCTCCTGATCCCCATTGAATTATTTGTTTTGCCTCTCTTGGTGGAGGGGATACACGTTGCCTCGGTTATAGGTATCCTCTTTTCCTTAATTGATGTGGGGAGTGTTTTCACTGCCTGCGTAGTTTTTCTTTTTCTTTTTCTTTCTCCCTTTATTTTGCGACAACCAAGGAATCCTTCCTCCTCGACTTACCTACATGTTTTTGCAGGTTGGAGCAGCTTGAATGAAAGGAAAATTATAAGAAGAAAAAGCACATAGGCGGTGAGAACAACCCCTGATCCAATCAAAGAGATCTCTTTGTTTGGGTTCTAGAAAGGATATACACTGCCAACGCCATTGGCTCATAGAGGCATGAGAGGTATCTTTGTTATCAGATTATCTAAGGTGACGAATCTACTAATGTGGGTTTGGTGGGTCTCTGGCAGCACGCGTGCACGAGGCACGGGGTTATGGTGATTGTCTTCGGGGCCGTGGTGATTGGATTTGTTTTCGATGGAGCACAGCTTAAGATCACATTTAAACAGGTATGATCTAGCTTAGCTGCAGGGCCTAGCTGGCGAGATACCAGAAACCATGCGTGTGCTGCACAGTTTAACATGCAAACAGTATTGGCAACCACGCTTTTCTCAAGGCCTTGGTGCATGCCGTCGTAATAACTTTGATGCTATAAATGCAAGCGACTCCCGGGTGACTACAAGGGCCTAAGTGCACTCCTCGATCAAAATTTGGTCAAATCTATGGCTGTTTTGACTACCCCCGCGTGGCAGCGTTTGCGCTTTTACGGGTGAAAGCGCACTAAAAGTGGGTCCTGTGGGGACAGTGCCCCTTGGCTTCCTTGATAAACAACACGGGTTGTTACGGATCATCACTGCCAAGCCTGTGCAAAGCAAGTGCAAGGCCCTAGCTACAGTGCTTGTGAATGCATAGGGAACACCCATAGCTCTAAGCATACATGCAAGCATGTATCATATTTTTTCCTCCCGTTCCAACCTCGTTGAATGCACTGTGAGAAAAATGAACACTCTGCTTTTGCTGTTTTTCCTCGATTCGCAGGTTTTACAACGGCAGCTAGCGAGCAATCAATGCAAGCATGCACAAATTGAGTCAATTTTTCACAAAATACAATGATTAATGATGGGCTTGTCTTCCCTGGAGTGTTTGTTGGAGACCAATTCCTGCCTCGGTGTCTGCGAACTCAAATCAACAAAGATAAAGCATTATGTTACAATTGTTTCTGCAACGTGTGAGTGCTTGAGGATACGAAAGACCCAAGACCAAAATGTGCCCCATGCGAGTGTTTCTTGCGGCCTTTTCCATCCTTATTGCACTTCTTATGACCCTGAGGATGAACCAAAGGGACGGCAGCTGCAGCGCTGCAAAATCCGCTGGGGGGAAGGTGTGTGGTCACAGCACTACTAGGCACATCCTTTTTCTGTCACAGTGCGGGCATCCCCCAGGTTGCTGATGCTTAGCATCAATTTGATTTTGAGCTGGTGGTTTCCAACACATACAGCAGGTCTCAGAGTGTGCCTCGGGAATTCACTCATCACTCAATCCTCTCCCTCCTTGTCTTCTTCCAAAAGAGCCTTTGACAAAGGTTGTACTCTGATTTCTCTGATGTGGCATTGCAGGAGCGCCTATATAATGCAGCACACTTCCTGATGAGCTGCTTCTCTGGTCATTACCTGTACAAATTGGCAAAGCAGCGCTCAACGAATGGTGTGCCAAAAGTTGCCTGACAACATCATGCTGAAGCAGCGCTGGTCGAATGACGTGCCAGCAGCTGAGAACATTTTGTAGGTTTTCTACCTTTAAGATTGCTCCTGGCAAATGCTGTGGTGCTTTCCCCCATGTGATAAATTATTGTGGCTCAAAGCCTGTCATACATTTATGCCTAACTTCAAAATTCCTTCCGATCAACTTGCATTCTGACTTTCATGGGTTGACTTCTTGCATAAAGCGGAGCAGGGCAAGCGATGTGTTTGGCTTAAAGGGTTTTGCATGTGTCTGTAGGTGCTGCAGGATTGAGAAGCACAAACTTTAAGGCACTTGTTTGCGAGAACTTGATTTCCATTAATGTGGCAATTTGCATACATGTTATCCTGTACCTCCATTGCTCAAATTCTTGGGCTTGGATTGGTGAAGGTTTACAACCTTTCAAATACACTCCTCGTGGATGTTTGTTTTTATCATTGCCCTCTCTTTGCAGCCTACAATTCTCGGACAAGTTTGCATGGATTCTTGCCTCAGCATCTGGCAGCTGAGCAAAAGAAAACTAAACGGGCAGGGAAAACTCTCCCCACAGCAAAAAAGGAAAACGAGTATCATTGGCTAAAAAGAGCCGTGAGTCCCCTCCTCCACAAAGATAAAGAACAGAAAAGGCAAGCAAGGATCTGGAGCACTGCTGGCTGGCAGCCAGTTGCAGCGAAACCGATTGTTGTGTGATGCTATGCCTATACAATGGTTCTGGATTCTACACTTACCCTTGACAACAACTTGACAACAACTTGACAACAATTTTGGAAGAGGATTTACTGCCACCCAAAGATTAAGGGGGCAAATGCCGGCTAGGCAATCTATAAGCTTGCCGGATCCCTGCTATTGTTTCTTTCTTTGCCGTTGGAGGGGCCTCATAGCGCTAAAAGCCAATGTGTCTCTTTCTCTCATAGAGGCTGGCTTAATAGAAAAGAAAACCTACGTAGGCAGTGAAAACTCCCTACATAAATCAAGGAAAGGTGGCCACATGGTTCAAATACCGTAACACCACCACAAGTTCAGACTGAGAGAAGCACGGCAGGCAGACGAAGAAGAAAGAACCAGCAATGGGAAAGAGAGCAAGATGATAGCTGAAAGACTGGTTTGATAAAGAAAAAAGAAAAGGTTATGCCGTGGGTAGGTACAGCTATGTAATCCTCTCATCTCCTATTCTGATGATCAAAATTGTTTTTGCGCCGCGAGCATCACAAGCTTTTTGAACCTGACCTCCAGGATTTTTGTGAGGAAACTTTTCTTGCTGCATCAAGTGGATTCTCAAGTTGTTTCTCAGTTCCTTCATCAGTGAAGCACACAGCTTTTTCTTTTTTATATCTAAGATTGTGGATTCATTTTTGGCTGGCTGTGACCAGCCACAAACTGATTAGTCAAACGACTTGGTGACTGAAGGTCATCCCCCATTGTAGCCATTGTAACCATCTCTTATAAAACGAATGCAGCCCCAGGGCACCAGAGTTATTTCTGGTATTTTTGATTTCAATGGGACGTCTTGTAGAGCAAGTTTTTGCGCATATTGCACAGAGTGGGCATGGAGTTTCGTGCAAGCCTGGTAGACCTTTGTGGGTCAATCCCTAGTTTTTTAAATGGTCCAGGGTATGGGTAGTATAGATAGTCCTACCCACACCCAGAAGGATTGTGTGGAGAGTGATGTCAGCGCCTTGAAGTTGTTTGCACAGCTCACCGTGCTGCTGCTGTGAGGCTTCTAGCTGGGCACCAGGCCTCGTATCTTCTCAGCATTCAATTTCTATTAAGTGGACATAGTGGTTTGAGATGTCCAATTTATGGAGTTGCCTGGCTGGAGTTGTGCTGCTTCTTACTTCTTCATTACGTCTCATACTGCGGAGTACCCAATGTGAGGGGGGAGTAGATGGTCTATTTGGGTCAGCAGCTGAACTTAACCCATTTCATTCGTATTTTGATACAGTTCATGTTCCAGAAGGCATTGCTAATGCCCTTATTTGTATGAGGTAGCAAGCTCTGGTAGCAAGTGTAACAGCCTGTCTTGCAATCTGCATATCCAAGCCTGTGTTTAGCATGCATCTGGCATTTCAAAGCATCCTTAAGATCTGGGAAGTATACTAGATTGGGAATAGGGGAGGAAGGTTCAGGTGTACTCGATCGTGCCTCTTCCCGTGCCAGACAAGCAATATTGTGGAAGGGATTGCCACCTGGGCCAGTGCTAGGAATACCGGTATCGGTCAGATTGTTTCTTCGAGGCTAGCCTGGTATTTAGCAAGTCTATCTGCGTATTCATTCCCAGCTATTCCAGCGTGGGATTTGACCTTAAGAGCTATGGGTGAGGTTTGAGATCCTCTTTAAAACATTTCCTTGTTCATGATGCTTGTGCTTCTCTGGATACAGGATTTGCTTTCTGAGTTGGTGAAGTGAGCTGAGGCTGTCTGTGGCAACGTGTTCGTGAGTGAGTAAAGCAGCAGGGGTGGAAAAAAGATGCCCTCTGTCGGTGGGAGTCATTGGGAGGCTCTTTCCTTAATGCACACGGCCTAACGGCAAGCGTAGATCTTTCTTCATTTTTTTTCTTACAGCAGCAATGGCAGCCAGTTCAGCTCTTCCTATGGTGTTGGTAATACCAGCGCCATTTTGCTCAACAAGATTAGATTTTTGAGTCACTCATAGGATGGTTCACATTGGTAACCTACAGCCCAAATCTGAGGCTGATCGGTTGCTGGCAAGACGTTTTCAACCGGCTTCACAAGGTTAAGAAAAGAAGAGAAAAATATGTAGGCAGAGAAAACTCTCCCTACGTCAATTAAGGAAAAGGAGAAACATTGGCTCAGAAGAGCCGTGAATCCCCTCCACAAAACATATAAGAAGAAAATGCTAGTGGGGATCTGGAGGGACACTGGAAGCACCCGGCTCCAGAGCCTGGCTGTGAGAAGTATTTATGTCTTCAGTTGCACGTCTAGTGGTAACAAGATTGTGAGCATACTGAACCGAATGGGCATGAAGTTTTTGAGCTAGCTTAATGGCACGTTGGTGATCCAGTCCCAGTTGCTCAAACTGGTTAAGGGTGTGCTAAGTATAACAAGTCCCAACGACTCCCAGAAGAATAATATGAGAAGTCACAGTTTTTGCACTGACAAGGTTGCAGAGGTTAACACAAGTAAATGAGACAAGTGTTACGAGTGTTTGTGCCAGTGCCTGCAAAACCACTTTCAAATACAGCCAACAGTTGTGCCGCAAGAAGGAGGGTATGGTTGTTCAACAAGGACTGCTAGATTTACTTGCTTGTCAGGAAGAGATATGGGTGCCTTTAGGTAGGAACCACGCGCCCCCAGAGATACCCTTGAGGCAAGGTGTTGAATCTGGGTGGGTTCCTCAACCTGACTGCTTGGAGGCTCCTAGAACAACAGTTTTGGAAGGAATGGTTGGGTCCCACATCAAGAAGTTAAATGCGGGTGCTTCACCTGGATTAGACCGTGACGGTATTCCTATACCCTTCCTTAAACATGCCTGCTTGCCCATTGAGCGTGGTCAGAGAGTGGATCATGTTAACGTGCTGGTGCCTCTGATAGCACGCATGTTCAGGGTTTTTCTGAGTAAAGCTAGGATCCCTGCATGTTGGAAGATGGCAA
Source organism: Dunaliella primolecta (assembly GCA_914767535.2). Taxonomy (NCBI): domain Eukaryota; kingdom Viridiplantae; phylum Chlorophyta; class Chlorophyceae; order Chlamydomonadales; family Dunaliellaceae; genus Dunaliella; species Dunaliella primolecta. The sequence goes on along the minus strand of OU611757.1, from coordinate 2,051,858 downwards.
AACTGAGCCCCTTTTACAAAAAGGGAGCTATGTTAAATCCGGGGAACTACGGGATGATTGCTGTCAGTGGGGTGATGTACCGCATTTATGCCAACGTGCTGAAAGACTTGGTGACAGATTGGTGTATTCAGAAAAATAAGGTCCTAGACACTCAATTCGGTCTTTACCCCGGTAGGAGCACTTTGCATCCACTCTTCATGCTGAGGCACTAAAGGCATGCTGCAAAAAAGCTCAAGCCACGGCAATCACCTAGGCTGCATGCTGCCTTCATTGATTTCTCCCAAGCGTATGATACAGTTCCTCGCCTGCAACTTTGGGACCATCTGCAACGCATTGCCATGCCTGCACTACTTCCCCAGGAAATTAAGGAAATGTACCAGGATGATGAATATATTCTGATGGATGGGGATAAAAGTGCACGTGTGTGTCCAACAAATGGAGTTAAGCAAGTTTGTCCCCTGTCCCCTCTCCTGTTTTCTCTGTACATCAATGACATGGGCAGAGATATCAGTAAAGGTATAAGAGGTGCTGTGACAGGGGATTGAGTGAATGGCGTTCCATACATGCTATATGCAGACGACTTGAGTTTAGCTACCAATGACCCAGGTGAAATGTAAGAAAGAAAGAAAGGAAAATACGTAGGCAGAGGCAACTCTCCCTACATCAATCAAGGAAAAGGGGACACATTGGCTCAGAGGAGCCGTGAGTCCCCTCCACCACGAAGCTACAAAAAGAACACCCTCATGGGGATCTGGAGGGTTATTGGAAGCGCCCAGCTCAATAACCTGGCTGCAAGAAGTATTCTTGTTTTCAATAACACGCCTAGTGGTAACAAGCTTGTTGGCATACATGACAGAATGGGCATGAAGATTGCGAGCAAATTTATTGGCGCGTTGATGGTCAAGTCCCAATTGTTTAAACTGCTTAAAGGTGTGCTCTGTATAGCAGGTCCCACCAACACCCAAAAGGATGGTGTGGAGAGTCACAAATTTGCATTAATGAGTTTGCAGAGGTCTGCATGCTGCCGCTGTGCCGCCTCCAACTGCTGTCCAGGCCTCGTGTCTTCACAGTACTTAATTTTAATCAAGTGCACATGCCGCTGGTTCACATTCAGTTGGTGCGGTTGCCTCACGCGCTTGGCTGTTGTGGTCCTCAGTGTGGGTTTGTGTCTGCTGCGTAACGCATGATGGTTTGAGCAGGAGGTAGAAGGAGAAGAATGAGTGGGTTTGACTTTATAGGGAGTAACCAGTATAGCATCAGGACGGCTGGAGGTGAGTCTAGATCTCTTAGAAAATATTCTTGGAAAGAGGTAAGGGGGTATAATCCTGTTTGATGCATGGCAGGGATTTGGAGGTTGTGTTGCACCAATCTGTTACCACTTCCTAAGTCTGTTTTAACCAAGCCTGCTCCCAAAGGGCTTTTAGTAAGAGGTTTGATATCCATTTTTCCAGCAACATTGTGGCGTTCAGTCTTCATGCTGGAGATGATATGATTTTGGCAGCCTGAAAGCATGTGGAGTGCGCTGTCTAATTGATGACAGCCTGGGAGAGGGCATAGTGGGTCAGTAGACCTTTTGAAACGAACCGCATGTTTTTGGTCATAGAGGGTGCCAGTGCGATATTGTAAGATGGTGCGCTTCATGGGTGTGGATATACAGGACATGTTCCTAAAGGCATTGCTGATTTTCTTATCTACATGTGGTAACAAACTCTGATAATATGAGTAATAGCCTGTTTTGGAGTTGGCATATCCAAGTCTGTGTTTTGTATGCATATGAGACTTGAGAGCATTTTGAAGATTGAGAAGGTAGGTGATTTTAGGACTGGGTGCAGAAGCTGTGGATGTGCCAGCATTTTAATAGTAGGTCCTGTTCTTCTCTGCCTACTTTCATGTATGGATACGTCGCTCTTCCCCAAAAAGAACAGTTTAAATACCTGGGTATGCTTGTGGACAAGCATATGAATTTGAAGGTGTCTGAGGAGCATGCAGTGCGGCCTTACATGGCTGCCCAGCAAAGGATTAAGGAGTTTGTACATGAACATGATCTAAGGAATAGGCCACATGCTCTGGTTTGACTCTCTAAGGTGTATGGCATTCCAGCTGGGATGTGCGCGTGCCAAGTGTGGGGTACATAGTACTTACGAGAAGGCAATGAGTTAAAAAGAAAAGTCTACGCAGGCCAAAGGCCGCGTGCATTAAGGAAAGGTCCCTTAACTAGCAGGCTAGAAAGGGTCTCACCAGGGGTCCCTCAAAACTACACTAGCTACAGCTAGCCTAGGAGAGGGAAGAAACAGAACCAATGAGGATCGGGCGGGTTGTCAGCAGTGCCCCAAGACGCCCGGACTCTCCTTCTCCTGGTATCCAACTCCGCGCCCCTAGTGCCCCCCCCCCCTGAAACCCCCAGTAAGCAAAGAGCATGTCTGGTGTTAATGACAGTGGTTAGTCTCTGTATGGCATGACAGCTCAGCTTGGAAGCTAGGGATTTTGCTTTGTGTTTGGATAGGCCTAAATTAACAAAAGGTTTGATCGTGTACTCATTGTAAATAGTGTCAGCCACACCAATCAGGATGATGTGTAGAGTCACTTTGTTGTTCCTGTTTGGATTCCTTGAGCAGCGGGTTTTAAGTCTGGTTATAGTGTGAGCATGTTGAGTTGCTGCAGTTTCTAAAGTGATGAAGGGGTTGGTGTCTGGACAGAATTTCAGTTCAACAAGGTGGATGTCTCTGTCTTGAGGAGGGATCTTAGAAGGATCAAGGTGAGCTTGTCTGCCTGGGATAGAGCGCACAAAGAGAGCATCAGGGCGGCTTTGGTGACGGGCAGAGGAGCCAGTACCATTAGGAAAAACCCAGTCTGGAATAGCTCGTGAGATAGTTTCAGGGACTTGTATGCTCTGATCCAGGAGTCTCTCATTACAGCAGGCATCCATACCAATAAGGGATGAGCCAAACCTGCCTTTACTAAGGGCTTTTATACAGAGGCTAAGGCCCTCATGATGTCTGTTGGTGTGCATGCCACTCATATTCGTATTAGAACATCTGAGGACAATATGATTGATACTATCCATGTCGTCACAGAGCGGACACCTTTCAGATGTGGAAGATTTGTTGAACCTGTTGGCATGCTTTTGTGTGTAGACTGTCCCTGTGCGGTATTTGATTACATTACCTGTTGTTTGAGGGTAATCTTTGGATTGTTCCAGAAGAAGTTGCTGGTCTCTTTGTTAGCAAGTTGACAGTTTGGGTTGTGAGCTTGAATGTTGGCGGTGGTGACAGAGGAATTGGGTTGTATGACATGGTTGAGCCTTTGCCAGCTATTGTAATGGTAACCAGCGGTATCCGCAAAGCCAAGCTTGTGCTTATTGTGCATGTGTACTTTAGGTTTGTTGTTAAGATTGGTGAGGTAGCGGATTGGGGAAGCGTGGGAGCAGTGCCTGCCACTATTTTGTCTGTGTGAGTTCTTCAACGAGAGCCAGTAGTTATTGTGGAATGGGTCCTTGGCATCCGGAAGTGCAATGTCCGTGGTGTCCGTGAGTGCTGCAGTGCGTGCACAAGCGTCAGCCCCCTCGTTACCAATAATGCCAGAGTGGGCTTTGACTTTGTAGAAGTGGATAGGGTGTGGGGAGCGCTCTAATATGGTTGATATAGCCTGGATGAGCTCTGCATGTAGGTGGTTCTTCATGCTCATTGGGTTAAGGGTTTGTTTAGAAATCTGGAGGAGGCAGGATGCACTATCAGAGGCAATGTCAATTTGCCCTTGTTGGAGTGCCACTAAAATAGCTGCAAGTTCTGCTCTGTTGATGGTATTTGTAGGTCCATGGCCATTGGGTTTTATGTGCAGCTGCAAGTGTTGGGATGGTGGAGCAGTGTCCCTTCCCGGTTTGTAAATACCTGAACCAGAAAGTGGTGGGGAATCATCATCTTTGCGTTTGATAACACTGCCATCAGTGTAGGTGATTTCTTTCCAGTCTTTGATCTTAGGTGTGAACATCTTTTTGTAGTTGGCAGGTATGAAAGCTGCCCTAGCCTGAGGGCACTTGTGTGAATAGTTATGTTTGTCAGGGGGGAGTGATTGGAATTTCTTTTTCCATGTGTTTGATGCAAGGTGTTGGTGGGTACGCAGTGGCGTGGCAGGAACAGGACAATCCAGGGGTAGCCAGTGAGCTTCTGATACATCTTGGTTAAGGAGTTGGAACCAGTCTTTGTTTGCACTGTCAAGTGCTTCTCCAGCATCACGGTTCCAGACAACAATGAGTTGCATAGGATAAGAAGGTAGGGTGGGGTTAGGCATGGCATCGAACCAGTGCTGGGGTGTTGTAGGGGTGGAATTGGATGTTTCCTGTAGGGAATTTGGCAAGCACTTTTGCAAGACCCGGATAATGGTTAAGCCAACTCATTTAGGCATTGCAGCTGAAGCCTCTCCACTGGGGCAAAAGCATGAAGGTGGCAACTGGATCTGTGGTTTGGAGGGAGGAGTGCACTGCGTGGCGCAGGAGTCTGAACATAGTTTCATCGTCATGAGGGGGATGGCAGAAGGATAAGCCATTGAAGCGTACAGAGAGGGCGTCTGTGTGTGCCCCGAAGACCTGGTCACGGCAGCTTGTGCTGAAATAAGTGTTGAAATTACCGTCAAATTCAAGAGGGTTGGAGAACCTCTCGGTTGAGACCATGCACCATCTATGTAGGGCTAGTCAAATGTGTGGGGGGGTTGATCAGCGTGTTAAAATTGTAGACCTTTTTGCTCTTGGCAGAGAGATGTTTTTGTCGAGCCGTTTGATGTGAGAGCAGTGCCATAATTTCAGTTGCTGGGTCCTGGACAGGTGGCTGGATGGTGGCGTGGATGCCTGCCTTTCTAGCTGCTTCATAAGCTTCAAGCAGGGTCTTGATTCTGTCTACAGTCAGCATACCAACGCACTTGCCATGGGTATTGTAGATACAGGCACATTCGGAGGTGGTTACTTCCGGCATTTGTGCAGGTGCTGTATCCTCTTCAGATGGGTCATCTTGCTGGGTTTCTTTCATGAGGTCAACAGTTCTTAAATTATTTGACATTGCCATGTTGGCATGATATCTGTCTGGGGGTTGGTAGGTTGGAAGTCAAAGGTGACATTTTTGCGAATGGCGCAGCCGGTAGTTGAGAGCCATGGAGAGTCAGAAAGGCTCTGGGGATTGCCTTCAAAGCCTTGGTTGAGTTCAAAAGCCAATTACAGACAAGGCAATTATACTCTTTAAGGTGTTTTCTAGGTGTAAAGAGTACTGCCACGAACTGGCCAGTATTGAGAGAGTGTGGCCAAGAGTCCATACAGTTTTCTTGGCTTAGGGTTACTATTAAATTTTTCAACAACATGCTTGTTTCTAACAGTGAAAACACTGCGCCAAGTGCTTATGGCAGATTTACACCTTGCTGATCTGGATGAGTCCTGTTGGTCTGCACATGCGTCTAAGTCATTTAGTGGCTGGCGCAATGAGGAGATGTTTAAACAGAAATTGCTGAGTGCTTCCAAGATTCTCATGCAGGATTATTTAGGGGATTTGAGGTACAGAAAGCAGAAGGTTTGGAGGGAAGCGGACGCCCTAAGTCCCCAAGAGATGAACAGGAAAGCAGTGACTTACCATCATTGGTGTGGAATACCTTTGAATCAAACAGCACGCACACCCTTCTGTATCTCATCATATCTATTTAAGGATCTGGATAAAGGAGTCAAGAGGTTTGTGAGTAGGTTTAGGCTTCGTGCCCACTGCTTGAAGGTCGAGTCCTGTAAATGGTTGTGTGGTTCAAATATTTGTGATGAGTGTGGATGTGCTGAAGTCCAGGACAAGAAGCATGTCCTTTTTTATTGCAATTGCTGTGAGTTGTGTGAGCTGCGCAGAAAATACAAGGACCTGTTCACTGATCTTTATAAACCATTACATACTTTTGCCCAGCTTCCAAACACTGATTTTGTTCCTTTCTTGGCGTGCTTTCACATTTTGACTGATTTCGAGGTCAGTGCTTTCCTAAATCAAGACTCGTACAGGTTTTCAAAAATTTTGTCAGATTTGATTTCAAATTTTGGTGCTGGATGAGAATGTTTCACCAGCAGCCGATCAGCCAGACCCTCGGGCTGTAGGCCAGCCCCTTGTAACCCCTTGTAAGTTACAAGTAAGTTACAAGTTGTAACCCTTTTAACCCTATAAAACGAAGGAAGGAAGGAAGAAGACCTAGGGTCAGGGAACATTGTGGCACTCAGTGATCATGTTTGTTAAAGACATTGTCTGACTGTGGATGAGACAGCAGCAGAATGGTGGAAAATTTGGAGCATAGAAGGTGGAAGAAGCTGGCATGATTGTCCCTGCTGGCGGTAAAAGAAAAAAAAGACTATGCAAGCCAGGTCCAGCCGCGTGCATATGTCCCTTAGCTAGCTAGCTGGGGCCTTCCCTGCTGGTGGACTTTTGGCCCTGGCCCATGTGGATCCCAGTGGAATCCTTGGAAGGATTAACGAAAGGCTGTAAGTGCTTGACGCCATACTAACGCCTTGCTTGCTGTTTTAGTTTGGTTTGGTTCGGTTACAGACTTACTTCTACTTCAGCTAAGCTGTCCTCGTAGGTAGGTACAGCTATGTAACATTGACTTCTTTCTTTCGCTTCTCTTGCTGAGGTCTAACAGTGAGATGTTGAGAAGAGTGCTGAAAGCAGATTTGAATATTCACTCGCGTGAGCCTGCCAGCTGGACTGCTCAAGTCTTAGATGCTTTCCAAGGCCTACGGCGCTGTGATTCCTTTGCGCAAACTCTGCGGCAGGGCACTCCTATCCCTATTCAAGAGTTTACTGATGACCTCAGACACAGGCTGCGGGCAGTGTGGAGAGATGTTGAGGGAGTGAACCCGCGGGACACATATAGTAAGCTAGCAACTTACCAGTCTCTTTTTGCAGTACCTTTTGACCATAACGTGCGTGCCCCTGCCCGTTTACCAAGGCACATGCATTAGGATTTGTCTCCACATGTCATGACGAATGTTAGTCGTTTCAGACTTAGCACACACACACACACACTGAAGGTGCAGACAGCAGCTTGGGATATTCAGATCGCTCTTTTGTGTGATCGCTGTTCTTGTGATGCGGTGCAAGATGAGGCTCATGCCCTTTTGGTGTGCAGAGATGCAGATGTTTGTGCTTTGAGAAGAAAGTACCCTTACCTGTTCAACTGCTTCTCTGGTGATTCTTCAATGGAGCAACCTTTTTTACAACAAGCCAGTGTCCAGGATGTTTCTGATTTCCTCTTGCAACACAATAACAAGCTTTTCTCTTTTGTTTCTGAGCTTATGGACATTATGTTGACTGGCGAGGACCAGTCACAGGCCGATCAGCCGAACAGTCTGGCTGAAGGTCCCCCCATGTAAATCTCTAAACCTCTTGTTGAAGGGGATACATGGTGCCTCGGCCCTAGGTGTCCTCTTTTTCTTAATTGATGTGGGTAGTATTTCACTGCCTGCTTAATTCTCTTTTCTTTCTATGTAACCATTTTCTCTTTAACGCCCCAGTAGCATTTTTTGCTACACAGCCTTTGTGGTGGAGGGGACTCACGGCTCTTCTCAGCCAATGTGTCTCCTTTTCCTTACTTAATGTAGGGAGAATTTGCCTATGTAGTTTTTCTTTTTCTTTGGATGCAAGCGAGGGCAGGTAGTCCTTTTCTAAGTTCGGTTTATATTACAATTTCAAAAAATGGCATTTCTAGTGGCGAGCAAAGACTGTCGCAAAGAAAGCAACCAATCACTTCCTTGCATGTCTGACAAATATGAATGGACATGGAAGTATACATGATGGGAAATGGCTTGAGATATGACAGCAATCTCACGCGCGCGCGCGCACACACACACACACACACGCACACACACACACAGAGAAACACACCAAAAAAGCTAAGGATAATCCAGCTCAGGTTCCAGCAGGGTGGTAGGAATATGTACTTTTGTCACACATCAAAGCAAACAGCAACCCCAAAAGATTCATCAAACACTGGTTGGAGTAAACAACTAACGCCACAAACGCCACTCAACTTAGTGAAGTGTCAGAAATGTGGTTATATGCAGCGGATATCTTTCACAGAAAATCTTTTTGCAGGATCACGGTTATGTACTATCACCAGTTGTAGTTGCCAAAGGATGAAGCTCTGTACATACATGGGACCTAGTGGAAAAGACATGGATCAAATGCACCAGCCGTGAAAAAGCATGTCTGCAGTGCATGGGTGCAAGCGTACCCGCCAATGTCAGTTGTTATGCCAAAGAAGACCCTGCCCATGCCAGATGTTACGCCAGATGAGACCCCGCCCACGAAATCGTTGCAACAGATTGGATTTTACCCATGCCAGTTGTCACGCCAGATGAGACCCTGCCCTTGTTGCCACTGTCATGCTGCCTTATCTCCAACCCACTGCAAAACAGCATGAGTGGTCACGTGACGCTGAGGGCATTGCCTCAAAGGATTAAAAAGCCTTGGCAGAATTTCAACTACGAAACCATCAAAGTGACACAAATAAGCTGCACTTCCAGGCAGGTGTTTCTATGCTGCAGACTATGTGGCAAGTCAGCATGCGCAACTTCCACATTGCGCAAAGAATGTGCAAAAGCCACTCTCCTTGAATTATTTTTTCCACAAAGAGGCCCACAGCCAGGTATCTTGAGTGAGGGCTTTATGCCACAGCAGGCCCAAACCAAAGGATATTAAAATGAATGCAAGATATGAGCATAAGAAATGCGGAACCCACTCACCATTGCCATTTTGAATGGAGCCTGGACTATGGTGCTCATAACTGCGTAACGAGGAAGTGTGTGTTTAAATTGAGCATATGACCAGTATCAAAGAGTCGTTGCTGAGCAATGGTTTAATGGCTTGATGCACAAAAATTCCAAGCTGCCCGAACCCTTCACCTGCAATCATACCTCTGAGGCAAACCCCTCAGAGTTATCCCAAACACCACCCCACTGTTTTTAAAAACATCAAAGAGGAAAAAAGAGTGGTTCAAAGCGTGAGCAAGAGGAAAACGAAAATTTGCCCAAGTTCGCCGACAGGGCCAAGAACTGTGTACAGCATTGCCTCATAGTCGCGCTTAGTTGCCCTTAGCCAGCACATTCAGCCACTAGACTAAGGTTGCATTTCATTTGCATCAGTTCGCAGCTTGTAGGCGGTTGCCAGCACCTACACATTCTGGTTCCAGGACATATGGCAGTACATTTGAAAAGCGCAGCTTTGTGACACCTCAATTCACAAGGGTTTATGCAAACTGTTTGTCCCCCCCTCTGGTTGATTTAATTTTTCATTACCTGATCATGACACATTGCCACATCGAGAAATAATTACCCAGCGTTCTAGTATTGGCTCGGTGACTTTCATGATATAAGCGGCAGATTCCTCATCCTTACTGCTGGAACAACGACTTATGGATGAATTTGTAGGATTTTTCAACAATGAAAGACATGGATTAAGCTCACCAGGACATACTTCCTTACCCAACCAACTGGCGCGTACACCTTCACGTTATAAGCGATAGCAGACTCTGAGGGCTGGAAGGTAGAGCTAAACCCAAACCCTAAACCCTGACCCAAGCCAGAGTCTGGGCTGTTGGCCAATCCCCTTGTAACCCTTATAAATCTAACCCAAGGAGTTCATGAAAACTTCATCTTATTTCAGAGGAGCCTCGGCCCTGCCCCTCTTCCTCCCACTCATGCTCATTCTCTCAAAGCATCTTCCCATGGTCCGGGAGACCAACGAAAATGAAAAATTACATCCCCTCTCCCCCTTCCTGCCCACAAATAACAGCTGCACCAAGTCTGTGAAGTGGGGATGATGAATTTGTCTACTCATAAAAGCCAGGGAATTTTGTTGTCTACACCTTTTAAGGGAGTATCATGGATGAGCATGTAGCAGTGACCAAATAACAAAAAGGAGACCTTGCCTGGCACGTCACAACTGATTCTAAATGCCAACATTGGGTTATAATTCTTTTAGGTATGAAGTGCCCGGAAATTTTTCCTCCTTAAAAAACTCTAAATTCGAGCCAAGGCAGCATTATTAGCAATGTTTAATGTTCAATGTTTAATCCTAGCTGCTAGCAAAAGTAGAATCTCACCTGAGGCAGCCGCCTGTGCTGCACAAGCACATGGTGCGCAACAGCCACATATGCAAGCAAATGCTTGCAGGACTGCAGGGAAGGAAGGCAAAATAGCAGAGGACATCAGCAGGACCTTGCATAGGTTGAGTTTCGATTTACCAAGGTCTAGGCACTGGCGCTGTAGTCCTACACACTTCCAACTAACTCACCAAGCCATATCAGCAGGCCAAACACACTGAGGATGAGAAGGAATGGCTGCAGGTGGGAGGAGAGGGCGGGTCAACCTTGTTAATCAGTCGTAAGAGCTTGTGAGCTAGCTTGCACAGGCGCATGCAAGCAGGCTGGAACTGTGTGGCATGTCTCTTTACCAAACAGAAGATGTAGATGATGGCCCTGAAGCACTGTCCGCAGCACCTGCAACAGGAGAGAATTAAATGTCCAGCTTTCCTCTAAGTGTGCGCGAGAGGTTGGTGCGCATTCATTGCAGCTGTCCTCCTGTACAGGGGGACCCTGGCCTTCCTTTGCGCCAAGGCTGTGTTTGCACTGCCACAGCACTCACCCCATTTCTGCGTAAGGCCTGAGGCAGGCAGTGGACGTGCCGCGGCAACCGGCTTGATGCAAATTGACCGGTAAATTATGAAAAATCTTTTGACGTGGAAGATTCAAACATACAACACATACCGGTATCCGCTGCAGCCCAAAACACCATGACCGTTGTGGACCAGTCTGGAATAAGTTTATGTTTCAGCCTTTTATCCGTGATATAAAATTCTAGAAATCTTGTAGTGCTGTACCAACCAAACGGGCGCTGACCGATCTCACATCAAAGGTGCTCCTTTTGGATACTGCACCCCACACTTTAATTCATTTTTGTTCGATTCATTATTTTTCACTTATAAAAATGAGACTCTTCAAGTTAGGGGTTGTCCCGAACCAGCAATGTCCTACAGTGACACCTGGTCACTACTGCAACATTCTGGGGGTCCGAGACAAAATTAATTGTATTTATCTGAAACTTGGTATGTAGGGTAGGTGGGGTGTTTTAAGAACAACTGCATACTCAGTTTTGTACATATTGAAGGAATGAGCAGCTATGCATCTCAGTTCAGAATTGCTTGATCAGGTTAGGTCGAAACATGTTGCTCAAAAAAGAAGCATAGGTGTAACTGCAGGGAACTGCTGGTGTGGGACACCCCCGGGGGTTAGGGCCCTAACAGAAAGAGTCTCATCTTCGTAAGTGAAAAATACTGGATCAAACAAAAAAAATAAAGTGTGGGGTGCATATCCAAAATGAGCACCTTTGATGTGAGGTTGGTCATCGCCTGAAAACAAAACGAAGTCGATGTGACTCGGAGGAGGTGATAGATTATAGACCTGCGCTGAGCCTCCATGCATTAATGAAGTGGTACGCATTTGGAATCTTTTGGAGCCAAAGTAGCAGGACCTGCAAGGAATTTGGGTTCTTGAGGTGGCGGACAGGGCAGGAACCGTCCAAAAACTCAAAGACTGGGTGCTTTTTTTTCCAAAGCTCGATTGTGTCCTTACCCAGATTGTTCTGCTGCTTTCTACATCTGAGTTTATCTGATCAGAACTCTCCTGCTCCATCTTTCATGTATACATGCCTATGTAGGCTGGACTTGATTCTTGCTCATGGCTTGAATGTTCTCCAGTTAGTGTTGGGCAAAAATTAGAAACTCCTATCCCGTTTGCTATTTAAGCATGTTTTGCAAGTGACTGATTAGTTAGTTATTTTTGCACATCTGTTCTCCGACTCTGCCTCTTCTCACAAGAAAAGAAAAGAAAGAAAAACTACGTAGGCAGTGAAACACTCCCCACATCAGTTAGGGAAAGCGGGCCACATTGGTGCACAGACCGTATGACCAACCCACCACAAAGTTCAGACTGAGAGAAGTACGGCAGGCAGAAAGAAGACGGGTCCAGCAATGAGAAAGAGAGCAGGATGATAGCTGGAAGACTAGAGTTCCAGACTTTCAAAATGCAGAGTCAGCACTGTCAGCCTTCCAACCAAGGAAAGCCATGCCCAGCAGCACAGAACTTTTCATAAATTTTGGCCCAGGCTGTCATCAATTAGGCAGCGCACTCCACATGCTTTCAGGCTGTCAAAATCATATTATCTCCAGCATGAAAACTGAACGCCACAATGTTGCTGGAAGAATGATCATCAAAGCTCTTAGCAAAAGCCCTTGGGGAGCAGGCTTGGTTAACATGGACATAGGAAGTGTTGATAGGTTGGCGCAGCACGACCTTCAAATCCCTGCACATGCATCAAACATAATTATACCCTCTCACCTCTTTCCAAGAGATATTCCAGAGAGATCTAGACTCACCTCCAGCCGTCCTGATGTTATACTGATTACTCCCTATAAAGCCAAACCCACTTCTTCTTCTCCTTCTACCTCCTGCTCACACCATCATGCGTTACGCAGCAGACACAACTCCTCACTGAGGACCACAACAGCCAATTGCATGAGGAAACCCAACCAACTGAATGCAAACCAGCGGCATGTGCACTTGATTGAAGTACCGAGAAGACACAAGGCCTGGACGACAGTTGGTGGCGGCACAGCGGCAGCATGCAGACCTCTGCAAACTCATTAATGCAAAAATTGTGACTCTCCACACCATCCTTTTGGGTGTTGGTGGGACCTGCTACACTGAGCACATCCTCAACCAATTTGAACAATTGGGAATTGACCGCCAACGTGGCAATAAACTTGCTCGCAAACTTCATGCCCATTCTCTTATGCATGCCAACAAGCTTGTTACCGCTATGGAAAATAAGAATACTTATTGCAGCCAGGTTATGGAGCTGGGTGCTTCCAATAACCCTCCTGATCCCCATTAAGAACTTCCTTTTTTGTAATCTTCGTGGTGAGGGGATTTAAGGCTCCTCTGAGCCAATGTGTCCCCTTTTCCTTAATTTATGTAGGGAGAGTATTCTCTGCCTACGAAGTTTTTCTTTTCTTTCTTTTCGTTTCTTTCTGGACGAGTCAGCGCTTTCTACCAGAGCTGCTCCCCCCCCTACCAATTAAGTGTTATCAAATGCTCCCAGCATAGGTGTACCTTACTCTTGGACACCTAAGTGTGGTCTTTTGCGCTAGGGCTAAACTGTCCAAGGTTACGGGACGTACGTAAATAGGCCACGGCGTGAACCCTACTTTTGACCACCAAATCTCCATACCTGACCACCCACTGCGTGAAATTGGGTGATTTTTGGTGATTTGGACTCCTTATACCAAATGATTATCATTGCAAAAATAATGGAGTGAGAAAACCCAGTTGTTGGTGAGATGCAGAATTCCAGTCATTTCCCTTAGAGATAATCCAGCACAAGGGGTGCCAAAAAGATTAAATTTTTACTTCCTTCTTTCCTTTTTTTTGATATGCAGGATGTTTGAAAGTTGAGCAAGCTTCATGGGATGATGCTATTTCTCCTACCTGTGACCTCTGTAATGCCTATTATGATGTGCCGGATGAACAACATGTTCTCTCCGGCAAAAATATGCTTCCCTGTTCTCTGGCCCTCCCCTGTTTCTATCTCATCCTTCCTCTTAGGTGGGCCTGCCCTTCACCATGTACAGTCTTTCCATGTGTTTTCCTTCCGAAATGTCATGAGTCTTGAATCAAAACAACACCAGGCTTTATCCATCTTTACATGAAATTCTTTTCTTTCATGCACAGGCTAGCAGTCAGTCGTTTTGACTGGAGGCCTTCTTTTTCCCTGTAACCCCTGTAACCAGTTCTTTCTTAGATAGACATTTGGCTGTTGATTGAACAAAACCAAAGCCTGTTCCGTTAAGCCTGCGTGTGAGCCTTACTTGCAGCTATCAACCCAGAATTCGGCACAAGGCTGTTTCACTTCCAGCTGATATTTCTATTTAAGGTTGATTTGGTATCATACCATGATGGTTGCAGGCACCATATTTGCTTTAGCAAAGCTGCCCTTTTTGGCAGGTATGGCTATGAAACCCTTTCCTTTCCAACACAAAGCTTACTTGGACCAAGGATGTTCTCCATTTTTGCAGAAGCAGCCGAGACTACTTCGTGTCTTTTCCTTAATTGCTGTAGGGAGTGACCTCACTGCCTATGTGCTTTTCCTTTCTTCTTTTCTACAGAAAAGCGCTTTTTGTTAGCTACATACTGAGTTTGGGGCATGCGCACATGTATGCTTTGTTGGAGCTACACATACATCTGTTGCCGAACACGGTACTTCATTGCTATCCTCACACACACACACACACATCCATTTTCACCAAACCACTTGCAATGCAGCCGCAAGTACATGCATCGAATCCATTTACAAGACTGTCAGGTTGTGGAGCAGTGTGGCGTGAGGAAAGCATGGAGCTGTACATGAATGTGGCATGGTTATTCGAGCAACTCCTACACTTCCTATATATCTCTGTTTTTTCAGAGCAACGCAAAAACAGTTCTAGACTTCAAGCTTTTCTTTTTAGTTTCAAGCTTAAGTCTGGTTTGGTTGCAGGCATCTCTTTTTATGCTTCAGCTAAGCTGCCCTTGTAGGCAGGTACAGCTATGTGACCCTTTCCTTATCTTTTATGTTAGCTTGCAATCAAGCCAAGCAACTTAACTACTGGCTGAGGATCATGAATCTTACAAACTTTCCTTGTTTCTGGGAGCAAGGCGAACATAATGCATTGCATGTTTTATTCATTACTTTTAAACGTGCTTGCTCAGTTTCATTCATGCTCAAACCTCAGGTCATCATATCCTTGCACGCACGAGGGCTTCTTACAAGCCCTCACATTCCGAAGTACATGTTCACCCTGGACATCCACCCTACGCCAAACTACGTGGTTGAAGGTCAAACTCCATGAAAACATTTTAAACCTTGAAATATTTGCTGGATATCCACCGATGTGCATCACAGAAAGGCCCCAAAGCCAGCACTGACACTCAAACAGAAGCAGCCTAAAAATGCCATCAGCTAAGCATTCAGAACCAGACTCAGCAGCTGCCTGACAGCCATCGTCATGCGTGTCCCATCATCCCCAAAGGCCAATTACTCTCAATTGACTTGTCGCAACGTCTTGACTTCAAGTCCATCACCTTCATATGCCCTTGTCTGTAGTGCAGGACGCTGCAGACAAGCTGCATGCTGTTGCTTGCTCCACATGTTATCCGCAGCTCAAAACAGCAAGAGGTTCCTGCCTGATTGACCTCTACGACAAACACATGCACACACGCGCGCATGCAAACACGCGGTCTAGTGCTCCGTGGGTTAAATGTGCCCAGCATCTTGGCGAAATGCCTGAAGGAGTAGCTCAGCAATTTACAATGAATAAAGACGAGGGCTGCCCACTTTTGTCAGCCCAGGTTTTCCTTCCCCTGTTCCTTGCCTTTCTCCCTCTCCTTCCTCCATTTCCCCCTCGCTCTTCCCCCCTTTCTCTCTCTCTCTCTCTCTCTCACACACACACACACTCTAACACTCACTCTCTCTCTCTCTCTCTCTCTCTCTCTCTCTCTCTCTCTCTCTCTCTCTCTCTCTCTCTCTCTCTCTCTCTCTCTCTCTCTCCCCCCCTTCTTTTGCTACTGCTTTTTCTGCTTGCAAGGATCAGCAGGCAGAGTCTGGAACAAGACAAACAGCTGCGGGGCTGAATAAACCAGGCCAACACTTTGCCATCCCTAAGTGCTGTCCGGTCATGCCCTGAGCTGCTTTTGCTGAGATCAGCCGGCAAAGTCCAGATCAAGGCATGCTGCTTCACTGATGCAAAGCTGGATGCCAGGAACTTCTGGTCAAAAGTAGTGCAAAAAGTATTGCCTCACATACATGAACACCTCTGATTGCAGAGGCCTCATTGGCAAGGCCACACCGCAAACTACCCGTTGCCTCCATGGAAGGCCACATTGCCTCGTTGCAAAGGTTTCATAACAAGAGCCTGATTGCAAAGGCCTCATCCCAAACGCACATCAAAACAATGGAAGGCTTATAACTAGGGAGCCCCCTGCTGCACAGGTCAACCAGCAAAGCTTGGAATCGGGCAAATTGCTGCGCTGCTGCTGCTGCTGCTGCTGCTGCCTAGCTGGATGCCAGGAGCTCCTGATCTGAGCAAGCACTTCCTGTACACGACACATTTCCCTTGATGGCAAAGGTCTCACCAGGCATCCATTTCCTAAAATCCCAAAGCCCCCAGCATTCTCCCAGGGGCTGAACAGTTAAGCCTTGCTGCTGCTGCTGCTGCTGCTGCTGCTACTTCTGCTTCGCAGATCAACAGGCAGAGTCTGGAATGTGGCAAGTTGCTGCATGGCTGCGAAACCCAGACACTATCTGGCCAAGTAAAAGCACTGCCCAGTCATGCCCTGCAGCTGCTACTGCTGCAAATATCAGCTGGCAAAACCTGGAACAAGGTCCTGACAGCACTTAGCGGGTCCCACCGCTGCGCTGCTGCATGGCTGGGTGCCTGACACCCCAGTGAGGTGAAACACCTCTGCACCTGTAACACCCGACATTGTAACACCCGACATCTTGAATGATGGCTTAATTTGTAAAACCTTGTAAACCTTGTAACACCCGACACCTCTTCAGAACAAAGCCTGAAGCCCTCATCATCGCAAACACATGTTTGAACAATAAGAAGCAACTTGTCTACCACAGGGGCTGCCCGGTAATGCCTTGCTGTTGTCTACCACAGGGGCTGCCCGGTAATGCCTTGCTGTTGTCTACCAAAGGGGCTGCCCGGTAATGCCTTGCTGTTGCTGCTGTTGCTGTTGCAAGGCAGGGTTTCCGCCTCGCATGGGGGAGGGGAAGAGCTGCTGGCCCCCCATGCCGCCTCCAGCCATGCCCATGCCACCCTGCAACAAGCACACATTGAATGCAAACAAGCACTGGAATCAAGCTTGCGTCCAAACTTGCATGCTGCCTCCAGCCATGCCCATGCCACCCTGCAACAAGCACGCATTGAATCCAAACAAGCACTCCTATCAAGCGTGCAACTAGAATGCATGGCACCATGACACAGATGGAAGCCAACATACTCCATGCATTTGCACACCCTGGACGGCAGCTCTGGTGACGATGGTTTTGCAGTATAATGGTGGTATCACCATGATATCGCTATGACGTATTATGTTATACAATGATGATAACAACAATGATGATATCACAGTAATGATGCAGATATGTACTTGCATCACAGCCACACCTGAAACAGGCAAATTTCTTGATTTCACAATTAATGGCCCACCTGTATGCATCACCAGCCAAAGAGCACCAGGTCTACACCACCTACCTGCATCCCAGCCATACCACTGGATGAAAGGATTATCCAACAAATTATTATTTCCAAACTCTGCAGCAGCCCCTCATGGAGCAACAATGGCAAGCCGCAAGCAGCCGCAACCCTCACACTGCCTGAAGCTCACCTGCGCATTCATCATAGGCCCTCCCTGCATCCCAGCCATCCCCCCTCCTGGGCTCATCATCCCCACCTGCTGCTGCATGCCCATATTGCCCCCTCCCATCATATTGCCGCCCATGCCCATACCGCTGCCCATCTGTGGCCCAGCCATCCCCATGTTCCCCATGGCCATGCTGCTGCCCATCGCACCCATGTTGCCCCCCATCATGCCAGCACCCATGCCGCCGCCCCCCATCACATTCCCCATGTTGCCCCCCATCATCGCACCCCCCATCATTTGATTCCCGCCCTGGTTGTTGAAGCCGCCGGCAGCAGCCATGGGAGGGGGGCCCCCGTATGGGTTCTGCATTGTCATGCCTGCTGGCTGCTGCATCACGAGGCCCCCCGGCTGTGCCGCCATTGCCATGGGATGAGGGGCCGCGGGGCCTGCAGGCAGCGACCTCGCTTGCAGCACAGGCACGCCGGCCTCCAGCTTGCTGATCAGATCCAGCGTGCACTGCAGTTGTTGACGATGCCAGGAATGGAAGGGGTTGTTAGTTGTTCAATGAGCACCAGCCGCCAGGTTACTGGTGAGTACATGTTGGAGTTGCAGAGCATCACATGAGAGCATGCGGTGTGAAATGCATTACATGCGGACTATTTAAAAAGCGCAGCATACAGGCCTCCAGCTTGCTCATCGCATCTTACATGAATTGCAGGGCACCAGGCAAGGGAAATTGACGCAACATCATCACCATCACCATCACCATCACCATCGTCATCATCATAAGTATAACCATCAAGCAGGGCTTCAGATGCGGGGAATTGGCGTAACAAGGGCACCAGATAAGGGCATCAAACATGAGGGTTAACACCACCACCAATTGACGCAAGATCATCATCATGACTAAAATTATCAAGCAGGGCTTCAGATGTGGGGGATTGACGCAACAAGGGCATGCAGACCTAGGCATGCAGGCCGCCAGCTTGCCGCTAGGAGCAGAGCCAGGCATGCATGCGCAGGAGCACACCCAGATGCTTAACCTAGGCTATGCTCTAATAGCAGATCCATGTGAATGCATGCATAAGAGCACAGCCAGGTATGCATGCGCAGGAGCACACCCAGATGCTTAACCTAGGCTATGCTCTAATAGCAGATCCATGTGAATGCACACATAGGAGTAGATCCAGGCATGCAGGCCTCCAGTTTGCCGCTAGGAGCAGAGCCAGGTTGAGGTGCAAAGCTTCTCAAGACTCCAGCTGTCATGAGCTGCTTCCGTAAAAAAAATTAAGTTCCATCCACATTCATAGCCCCTGAATGCCTACTATATTTCTAGAGAAGCCCACTAATTGCCTCCTCTTGGAGCGCTTGTATGGAGTGGCGAGGTTTGGAGCACCCTTTGCGTCCTCATGGAGAACTCCTTGGCAAGGCAAACAGGGCTCAGCACCTGCCCTCAAGCCCACTGAGCGACACCCACGCAACGCTCGCTCAAAGTATACCTATGCCCACTTTCGAGCAATAACCACTCAGTGCTCCCTCAAAGCGTACTTTGTCCGCTATTGTGCAACACCCACTCAGCGCTCTCCCAAAGCGTATTTTTGCACACAGTCGAGCAATATCCACTCAGCGCTCACTCAAAGCCTACTTATGCTCGGACGACACCCACTTATCCGTCCCTCCTCGGTAATATCCACAAGACTCGGTGCCTGCACTTGGCCCTTCATTCAGTGCTCAAACAAAGCGCGCTAAAAGCCTACTTATACCCACTGAGCAACACCCGTTCACCTATCCTTCCTTTCAAACAAAGCGCGCCCAATGCCTACTTATTTATACCCACTGAGAAACACCCGCTCAACCATCCCTCCTTGGCAGACTCCACAGGGCTCAGGGCTCGCACCTGAGCAGCAAAGTCCTCAGGGCTCAACCTAATTCCACCAACAGAGCAACACCCACTCACCCATCCCTCCTTGGCAAAGTCTACAGGGCTCAGAGCTTGCACTTGGGCCTTCATCCGAGCCACATCTTGGTACGTGTCCTCGTACACTTTCAGGCGGAAAGTCCAAGTAGTGAAGTTGCGCTGCAGGGAGAGCAGGGAATGGAGGTCCATGGTATGCTTTAACGCAGTTTCCATAGTAGCATGCAATTGAGTCTGCTTGTACATTTAGCACGAGGGGCACACATATGATCATTCTTGCGGGCAGATGAGCATTGACTGCGTGTTATGGTGCAGGCACCGCAAAGCGCATGCTTTTAGGACGGTTTGGAATGTGGTGTTATGGCAGGTCCGAGCACATTTTCCTCATGCACCTGTTGCATGAGGTTTGCATGCTCAAAATGGATGCATGGACAAACCACCAATAAGTGGGAAGCTAGTGCACATGCCATACCGTGCAGGCATGTCATGCATGCTGCTCACACATACAGATGTATAAGAGGCAAAACACATATTTATCAGCAGTCTTATTCTTCCAATAAGTGGGAAGCTGGTGCACGTGCCATACCATGCAGGCATGTCATGCATGCTGCTCATACAAACAGATGTATAAGAGGCAAAACACGTATTTATCAGCAGTCTTAATCTTCCATGCTTGACTGCGCTTACACCTCCTACCTCATCTTGGAGGGTATTTGCAAAGTCCTGGTTGTACTCCTCGTTCTGCCTGAAGTCCCGGGCGCTCATACCAAACACAGCCTCTGCCTGCGCAGTAGGTGTGAAAATATTCTGCCTGAAGCTTCAGGCGCTCATTCTCATTCAAACACAGGTGTGTGCTCATTCAGACAAAGGTGTGTACTCATTCACAGGTGTGTGCTCATTCAGACACAGGTGTGTGCTCATTCAGCCACAGGTGTGTGCTCATTCAGTCACAGGTGTGTGCTCATTCAAACACAGGTGTCTGCTCATTCAGAAACAGGTGAGTGCTCCTTCCAAACACAGCCTCCACTTGCGCAGCAGGTGTGAGGACATTTTGGATCTTTTATTTTTAAAAGAAACAAAAGAAAAGAAAGCATAACATACGGCCAAGTAGCACTGACACTGCATACAGGTGGTTTCCTCAAGATTGAAAGACATCCTGTAAGGGTGGGCAAATCAGGACTCACCGACTCCCCAAATGCAGTAACCCATTGGGCAGCCGTGTGATCGCTGATTTCCATGGAAGCCATGTAGCGATAATCCAGAGGAGCATCCAGCTGCACAAAAAGAAGAAGGTTGGGAGAGCAGGTGCATCATAAGTAGGGTTGGCCAGTTCCGTATGCCTCCGTATGCCTGTTTATCTAGTGCTAAGAATTCCATACATTTGCCGTATAATACGTATAGACATGTATCAAAAGAGGGGATTGGCCAACCCTAATCATAAGGTTGCCCACATACTTAATCGCAAGGCTGTGGCCCTTTAGCGCCGCCAGCAGTTTCTTTTTCAGGCAACCTAGTATAGGCCAAGCGTGCCGAAGGACAACATTGGGTACGTAGGTATCAGCATCTGTCTTTAGCTCTATGTAGCAAACAGCACTACACAATGCTATATAGCGCTGTAGAAGACCTCCATATATTGTTATGTGCCGATCTACAGGGAGCGGCACTGGCATATGGGGCTGGAAAATGTGATGTACAGCTCTAAATGCCGATCCATACCAGTATGCATGGCGTGCATCACAAAAGGAACAATCCAGGCAACTCAGACCTAGAGAAGAGGTGTCTATGATGAGACATAACCTTTTTAATGTTGGAGGGCCTATACCCTGTGCTGCCGCACCACGCATCTGAAGTTCTTGTGTCCCACCTTTTGTCCCCAGTGCTCCATATTGTTGAAACTCATCGCTGATCTTAGCCAATGCTGACCGCATCACATCAAAACACGCCCTCGCTTCCTTGCACGCTGGAGCCATAACATCTTCCACGGCATGCTAGGCACACCAATCTGTCTGCTATGCATGTTGTACCTGCCCTTGGAAGCAGAGGCAGTAGCCCTCATCCTTGCTGCCTCTCACACACATCAGCACAAGCTCTGCCTTCTACAGGTGCACAGCCCACCGTGCCATATTGCATGCAAGACAAAGCGCCACACCATGTGCAAGATGAAGGGGCACATCATGCACAGAGGTGTAACCCACCTTGCCACATCATCTGCTAGATTAAGTGCCATATCGTGCGCAAAGGTTCAATCCACTGTGCCACATCGTTTGCTAGACTAAGTGCCGCATCGTGCGCAATGGTGCAACCCACCGTGCCACATCGTGCGCAAGACCAGACTCCAGACCCTTGCTCAAGCTCAGTCAGCTTTTTCTGGCACTGCCGGTTGTTCTCTGACAGCACATTGGGGCACGCCTCATACACAATGCTCTTCCTTGATGCCCCCCCCTCCACAGGTAAATTCTTGATGGTGGCCACGACCTGCATGTCACACAACAGTTGTAGACTTCAAGCTTTTCTTCTAGTTTCAAACTTAGGTCTGGTTTGGTAGCAGGCATCTCTTTATGCTTCAGCTAAGCTGCCCTCGTAGGCAGGTACAGCTATGTAACCCTTTCCTGCATGTCACACACCATGGGATGGGTGCTTGGGGTGAGAGCGTGTGAGTTCGAATGGCCAAGCCTGTTGACAAGGAAAGAAAATAAAAGGCCAAGGCCTGCTCGCAAGGGCCTTGAAAGGCAGCAAGCGGCCGGTGATGCATGCAGCTCCTTGATGGAGGCCACCGCCTGCGTTTCACTTGCCAGCGGCTCCCTGCAGTGCTAACTAATACAAGAAGCTTCCATGAACATGAATATAATGCTCAGCGCATGATGCATTAATACTCACGGTGCACTCTGCTTGCCAGCGCCTTTGGGGGTGCTACATTCAAATACCCTTTTCAGTACCGTTACAGTTACAGCAGCTATTTGCCTTGGTCCTTAGGCAGGTATCAGACTCACATATGAGTCAATGTGTGTCCTTAGCCTTTGAGGGGTTCCCTAGGTGTGCCCTCAGGGTGCTGGGCACAGGGGTACACCAAGCCCTATACCACCATGCGCTGTACCACGTAGGTGCCCTACACCACCATGCCCTAAACCATAGAAGTGCCTGAGGTTTAGGGGTACGGGGCATTAGGATTTACCCTTACCCTAGATCCTAAACACTTCAAAATCCCTAAATCTTGCCCTGTACTACCGCTGTACCACATGAGTGGCCTATATTGACATATGCTGCACCATGTAAGCGCCCAAAGGGTGCTGGCCTCCTCCAGGATGCTAGCTTATCTATGGGACGGAGAATGATGACTGGAATCCATTCAGCTTGTCCTCTATACAGGGTCAGCCACCATCCGTCATTCAAATGGGAAGCTTTAATTCAAACAAAAGAGCCCAGGAGTAGACTGTCGCGGGCACTTCTGCACTGTTCTGCTTGCACAGCATGTTCAAATTACTGTCTGGTCTGCCAGCAGCAGGTTTCTCAGGGGACAGGGCAGCCTTTCAGGGGCAGGGGAGGAAGGAGGAAGTCAGAGGAAGCCAGCAGCCTTCCCCTGGGACAGGGCGAGTCTGAGATAAGGTACTGTGCATGCATGCTGGAGCCCTCTCAGACTCTTACTGTACGGTCTTGTGCATGGATGCTGGAGCCTGATATTGTTCAGTCCTTTGCATGCATGCCGGAATGTCAGCATCTTTACCATTTTATTTCACACTTGCATTTTTAGCACAGTGCATCTGCCAGGGCTGGTACAGGGATGGCGTATTTGCGATCCAAGCTGGTAGTGAGTTATTGATTGGCCAGCAGGCGCACACTTTTTCCGCATGGTCACCAACAAACAGCACTCAGCTACGTTATGTGGTTGCAAGCTGATAATCTGGTTTGCTTTCCATTGGAAATGAAGCATGTGCACCAGCAGGAGAGGAGTGGGCGCCACGGGCGCCATCTCCTGCAGGATATTAGAGTGCAAGCTTTCAAACTCATAAGTTACTACATAAGAATTGAACCACATGGACCTTGCGTCTGCGCGCGCACATACACAGAGAGAGAGAGAGAGAGAGAGAGAGAGAGAGAGAGAGAGAGAGAGAGAGGGGGGGAGAGTTCTCCAAGCCTTTCCTGATGTGAGGCTCTGCAACCCAGGGAAAGACAAGCTGCATTCCTTAGTCATGAAACACGAGCAAAAGGACACACTGCAAGGACACATCTTCAAGAAACTTGTGCGGTCCATGGGCGTGGTGCTCCATGGTTAGGGGTCAAAGATTGGGAGCCTGCAGTTTCTGCTCGCATTTATTGCAGATACTAATCAGGTTTGTTGAGCATGCTGGTGCAGGCCACAACCAGGCTGTAAACAGAGGTTAGCCTTTCTTTTTTTTTCTTGGCTTGTCTTCTCATAGGGGAGAGAGGAGCTGCAGCCTTCAGTGGAGGGCAGAAAGCAAAAAGGCATCCCGAATGAATATGGCCTTGCGCGCTTGAGGCTGGAGGCGCTTCCAAGATTTTCGACAGGAACATACCCAGGCACACACATGTAAGGGTGCATGCTTGCATGGAACGCCTTGCTCTTCAACCTCCATCTCGTCATATGTTCAGGCTTGTCTACACTCCATTAGGTATGCACAGCTTGAGCCAATGAAAGCGTTGACGTCCATAACATACTCACACTGATCCATTCGGGCTTGCCAGTCTTCCAGAGCTCCTCAGCCTTCACAGCGCCTAGAGTGGTGAGCTTGTTGTTTTTGCCCATCCCCTTTGTAGTAATGGCTTGAGGCGCCATGGATGCACCCCCTTGCTGGTACCTGTGCCGGAATGCATAAACACAGCAATAAGAGCCAGAGTGATTCATGCAAGTCCACATGTTTGCAATTTATCTCAAACAGCAGAAAGCGTGGAATAGGGAAAACAATTCGACATGCCACAGTGCCCTACATAATTCTTCCCGTTCACTGGAAGGGTCTCATGTGCAATGTCACACATACTAGGACAAAAAGAGGGCAGCGTCACCCCTTCTGAGCATCAATGCTGGAGGGTGCTGGACTTCCACACGATATGACATTTGCGGAATAATTGACGACTGCAAGCAATCAAGTTGATGGCAACAAAATTCGCCAAAGCCTGCGGCATGATTGACGACTGCAAGCAATCAAGTTGATGGCAACAACACTCGCCAAAGCCTGCGGCATGATTGACGACTGCAAGCAATCAAGTTGATGGCAACAACACTCGCCAAAGCCTGCGGCATGATTGACGACTGCAAGCAATCAAGTTGATGGCAACAACACTCGCCAAAGCCTGCGGCATGATTGACGACTGCAAGCAATCAAGTTGATGGCAATAACACTCGCCGAAGCCTGCGGCATGATTGATGACTGCAAGCTATCAAGTTGATGGCAACAACACTCGCCAAAGCCTGTGGCATGATTGATGACTGCAAGCTATCAAGTTGAAGACAACAACACTCGCCAAAGCTTGTGGAATGATGGTATTCAGGAGGCACCTTTCCTTCATGCACGCGGCCTTTTTGGCTGTTGCAGTCTTTTTTCTTCTTCCAGGAGGCATATGCACCACCGCAATCAGGACGCTTCATACTGAGTGCACGGGAGCAAGCGGGATGGCAACCTCACTCATCAAACTCTGCAGCATAAACACCTGGCAGACACTAAGCTTCCAGCCACACCAAAAATACAAGTGAAGAAACAGCATCTAAACGTCATCATGCTGCATAATTTGGAACAAGTACGCATGCAAGCAAGCAGCAGAGCAGTCACGCCAACAACCCACCAGTTCTGCAACTTGATGGCCTCCGGATGTTGCATCTCCAGTCGCACTTGGCTGCTACTGACGGTGCTCAGAGAGCGGCCCCCAAAATCCCCCAAGCGCACACACTTGGCTGCCAGGATGGGGTGCACACCATTGCGGCAAGCCTGTCGAGCATAAGGTGCCATGTGGGCAAAATGCGATTTGTGCACAGCTCCAGAGGTTTGGAGCAGCAATGGAAGAAGTAAGGATAGGGTGCATGCTGTTGCGGCAGACCCGTCAAGCAAAAAGTGCCACATGGGCGTAATGTTCTCAGACCACAAGTCCAGGGGCTGGGAGCAGCAATGTAAGGGAGCAGAGATGGGGTGCATGACATTGTGGGAGCAGCAATATAAGGCAGCAGAGATGGGGTGCATGACATCGTGGGAGCAGCAATGTAAGGCAGTAGAGATGGGGTGCATGACATCGTGGCAGACCTGCCAAGCAGCAAAAAGTGCAACATGGGTTCATGTGCTCAAAGCACAATGACAATGACAAGGGGATGAGCAATGCCAGGGGATAAGGATGGGCTGCAGGCCTGCTAAGCCGCAACTGTCAAACCAAAAAACAAATGAATATTGCACACGCACAGCAAGGGCAGGGAGTATCTGGGAACCTGAGGATTGGGTGCAGAAGTTCAATGGGAGCAAAGAGTAAAAGGGGTGTTCAAAAGCTGGGTATAAGGCGGAGGATAGAGGAACATGGAAGACAGATTGGGTCTAAAAGTCGGCTGAGTGCATAGAATTAGCATGAGGCAACTGATGAGTACTCTTTTTGGGCTGATGGCCCTGTGACCAGCAAGATAAAAACCTTCCCAAGCTGAAAGAGCACACACAACAACCCCACTAAGGGCCGAAACAGGCTCTTGATGAATTGACCTAATCCCAGGGACATCGGCAGCCAAAACAGCACAGTGGGTTAAAAAGCTTGAGCCATGACTTAAAAAAGGGAGCACTGTGCCGAGACCCAAAAGCTTACACCCATGTGGCTGAAAAGCGCAAGGCATCAATGGTAAAAGGGCCCGGCCAAGTCCACATATTCATGCCATTAGGACTCCCATCCTACATGGCATGTAGTTCTCATTAGGCTTGAGGACTACATGCCATGTATTCCAGTTATCATTGCAGGTGAAAAATACAGCGCATATAAGCGGAATTGGCCAACCGTAACCGTGTTTGCTGGGCCACCTCCCTTTTTGCCCCCTGACCCCATCACCACACACCTCCTCAAGCCCGTCGCCTGGGTTGTCTGCAAAGTTGCCCCACAGTGTGAGATCAATGGACTTGTTGCTCATGTCGCGTAGGACGATGGAGCGCTTTCGTGTCTCGCCGCCGTCCTTGCGCGTGAATAGCTGTGATTCATTGACCTGCAACCATTCATTGACATTCAATTCAATAAGCCTTTAATTGACAATCAAATCAGAAACCATCCATCCATTTATGCATGCAGGCTTGCAGGCAAGTATGCATATGTGTGTATGCACGTATGCTTGACATTGCAGAAAGCCTTTTCCCTTAATGAGACGCATCAAAAAGGCCACCTTAATTGGAACATTTGCTCCCCTCTGAGATGGGGCTTCCTTTCACTTTAGATCTGATTTCTTATACAACCTTACAAGGAACCCCTCAAAGCTCATTCATTGTAGCCTTACGACTGCGAGTTGGCCTCAGAAGTGTACAATAACCCCCTTAGTCCTCGCAAAAGCAAAAGCAGGCACACCCCGTAAAACTCAAACATACAGCCAAAATAAGGGGAGGGGGGAAGGTCCAAGAATGAATGTTAACACTCCCCTACCGTAGGAGCTCTTCAATTTTGCGAATAAGTAATTAAATGATAACGAACGCTCTCTTGCGAACTGGAAAATTCGGAAAATAAAGTTTAGGGGGACTTCGCGAAAATATGACAAGCTTTTTAATGTAAAATGGAGGCCCTTCCTGGTCAGAGACAAAGGTCTTTAGCTTTGTATGGCTCCTTTGAGGGGCCATGCACTGAGAAGGATGCCCCCCTGCTCAGTGTCAAGCAAATCAAGTTCAAAAGAGGTGCAAGCAGGGATGCAGCAGCAGGAGCAGAAGATGGAGCTCAGGGCAAAGGCTGAAAGAGCCAATTCCCCAGCTGTCAGGTGTGTGGGCAGGCTGTGCAGTGATCCAGCAACGCACCCTGCACCTGCCCCTAAGAGACTAGTGGGTAGGCCCCGTGCAAGCACTCATGTGCAAGCACCGACCGCAGAGCCAGAAAGGTTGCTTGTCCTTGTCCAGCTGTCAGCCCATGCAGAACGCGTCACCTTTACCAGCAGCTCTCTACCAGCATTCCAGCAAATGTTGCGGCGGTGCAAAGCAAGGGAGGCAGCAGCAAAGGCAGCAGAGCAGCAGGTTTGGGTGCGGTACCAGTGTAACTAGTGTTGACCGATGTTCAATTAGTGTCATCCACTATAGTGTCGCTGATCAGTCCACGAAATGCAGACATAGGTCTAATACAATACAATACAAGTATGGTCTTGCCGACCTGCTCCACCACCCCAATGATGTCCACCATCTGGTTGACATCCATGCGCTCCAGGTCTTCGATCTTCTTAAACTGCGCGCCAGCAGCATACGTGGACATGGTATTAAGTACATGAAGGCACAGTGGACACGGGCATGGTGGACAAGCTGCAGGCCTTGAGGAATATAAAGCAGCCAATAGCTGACGTGCAAAAAATCTATTGTGCACCTGCATTTGTAAGCAAGGGCTTCAACTGCACACAGCGAAAGCAATATGCTCACAGCGTGAATGGCTTGCAGCCAGGAGACTTCTCATCATCGGCAACCTCTGTAACAGAGGGTTTCATAAGGACATGGCAAGGACCATATGCTGACAGTGTGAATGATCTGAGAGATGGGCACAATACTTGGGATTGGAAAACATTGTAGATGATCTGAGATGCATCACCAGTCTGAGAGGTGCACTTACATTGTATATAATCTGTGGGATGCGTGTGGCCTCCTCATCGTTGGCAGCCTCTATGGTTGAATCCTTGTCCAAGCGGATCTCAAACTGATGGCTCGTGTGGTTGAATTGCTGCATGAAGGGGACGAATGCACAGTACATGGGGGGTGGAATAGAGAAAATATCGATGTAGCCTCCGTGGAGTTCTGGGAAGCAGCAGAAACAGAGGGAGTGCCTGAGATTGGATTGCAGTTGCTCTGTTGTGAATCATATGGTTTCCCAGGGATACAGTGGCATCGAAATTTGGAGCGCCTGAAATGTACTACAGCTGCACCACAGGCCAGGTGTCGAATGTGCACCCCTATGCAGCTTCAGCTTCCTTTGCTCTGCTTTGCTGATTCGGCTTCCTTTGCTTTGCTGATTCAGCTTCCTTTGTTTTGCTTTGCTGAATCAAGGAAACGGCAGATGCACGCACTCAAAAGCGCATGCCGTGAGCATTGCATGCATTGGGCAAGTCTGTGAGAAGAGCACATTTGAGGCATGGCGGGCTTTGCGAGGGAAAGCATCCTGCATGCAATGCATGCATCCATATGCATCTTTTGGTTACAGGTTGGTTTGAGACAAAAGCAGCGTCTAGGAGGTTGCATCCTTCACCTACTTGACGACTGCAACGGCAGGGCAACCACTTAACCATTTGAGATCAGCATGACAGCGATTACACTCCACAGTTACACATGCAGGCTGAAGTTTCACATGTGAAGTTACACATGCAGGCCGAAGTTTCACATGTGAAGTTACACATGCAGGCTGAAGTTTCACATGTGAAGTTACACATGCAGGCTGAAGTTTCACATGTGAAGTTACACATGCAGGCTGAAGTTTCACATGTGAAGTTACATATGCAGGCTGAAGTCTCACATGTGAAGTTACACATGCAGGCTGAAGTTTCACATGTGAAGTTACACATGCAGGCTGAAGTTTCACATGTGAAGTTACACATGCAGGCTGAAGTTTCACATGTGAAGTTACACATGCAGGCTGAAGTTTCACATGTGAAGTTACACATGCAGGCTGAAGTTTCACATGTGAAGTTACACATGCAGGCTGAAGTTTCACATGTGAAGTTACATATGCAGGCTGAAGTCTCACATGTGAAGTTACACATGCAGGCTGAAGTTTCACATGTGAAGTTACACATGCAGGCTGAAGTCTCACATGTGAAGTTACACATGCAGGCTGAAGTTTCACATGTGAAGTTACACATGCAGGCTGAAGTTTCACATGTGAAGTTACACATGCAGGCTGAAGTTTCACATGTGAAGTTACACATGCAGGCTGAAGTTTCACGTGTGAAGTTACACATGCAGGCTGAAGTTTCACATGTGAAGTTACACATGCAGGCTGAACCTGCGCAAAAGGATGCTCGCTCGAAGCACACCTCTCTGAGAATTTTGATTTGAAGTTCCTGGAACGAAGAGTGAACAGGTCATGTTAAAGGGACTTTACAAATCCTGCTATGAGCTCGGATACGAGGGTTGCACTTACCGGCTTTTTGGGCAGCAAGCTGGCCCTGGAAACAATGTACACGTTGCCAACTTCAATGAGGTCGAAGAACTTGTCGACCTACAGGAGCATGCGCAGCAGACAGCAACCCTTACGCATGTGTTTTATAGAATGATGGAGGAATGAGAGCAAAGGCGATGCTGGGGGCATAAATGTTGCAGGTCGTCCCACGGCTGAGTCCCCTCTAAGTCAGGCCAATTGCACATGCAGGTCCAAATTTCTCATCGGAGTATGTTCTGGGCATAACACACATGTTTTTACGCCCCATGCGTTGAGATTGCTGAAAAATTGGCAAGTTGTCGACACGTTTGACACCAAGAGATTGTACACCCATTTTGGCAGGAAAGTTGGATTTTTGAACTTGCGCCAATTGACCAGCGCTCCAAGGCTCAAGTTGCTCTTGGGTTGTCTAATGATGCTGCAATGCCAGATTTTGCATGGAGGCTCTGCTGGAGCATGCTGGCAGGGGGGACTCATTGGGAAGGGTGTGGGCGCAAAAAGAAGGACCTCTGCCAGCTTGCCCATGCCCCCTCAATTTGGCACAGAGTTGGGGCGGAGTGTGATCCTCCTACTAAAATCAAAATGGGTTCAATCGGTGATCTGGCTGGAAACTGGCATGCCAGGCTTGCCTTGCTGCTGCCTCCAGGCCAGCGACTTGCTGTCAGTCTTGTCTTTAGGCCCATAGAGCCAGAATCCAGACATACACACACTCATGCATGCCGACAGCTGTCCACCCTTGCAGTCTGAAGCCGGGCATACACCTTTTCCTCTCTTCTGTATCTTTTCAATTTTCTGAAGCTTGTCCAGGCTCAACCACTGCCTTGTTCAAAATACGCTTGGCAGCAGACTGTGGCATGGGGGTTGGAGCTGCGTGTGCTTCAGCCACAATGTCCGCGATGGGATGCTGCTGTGGTGCTGTGGTGACACAATCTGTGCACCGTGGTGCTGTGGTGCTGTGGTGACACAATCTGTGCACCGTGGTGCTGTGGTGCTGGGCTATAGCAAGTCGGCAATGTGGGACCTTAGGGTCCACAACAGGACACGGACCTCACTGAAATCTGCCACTTGGTGCTTACGGTTACGACTTGCTCCTCCAGCTCCTGCAGGATTGCTGCGTGCTGGAGAGCCCTTATGCTGTGGCTGCGCACGGAGCTTTATGCTCCTCGATAGTGTGCGCAACCTAAGTGCTTAGGTTCCACAGCCTCTACAAGACCGTGCAACCACAGCACTCTGCACATACCACCGAGCACGAGGCACAGAGCATTAGGCTCCGTGCACAGCCATAGCATGACAGCTCTCCAGCATGCAGTGCATTCCTGCACAAGCTGCTCGTTGGTGTGGCCAAAGTGCTCCGCACTGACAGGAACATCTTAACCCAAACCACCGGGGAGCACAAGGCTCCGTGTGCAGCCACAGCGTGACAGCTCTCCAGCGCGCAGCACTCCTGAAAGATCTGGAGAAGCAAGCTGTGGCCAGGACATCAGGTTGGCAGGCATCTGTGAGACCTGTGGCCTGTTCCGGACACAGGGGTCCTGTTCTGATGCTGTCCCACACACCGCACTTTACAGCCCCCTCTTACCACCAAGGAGCCTTGCAGGGGAAAAATCAGTTATCTAACGCATGTTTCAGGTTTTGGAATGGTGCAGGGGGTGCTGCAGAAGGGTGGGCCGGCCATGGGGGTGACCCGCAGGGTAGGCTGTGAGCCCCCAAATGCTGCAATCAATAGCAACAACTCATGATGACGATGAAAATGACAATGATGACAAAGACGATGATGATGATGATGTTTCAAGCATGCTGTAGCATTTGAACGAGAGGGCTCTGTCCAGCAGCTCTTTGTACTGGTAGATCTATTTTAAGAGTCGCAGAAAGACGAAACAGGAAAGACGTTGCCAATCAAACAGCCGTACTATCTTTTTTTTTACTCTTGCAGAACCAGCAGCTGCCAAAAGTAAAAGAAGTAGCACAGCGGTTGATTGCAAACAGAAAGAGGAACAAGTGACGATGAATTTTTGTCGCAATTTTGATTAAGGACAGTCCTGCCTGCGCACTACCCTCCACTGTTTCAACATCTCAGCTCACTCTTGGGAAACAAAAGGTAATCGCACACTTCTTTCTGAAGTTGTTTGGGGACCGAGGAGTCAGGAAGGGGTCACCGAAGCTCCAAAGTCACAAGTGCAGCTTTGACCTTTGACAGCTGGCAAGCGTGCCTCGCCTTCAGGGGCTCTTGGTGAGGGCAGGATACCAGGTAGACGCATGATAGAATTGTCCATGCATATATATGCCGTATGTTCTACATCTTACTTACAAAGAATGCGGAAATAAGCAGCACATATGTACGTGATTGGCCTGCCCTACACTCCACCAACACGCACCACATCTCCAAATCCAGTCACGCGGATGTCTGAGCCCTGCTGGTCAAGCAGGTCAAAGGAGAACAGCTGGCCATCCCCACGCGCGTTGTTGAAGCGCTTGCGATCGCCTTTCGTCGTGCAGCGTGCCTGCATGGAAGCGGCACAGGGGTGCGTGCATGTGTGTGTGTGTGTGCGCGTGCACGCGCACCTGTTGTTTAAGAGAGGTATGAGCAGAAAGCTGTGCAACAGCAGGCAGTGCAGTGCTACCCAGAATCAAGCTGTTTTAAACCATTGTTTCATTTGCTGAGATTTGAAGCTGTCCTGTGATATTACAGGTGTCCGCGTAAGGAAGAAAATGCGCCACAATTGAAGAGTACACCAACCTTACCCTTGCGATGCACAATTCGAGCAAATGCACCATGCATTTGCAAAGCATCTAGCCAAAATGCTCAATCTATGGTCATCAGCAGCAAGATGTCTTCCAGTCCGATTAAAGTACGTGACAGTTCAACTAGATGCACACTGCGTCAAAGGTCGGGATAAGCACTGCAACATTGAGACAGGAAAGGTCTGGGCCAGCCGTAATGAGAGCAGCATCTCCTAGCTTGCTATTTAGAAGATGCTAGGAAAATGCCTAGCGCACTGAGGTCAATGAACGCATGAACAAAAGCACACACACACAACATAACGACCCACACCCACACATACACAAGCAAACTCGACCAGGCACGTTCCCACAGCACACCTTGATGCTCCAGCGCCCAGAGTACGGGTTGAGGCTGGCGATGGGCACAATGCGTGCGTGGCCCTCGTTCCTGACCACAGGCCCGCTACCTGTCATCATCCCCCGGCCGCCCCCAAAGCCCCCTGCCATCCCCCCTCCCCCTTGCACACCCATCCCAAACCCCCCAAGAGGCGCGCGCGTGCCACTTGGCCCGCCCATCCCCATTTGCGTGCTGCCGCCCATCAGAGCGGTACTGCTGTTAGGCACGAAGCCACCGCCTCCCATGTTGTTTACAGCAGGGGCGCCGCCTCCCATGCCTGCCATGGCTGCAGGCTGCCCCCCCATCTGCATGCCCGCCCCCATCGGGGCCCCCCCAAACCCAGCGGCCTGCTGCATCATGCCGCCCCCCATGCTGCCCATCCCGCCTTGCGGCTGTTGAGGCATCATGTTTCCCCCCATCATGCCACCGCCCTGGGGTTGCTGCTGCTGCTGCTGTTGGGGTCCCATGCCCCCCAAGGGCCCCTGTTGTGGCATCATGGGCGCTCCAGCTCCTCCTACTCCCCCACCCATGCCAGGCTGCCCAGGCATCATGCCGCCACCAGTGGCCATGCCCGGTTGCTGGCCCTGCAATTCAAAGCAGCCAAAGAACACACGTCTCTGCACCTGCTGCAAACTGCAGAGAAAGCGCGGGGGGTGCTGCTGGCCGGGCATCATCGCGAGGCTGCATGTCGCAACCAGGCCATGCTGTTGTGGCACACACAGGGGACGCGTCAGTGTCGGTGGCGACTCAGTCTCTGCAGGTCAAATGTTGTGAGGGTGTATTTTGCAATCGGCCCACGCTGCGGTGGCACGCAAAGGGGAGGATTCTTTGTGGCAACTCTCTGCAGGGCAAGTTGTATGAGGTTGTATTCTGCAGTTGGCCCATCATGGCATGCTGCGGTGGCACACAAAGGGAAGTGACCATTATGGCACCTTAGACTGCTAGCCAGTCTCAGTCTCTGCAGGTCAAATTTTGTGAGGTTGTATTTTGCAATTGAGCCCACGCTCCTGTGGCGCAGAAAGGGATGTAGTCATTGTGACGATTTAGCCCTTTCAGGGCCGGCACATCCCCAAGACCCACCTTTGTGGCATTACAGCGGCTATCCAGGTGTACGGGTGCCACAAGCACGACCAGTTCTACACATCAAGTAGGCATGATCAGTTCCACACAGGTAGTGGAAAGGGAAATCGACTGTGTAAGAAAGACCTGTGCCACAAGCGCGACCAGTTTTATACATCAAGTAGGCATGATCAGTTGCACACAAGTAGTGGGAAGGGAAATCGACTGTGTAAGAAAGACCTGTGCCACAAGCGCGACCAGTACTTTATATCAGAGTATGCATGATCAGTTCCACAAATAGTGGGAAGACGACTGTGTAGGTAAGACCTGTGCTGTTGGCATCATGCATTCAGCTCAGCTGCCCCCTGCAGGCAGGTTCAGCTACGTAACCCTTTCCTTTGCTTTCCTTTGGCACCATGCTGGCTCCAGGTTGCATAGGTGTGCTATTCAAGGCCAGTCCACAAAAAACAAGTAGGCAAGACCAGCTTTTATCAGTAACACCGAGTAACGAGTGGTGTAGACCACTGCATAAGTACGACCAATGCTTGCGGCACCATGCTGGCTCCAGGTTGCATATGTGTGCCATGATCAAGGCCAGTCCACAAATGATACGTAGGTAAGACCACCTTTTATCAGTAACACCGAGTAACGAGTGATGTAGACCACTGCATAAGTACGACCAATGCTTGCGGCACCATGCTGGCTCCAGGTCGCAAGGCATAAGCAAGACCAGTCCATAAGTAATAGGTGAGGCCAGTACCTGTGGCATCATGCCGACTCCAGGTCGCAAGGCATAAGCAAGACCAGTCCATAAGTAATAGGTGAGGCCAGTACCTGTGGCATCATGCCGACTCCAGGTCGCAAGGCATAAGCAAGACCAGTCCATAAGTAATAGGTGAGGCCAGTACCTGTGGCATCATGCCGACTCCAGGTCGCAAGGCATAAGCAAGACCAGTCCATAAGTAATAGGTGAGGCCAGTACCTGTGGCATCATGCCGACTCCAGGTCGCAAGGCATAAGCAAGACCAGTCCATAAGTAATAGGTGAGGCCAGTACCTGTGGCATCATGCCGACTCCAGGCTGCATGGGTGCCAAGCCAGCGCCATACTGCATGCCTACGGGGGGAGCTCCAGACCCCATGGGGGCCATGCCCTGCGCGTATGTGCGTGCGCATGTGTGTGTATGTGTGTGTGAATGTGTGCGCGCATGCATATTACTGGGGAGGGGTGTTTGCAACCTGTGTGCATAGAAGGTAATGAGCATGGGGCCAAAGGAAAGGACGGTTACAACTCAGTCCAAAGGCTCTGAAACTCAAAGAAAGGTAGAAAAGGTTCTGTTTCCTGCCAGGAATTCCACCAGGGCGTGAGTGCGTGTCGCAGAACATGCATGTCTGCTTTATTTTAACACAGCCCTTGGACCAAATGAAAGCGTGTGTGCACCCTTTGGACACTTCGGGCCAACAACACACTCCCCGACTCAGCTTCACGGAGTTGGAATGTCTCACATTAGCATTGGCTTATCCAATGAGCAAGCACCACACTGACCTCCTAGCATAGATTCCAATACACTTGATTCCACAAACAAACTGATCTGTGTTTCTCTCTGTGCTTCCCTGTGTTTACCTCTGTGTTTCTCTGTATTTCTCTTTGTGTGATCACACAGGTAGACAACCCTGTGTTTCTCTGTATTTCTCTTTGTGTGATCACACAGGTAGACAACCCTGTGTTTCTCTGTATTTCTCTTTGTGTGATCACACAGGTAGACAACCCTTCCTCCCTTTCCATACTAGATGCAATGCAAACCGTTCACGGCACCATTTGTAAATAAAGAGGACAATGCAGTTGCGTACACACCCAGGAGGCAGGCAGGCAGGCAGGCAAGCAGGCGCGCGCGCGCGCACACACACACACACACACACCATGGGTGCAGCCCCAGCTTCCCCAGGGGGTGGAGCAGGGTTCTCCCCCATAGGCACGGGGTTGCCAATGATCTCTGGGTGGTATCCTGCTACCTCCAAGTTGATGGCGATGTACACCCTGCAAGTACATGCACATGCATGCATGCTTTCTAAGGGTGGTGACTGCATAATCCATGAGCAACACAGTGGGAGCTTCTACATTTTGAAACAAAGCACTGGCTGCTGTCTGTCTATGTGAGCAGGTGAGTCAGCCTTGAAAGTAAGTAGGCAGTCAGCAGGTGAGAGCCTTGTTCAGAAGGTTGGATAATCACCTCAGTCTGCAGATATGAGACCTGGTTGCAGTCAGGAGATGAAGACATGTAATATGTCGTGTGAGTGTGCCATGCACAAGGTTGGGCAGTTTGATGTGTAGCAGACTTCCCAAGCTAGAAAAAGCAGCAGAGCTTTGACGAAAATGATGGGATAAAGGTAAAAACAATGGGTGAGAGGCAGGCTTTGCAAGTTCCGCTTGTGACAAGGGACACAACCACCGACCCTGCCTGCCCTGACCCATTCTTGCTGCCAGCGTTAGGTTCACATGTGAGGAGCACTCCAGCAGGCTCCACAGGTCTTGACGTGTCTTCCTTTCCTGAACTTATCGATACAACATTTTGCTGCTGACATTCTTCTCTACCACTCAGATACCACGAACAGACCTCAGCAAGTCCTCACAAAGCGTGTTACAATCATGCAAGCATTGCCAGCAGCCTTCTAACTCAAAAGGGTGCGGCATGGCAACCTTGGCCCTACATGACGCCTCTTTTTGCGATAATAATATGGCCGTTTAGAGGGGCACACCTTCTCACACACACATATGGACACACATACAGCAACTAAAGCCTGCAGCACTCATGAAACACCTGGGCAACACCCGTTCCGGTGCGCACAGCACCCGTAGAAAGGAATGCAGGCGGAGGCGCTCTTACTTTTTGCCATTCACGCAGTTTGCGATGATCTCATTGACCTTGAGGATTGCCCCTCTGCGGTAGGTGTCCATGTTATTCAAAATGGTCTCCTGCGTACAAAGCAACATTGCAAGTGCGGGAAAGAGCACTTCAGAAAAGCCCCTTTTAATAGGTGTCCATGCAGCTTTTGCCGAGGGTGCTCACATATAACACAACACACACAACACACGCACATACTCCCACCTGAAGTTGGGTTGAGGGCATGACAGTGGTCATGTATTGCCCGTCATGCATTTGCAGCCTATGGCGCGGCTTCTGGGGGTTGCTGGTCTGGGCAATACCCTTGACGTCTGCAAAGATGTGGCAAGTGAGCAAGTACACAATTAGGACATGTGTGTACAGAGCAAAATGTTTTTTGGGAAGCTTTGATTTCAGGAGCTTCAGAGAAGCATGACAAGCACAGCATGCACCAGGCAAAGCGCACAAGGCTGCAAACCAGGAGGTGTGCATGAGAGTGCAGGTGATGCATGCATCCTTGCAGAGGGGCACTTTCCGGCCTGCAAGACGTGAATGTTAGTATGCTAGTGCACACATGCACAATACACGAAAGTGTTTTGTGTATGTGTCTATGTATGTATGTATGTATGTATGTGTGCGTGCGTGCGCGTGCACGTGCGTGTACGCGTGTGTGCATGTGTATGTTTGTGCATGCGTGTGTGCGCATGCACATGCGCACGTGTGTGTGTGTGTGTGTGTGTGTGTGTGTGTGTGTGTGTGTGTGTGTGTGTGTGTGTGTGTGTGTGTGTGTGTGTGTGTGTGTGTGTGTGTGAAATGGTAAAGTGGGCATGGGTGCTTCTGCTCGACGTGTGTCTTGCTCTGTGCGCGTCCTCCCATATCTCATCTAGGTCGGTTTTGATGTAAGGATCTAATGGAGCACTTATCCTGGGCTTCTAGAGGACACCAGAGGACAAGGCAGGGCACAGCGTGCACAGCGCTCAGCATAAACAGGTTACAAAGGAGGCCGTTTTCGGTGGAGCCAAGCACGGCCAAAGCATGCAGCACAATTCAGAAGGGCATACTTGTCAGGCCACGTGCGACATGATAGCCATGGACAGAGCCACAGCGTGTAGGTCAGAAGAGAAGCTGACTGGTCAAGACCGGTGAGTGTTCAACTCCCAGGATTTCCTCCTGCCAAACGCAACGATCCTGCTCCTGTTCAGCTAAGATGGCTGCTGCTTGCCAGCTTGGGGCCTCCTTTGCCTGGGAGGATCCGAGGGCGGTGGAGTGTGCTGCTCCCTCTTTCTTACCCATGAGTTGCAGGAAAATGGGCTTGGGAAAGGGGATGTCCTTGTTCAGCTTGTACAGTGATCCCGTGGAGAGCTGCATGATGTGCTCCGCCTCCTTTCCCTCGGGTACGTGCAGAGAGTCTGAGGAGGATTTTACAGACAGCTTGACTTATGAGAAGTGCTGCTGCTCACATGGAGTAAGAAGCTATACATGTGTTGTAAAAATATATATACATATGCCAAAACCAGTACGTTCACACATCATGTCGCGTGTCATATTTTTACCAAGCAGGAACGGTCCCAAACCTTTGGAGTCAACCACATTATAACATAAATACAAATTTTGTGTGTGTAGGTGGTGGAGAAACCAGAAGGGCTTGATCTGCGATGCGTGGAAAGCAGAAAAGGAAACAAGGGATTCTCGACATTGATACAAATTCAATATAAAGCGTACAAAAAAATCAATCGTGATCCTGAGAGCCAGTCACGAGAAAACATGCGGCCACACACAGACACGCCCTCCAACCGCTTTCAGACACACAGGCAGGAAGTACGGAGTATGATTGTTGTGGTTCCTTACTTTTTGGTTATGGATCATGATGAATGAATTCACTGATCAATTCATGATCCCTGATCAATTTTGATGGTCGCAAATGTGCGCACATGTACACACAGAGGAGGACCAGGAGATAATGCAGAGCCTAAGAGCAACAGGGTGATGGAGCACGACAAACGTGAGCGTTTTTTTGGCACTGCAGATCTTGTTTTGATTAGTGCCTGTCAAGACACACACACACACACACACACACACGCACACGCACACGCACACACACACGCATTGCATGGTTGCAGGTACTCACTACTCAAATACATGGTGCGAGTTTAACGGCAAGACAAGCGAGCCGGAAGACGGCGAGGCATGTGTCCTACAGCAAACAAACCCCCTCGTTGCATCGCATTTTTGTTGTTCAAGGGCACGCCTGCTCACGAGTGTGCATTCATACAGCCAAAGCAATGATAGTATTATTGTAGGTTTGTCAGTATTCAGCGCTGATAAAGAGCATGCTTGAGCTGAGCCTTACCAGCAAGGCACGGAGATGAGGTCAACTGCATTGTTTTTCCTTTCCGGGGTGAACTTTCTTTCTCTGTAGGCCTGACCCCATTACGTCGCTCCCACAAGATGAGCCTGAGGATAAGCCAAAGGTGGTCGAATTCACGGAGCAAGACAGGAAGCACATGCAGCAGGTGTGTATGCATGCCCACATGTGTGCTCAAGAGTGCTGCTGTGACTGGGCACTTCTTTTGGTCCCTATAAGCCCACAACCTCTCAGCCCACTGTCAAATCCAAAGGGCAGCAGGGACGCATTTTTAGCTTTGCTGTCTTTTTGTCTAGATCATGCGCGTAAGTAGCGGACAATATCTGAATTTCAAGAAATGGAGCTATATTTTTAACAGGTTTTTGATGCCTCTAACAAATCGTTCCACACATCCTTGCATGGAAAGTTTGCACGGGCTGGAATGACAGGTATATCAGCAAAACATACTGTGTTTTTGCAAACAAATGCATCCACCTGCGCAGGACCTGCATAGGGACATCCCAGACCTGCTCGAGAAAGACAGGGTGAACAAGGTATGAGCACAAGTTTTTTCCTATTGCTGTACTCATGAAGATGGTACATCAATTAGGTGAATGAAGCTGCCCAAGTACAAAGGACCCTGTGATCTTCAACCTCCCTCCCTCCCTATTGGATTGGTAAAGGGGTCAGGCAGAGAAAGAAGGAAGGTCCAGCAACAAGTAGGAACAAGTTGAAAGCAGTGAAAGGCTCATGCCAACATCATGGAAGCTTCCAAAACCAGACGGGATTGGCCAGCAACTCGCTGACCCATTGAATGGATCACGGATATGAGGCTCTGATGAGATTGATGCCAAAGTAGGTAGCTTTTGCACACACACTTTGTCTGCAAAGCATCTTTTACTGATCTTGCCTCGGCTTTTCAGCTGGGATGGCTGTCTGTAAAAAACTCACATTTTCCTTACAGACGGCGCTGTAAACCCTTGTTTGCGCAATTCAAAATTTGCATGCGCCTTCTCTCTTCGTTCCACAACATTACAAAGCCCAACGCACTGAAAAGCCAGCAAGCGCAGCACAGCACTTGCAAAGCTGCCAGCACGACTGGCACTCCATGATTGTAGATTGCGAGCTATTCAGGGACTGACTTCAAGCGCTAGCCCTGATGGCACTGATGGCACTGCACACATCAAACTAAAGCACGCGAGTGGCTGCACTCTTTGCAGCTGCCTGCACAGACAAGTTTTTGCTTCCTTGGACAGCTTGCTTTGATTTGTGTCGTGCAACACAAGAGGTCGCACAAACAACTTCTGCATTTGAGATTGCTGCAGGAGAAGTTGGCAGATCATCAAGCACAGCTGGAACGTGCGGTGCCTGCCGCCCCCTTAAGTGGAATGGCTGCAGGTACAATGCACCATGATCTTTCAGATTTTTGGCATGATCGAGCCCAGCCTTGCTCACGAGTGTGTGCATTCTGCTTTTGACACAGTTCATGGGGTGTTATTTTGCTTGTGGGGAAGAGTAACCAAGTCAAATGCCATTCATTCTATCATTGTCCAATCAACATGAGCACAAAGAAAGAGGGCACAAACAACGAGTCGTTAGATAGTGGGAGGCAGTGAATGGCACGAGGTGGAGAGCCCAATTCTGCAGGCGCATGGCTGATGACCCACCAGACCTCCACTAGTTATGTCGCATTGGCTCCTGATTGAAGCTGGCCCTGTGAGCCTCATGTGTGGGGCCTGAGCTTGACAGTAAGGGAACCTTTCCTTTGTGCATGCAGCCAGTCCTAGCTTGCGATGTCTTTGCTATCTCTCTAAAAGAAAGGGATGTGGATTGATTCTTCCCATATTCAGGAAGATCTGCAGTCACAAGAAGGCAAGGGGAAGGGTTGCACTGTTTTCTCACGCTGCAGTCTTGCCGGTAAGGCAAGACGCATAGTTTGACAAACTGCATGCGCAATCAGAGGGGGGTAACCATTGTTGCAGCCTCTGCCAAAATTTTTTGGGCCTGTTGGGGCCAATTCTGACTCCCAATTTTTTTGTAGTAGTAACCGCCATATGCAATATAAACATCCTGCATATTCAAAAATAGGAAAGAAGGAGGTCAAAAATTGGCCTTTTTGGCACCCCCTGGGCTGGATTTTGTGGATTTTTTCTAAGGGAAATGGCTGAAATTCTGTATCTTACCAACCACTGGGTCTTTTTACCCCATTTCTTTTGCAATGATATTCTTTTATTAAAAGGACTCCAAATCACTAAAAATCATCCAATTTGGTGAAGTGGGTGGTCAGGAATGGAGATAAGGTGTCAAAAACTAGGGTTCACGCCGCGGCTGATCAGGCATGTGTCCCGTAACGGCTCTCCTGGAACTCCAGTGTTAGAGAAAGCTCGTGAAACAGGCTACCACAGGAACCTAAGTTTGTACGGTGCCAGTCACGGGAGAGCTGTGCTGGGAGCATTTTAAAAACATGCAATTTTAGGCCCACTCTGTTATTCATCCAGATCTTGATCTGGCCATATCTCAGGAACCTATGAATGTCCCAGGACCAAAAGTATTGGCAAATGACCTACTTAAAATTCTCTTTGCAATGAAAAAAATTGGCTCTGGGACATCCATAGGTTTTTGAGTTATAGCCTTTCAAAGTCCACACAATGGTTACCCCCCTCTGATGCGCAATCCTTAGCGGGAAATAGAGCATGCACTTACATCTTGGCCATGTACAGGGAAGCGAGAGTATCCAGAGCCATCAAGACCTGTCCCTGCAGAGCGTGTTTCTCAACAAGAGTTGGAGCGGGAGGAGCATTTCAAGCAAGTTAGATTACGCCAACTGTGAGTGTTCCTAAACTTGACGTTGGTTATGTCATGCATTCAAGCGTTTAACATGATGGTGTTCATGCCATGCATTTAAGCAAGTCATGTCATGCATTCAAGCATTCAAGAGTTAGAGCTGGAGAGAATTTGGGCATGAACGGTCAAGGCTGGCTTGCCCCTTTTTTACCTTTAAGCCTGCTGGAAAAGAAAAAGAGATGTTTACGGCAGCCAAGAGTCCCCTTGCATTAAGGAAGGGTCCCCTAAGAAGTAAGCTAGAAAGGTACTCACTGAAGGGCCCTCAAACCTAAACTAGGCACAGCT
This sequence comes from Dunaliella primolecta, assembly GCA_914767535.2. Lineage (NCBI taxonomy): Eukaryota > Viridiplantae > Chlorophyta > Chlorophyceae > Chlamydomonadales > Dunaliellaceae > Dunaliella > Dunaliella primolecta. The sequence goes on along the minus strand of OU611757.1, from coordinate 2,009,648 downwards.
AGCCTAGGAGAAAGTCAAAATAAAGCTTATGGGGACCTGGAGGATTGTTGGCCATGCTCAAAAATAAAGCTTGTAAGGATCTGGGGAATTGTTGTCCTTGCTCCTGGACCCTCAGACTCTTCTTCTCCCGCTCTCCACCGCCACAAGCTTAGCATGAAACAAACCACACTGTTGCAACAAAATGACAAAAAAATTGGCTTGAGGACTGTGCAAATAACAGCATCGACAGAGGACTGTTCACTCTCTGCATGAGGGGAGATGTCATCTGCAGCCAGCTTTCATATTGCAAGGTCCTGTGCAGGAGATGTGTGTTCAACTCCAACCTTCCAGTATTTCTCGTAAGGTTTTGGGGTATGTAACATATTGGCTACACAGGGTGATCCTGACAAAAAACAGAGTAACAAGGTAGCCAATCATACCATGATTACAAGAGACACCTTTATAGGATAACATTTATTTCACACTCGTGCCCCATGTGGACGCCCCCCCCCCCACCCAATTCCCCCTCATGTCTCTGATCCTCCCTTTTAACCAGTTAAACAGGTCAAGTTGCCATCCAAATTTGAAAATGCCACTATTCATTGTCCTTGACCAGAATCTTAAACTAAGTTACCATCAATATCAGAGATGGTGATGGGCTGATGCTTCTGCTGATGATAATTGCACAACAGTGCTGGGTGCTGCTGCTTTGCGGCTGACCAGTTTGCTGTTGCCCTTAAGCTCCCACATGTTCTGGGTAGGAAGTGTGAGGTGCTGCTCTTCCAAGCAATCGCTTGCTCCTGTCATTCTTAATGAAGACTAATTTGCTGAAGCGCTGCCGCTCCCCCTCCGCGGAGCCGGGCACCTGCACGCTGACTATGCCTGTCAGAATCACCCATTAACTGAGTTTGCAGCGGAAGTCCACGTTGCTGGCAATGCTGGTTCAGAGCTCCGATGTAGACTTGCTGGTGCTTGCTGCTGCGTGGGTCAAGATGCGATAGGCATTGTCTGCTTCCTCACGGAGCTTGGTGCGTTCAATGGGGCAGGGAGCTGAGACAGAGAAGAAAGGACAGGAGACATGCTCCATACATTTTCCCCACAATCACTAAGTAATGCCTCCAGCTCAGTATCCTGTCCATGTCACCCTGATTGCGCCCCCCTGGGCACCTTGACCCCTCCTGCCCTGCTTTCTTAACCCACCATTCTGCTGTTTCCTGCTGCTCCCCCTCCCCCCTGCACTTGCAGGCACCGCCCTTGTGCTTGCATGGACAGCCAGGGGTTATGCTAATGGTGGTGGTGGTGGTGCTGCTGCCGCTCTTGGAGGAGATGGGGCAGGGGAAGGGCATTTGCCCTAAACACTCTCAGACTCCTTGTTGAACCCTTTAACTCGTTCACAACACACAGAAATTTTGGCTACACGAGGTATTCCCCAGCCAATTTCTGCACAGCAATTTGACAACACAGGGTGCCCTTTGGAATGCATGCAGAAAGATCCCCCTATATGCTCCCAACGTCTTAACAAAGATGAGTTACTCCCTACATAAAAAGGAGGTTGTAGTGATACCTACATGATATAACACTTTTGCTGCAGAATCCTTTCTGTATCCCTCTTTTCTTCCATGCAAGGATCTTTTTTGGTGCATGAAATAGAGGGTTGTGCTAAGCGTTTTGTCCTTGCAATGGCTTCCTCTCTCGTTGCTGCGCAGTAACACTGATGATGTGCTTATCCCTACATCAAAGGCCACGCGCGGCTACCAGTAGCTGGTGGAGAGATTGAACAACAGCTATTTTACCTGTAGATGGGTACAGAAAAATTGGGAGCTCATTCCTAGTGTCGCCTTGCGTCCCTTTGCTCTCAAATCTTTATGATGGGTGTGCTGGCAGTCTTTTGTGCATAATTTCATTGCGATGAGAGCCAATAGTACATTCTCATTAGCCTACAACATCTATATGATAGATGTTTTATATGTTAAAGTTTTTTTTAACACCTATGGTTTTCAAAGTTTGGCTCAATTATTTGTGAAAAAACGTTTTGGACCATGCTTTTGAGGAAGTGTTAAAGTCGTGTTTCTGGATGAAATGGTAGGTCAAGCATTTGCTACATTTTAGACGGCGAGTCAACCTTCTTTAGTTCACAGCAGTGGTGGTTGCTTGCATTATGCCCAGCTGGGCTCATGGACAGCAGGTTAAGCGGGTCATTTAAACCTTTCCAGTGGGTCTGCAGTTACTGAAATCAGTCAAAAACACTTTCCTCAGGAAGGCTGCAGATGACTGTTGATGTCGGTGACCATCATTCAAACCTTTCCAGTGGGTCTGAAGTTACTGAAATCAGTCAAAAACACTTTCTGCAGATGACTGTTGAGATTACCAACCTCATGAGAAGGTCATTCTATAAAGGACGTGGCAATTGTGGTCAAACACCTTAAAAGCAGGAAGGAGGTTTGCAGACAAACGACCCCTGTCTCCCCATTTTAAGTGATTCGTGTCAGTCTAAGCCTTTATCTGAGGCTGGTAAAATTGCACCCGGTGGATCTAGCCAACAAGGCCCACGCCATGGTCAAACCAAGATCTGAAAAATTGGTTGACTAATGTGTCATGACGAGAGTCTGCTGTGCCGAGAGTGTGCTGCAAGTTAGTTGAATTAGTTGGGCGGTTGACATTTACACCTGTGATTGAGCAGCTTGTGGCTGCGTCACTTTCTCAGCCTGATAAATGGCTTGTCAAGCTCTGTAGATGCCATATAGCAACTATCTTTCCAGATGCCCTCAGGTCAAACCACCATCCTGGCCATAAGACAGAACTTTGTCACAGGATCTTAGCCGGGGTGGAAGGTGGCAAAGATGGCATGGCCCATCGTAGACCTACAAAGGAGGGGGCTTGAAGACCATTTTGCTTGGTGTGGCAGGTGGAAAAATCCTGTAAAGAAAAACTGGAGGCTAGCCCTCACAGCCAGGACACCCTGCATCCTATCCCAGGGAGAGCAATTAAAATTGACCCTAAACAGGTACCTGCTAAAGATACGGATTAAACCATGTTGAGAAATTCTGCCCGGATACTAATCGCTTACCCTATCTTCAAGCAGCAGCTGTTAAACATGCTGGCACCACATCCAGACTCTGCACCCGTAGCCTTAGAAACCTAAACAGAGAGAATATGATGAATTTGCACACCATCCTACCTGGTGTAGGAGGTACTGTTTACACAGAATATACCAGGATACAGCAATGAAAATAATGGGCCTCCTATCACGTCAGAAGGCGCAACAAAAGCAACTTTCTGCTAAAATCAAAAAGGCCTACACCTCCAACGCACTGCTCACACCTCCCCACATTTTATCAGCCCTGCATGAAAGGTGCATGGTCTCCACAGAAAGGTTCTCCAACCTTGCGCCTTGCAGTACACTCCTCTCTCCAAACCAACAAACCAGTTGCCACCTTCATGCTCTTGCCACACAGGATAAGCTTCAGCTGCAACGCCTACATGAGTTGGCTGAACCACTACCCGGGTCTTGTACAAGTACTAGCCAAATTCCCTGATGGAGACATCCAATTCCAAAAGACTCAACACTGGTTCAATGCCATACCTAACCATATCCAACCTTTGTACCCCATGCAACTCATTGTTGCCTGGAACCTACTTGCCAGAGAGGTGGAGAGCAGGAGAAGGAGATTCCGGGCATCCGGGAGCATGGCAGACAACTCTCCAGATCCCCATTAGCTCTCTTTCTGGCTTTCTCCTAGGCTAGCTGTATCTAGTTTAGGTCTGAGGGCCCTAAATACTAACAGCAACTTGAACTGCTTGAAGCAGAAGCTAAATGATACCATACCACCCACTCTCCAAACACCTCTGTCAGTTCAGAAGCTCATAATCCACCGTCTCAACTTGCCAAAAAATAAATCAGCAATTCCTAATAGAATAATCCCAAAATCACCCCTTTGGGATAATTAAAACCCACCCTCCAGAATTGCCCTTAAACATCAGAAAAAAAAGAGCACGTAGGCAGTGAGAACACCCCTTACAACAAATAAGGAAAAGGAGACACACTGGCTCAAAGAGCCGTGAGTCTTCCTCACCAGCAAGTAAGAGGGAAGCTAGAGTGGATCTGGTGGGTTTCCAGAAGTACGCGGTCCCAAGGCACCAGAGTTATGTCGAGTGTCTTTGTTTTCAATGGCACGTCTGGTTGAGGTAAGTTTGTGCGCATATTGCACCAAGTGGGCATGGGGCATTCATGCTAGTTTGGTAGACCTTTGCGGGTCAATCCATAGCTTTTAAGATTGATCCAGGGTTTCAGATTAACATGTTAAGTGTCGCACGGGAATAGTTTACAATCAAAACGGCTCTTTGAGCCCGTGTGTCTCTCTTTCCTAATCTGATGTAGGGAGAGTTTTTTTCTGCCTACGTAGCTTTTCTTACAGTCAAAAACATGCCTACAGGTTCAGGATGACTTCCACCTGTGCATGCTGCCCATTATGTGGCAAAATGGACAGCATGAATCATAATGCCCTTTGATGTCTTCACCCACCAATGAATGGAATGCACACCGATAGGCACCATGTTTGCCTTAGCTCCTGTGTTGCTTCAGCTCTTAGCAAAGGCAGTTATGGCTCATCCCTTTTTGGTATGGACGCCTGCCAAAATGAGAGACTCCTGAGACAGGGCATACAAGTCCCTGAAAACATCTCCTAGGCTATCCCTTACTGGGTTTTCCCTACTGGTACTGGCTCCTCTGCCCGGCACCAAAGCCGCCCTGATGCTGTCTATGTGCGCTCCATCCCAGGCCGACCGACAAACATTGACCCTACTGAGATCCTTCCTCAAGACATGGACGTTCATTTTGTCAAGTTTAAATTCTGCCCTGATACCAACCCCTTTCCCACTCCAGAAGCTGAAACTGCCCAGCATACCAACACTATATACAGGTTAAAAGCCCGCAGCTTGAGGAACCCAACAGGAACAACAATGTGACCTTGCACATCATCTTGGTGTGGCAGGCACTATCTAAAATGATTTCACGATTAAACCACTTATCAAGTTGGGTGTATCCATGCAAAAAGCTAGATCAATAGCGTCCAAATAAAGTTGCTATGCTATCCAAAGATTAATGGCTATTATTAACAAGGCATGCACTTCATTTTCAGTGGACTTCTGGGGGTGGGTTTGCTGGGCGTGTGGCGCAGGTGAAGGAGAGTCCAGGCGTCCAGGAGCATGGCGGGCAGTACTCCAGATCCTCATTAGCTCTGTTTCTGGCTTTATCCTAGGCTGGTTGTGTTCAATTTATATTTGAGGACCTTATGGTGAGGCCCTTGCTTTCTTGCTAGTTAGGGAACCTTTCCTTAATGCACGCGGCTTTTTAAATGGCGTAGACTTTTCATTTAATTTCTTTCGCCCACAAGCTTGTTAATACTAGGCACACATTGAAACAAGATTACTCCTCACAGCCAGGTTCTGGAGCTGGGTGCTTTCATTAGCCCTGCAGATCCCTGTCATGTTAATTAATGGTTATTGCTCAATCATGGTTGTTTGGGTTGGTTACTCAGTTGGAGGTTATATTGCTGGAATGCTACTGTAGCAACGTGACATTGTGCCTTGGTTTAGAGAACTCTATACTTCCTGGTTTTCATTTGGGACGTGCTCAACTCCTTAAAGTGCCTGGGAGCAGATTAGATTGATGGTGAGCTAGCATTCCCTGGGGAGGGACAACGCTTGCAAGAGGCAGCTAGCAACCAGTGTACAGTGTGTATCTGCGCGCAATTGGAGCAGAGTATCAGGCAGAGAAAATTCAAGCCAGGTGGTCTAAGCAAGTGCACACCCAAAAGCAGAGGGAAGTGTTCCTGAATAGGTTGTTATGCAAAGGATCCTGATGTGCGTGCCATGCTCAGGCGGCCTAAAAAAACACATTGCACGCCCCTAGCACAGATTGTGTGGGATCCTTATTCAAGCGCCCATTTCTGTCCTCATGCTACAGCTCAGGTTGCTCGTGCGAGTGTTGCTTTGTCTGCAAAGAACATGGCTGTGCCTCTGGCCGTGACCATAACACTGAGGCCCTTCTGCGGTATGGTGAGCAAAATGTCTGGCTGCCTGCGCCGGATGAAGTTACCGCGCCAAAACGTGCTGCCATGCAAGGGCTTGTTGCTGAGCAGATTGGGAAAACGAATGAGCATGCTTCTCTGGGCTTTGGTTGTGTGGCTGCTCCTTTCATCAAGTACGCTACAGTGCTCTGTCCCCGAATGAGTGGTTGGGGCACTGAGCGTGTGAACCTTTTAAAGCCGTTCATTGGCCAGCTCTTCAAGTTGCTCTATGATAAGGCCTGCATACCTGATCTTTGGAAGCATGCAAAACTTACCCCTCTGTACAAAATGGGGCTACTCCTTGATCCGATCAGCTACCGCATGCTGGCTGTATGTGGAACTATGAACCGCATATATGCCAATGTAGTTCGCTCACTTGTCACTGCCTGGTGCACAGCATCAAAAAAGATCACAGACACTCAGTCTGGGTTCTATCCTGGCCGCAAGAAACTCCAGCATATCTAAATTTTGCGACACTTGCAACATGCAGCACGCACACTAAAGCCAGGGCAATCCAGCCGGTTGCATACTGCATTCATCGACCTCAAACAAGCATATGACACCATACCTAGACAAGCTCTCTGGCACCACTTGCAGCGCACCCGCATGCCCACTCCCCTTTTGACAATCATCAAGAATGACTGATGAATACATTTTGAAAGATGGAGAGGAGACTGCATCCAAACACTGGTGCGAAGCAAGGTTGCCCTTTGTCACCCCTGCTCGTCTTATTATCATGATTATTATTACGATATGTGAATGACATGGATGACCTTGCAGAAGGGTTGCGAGGTGCTGCCACAGGGACAGATGGCGTGCATGTGACACACATGCTGTACGCTGATGACTTAACATTGACTGCAAATGACCCAAGCGTGCTACAAACTATGCTGAATTGCTTGGATGTTTATGCACGGAAGAAGCACCTAATCATCAACAGCAAATTCAGAAGTGGTACACTTCAACTCCTCGGGGTATAATCTGCCTGTGTTCTCAATTGGTGGAGTGCCATTGGCTCATAAAGAGTCCTTAAAATATCCAGGCATGTTGTTCCACAAGCACATAAGCATAGCTAAGACTTTGGAGCATATTACTGGCTCTTTCATGGCTTCTGCCTGCCGGATTTGGCAGTTTGTACGCGAGCATGCACTTAGGGACAGACCGCATATTCCTTTCTGGTTGAGATAAAAACTTTAATCCCAGCTGGCATGTATGCAAGCCAGGTGTGGGGCACAGAGTACATTAGGGAAGGCAAGATATTTTTGAGTGAATTGCAAATGCTCCACATGACTCTCCTGAAGGGCACGTTGGGTGTTAAGCGTGCTACCACAAACTAAACCGTATTAAGAGAGTGTGGGCATGAGCAATTCCAGTTAAATTGGTAGAAGTCTGTGGCCAAGACAATGGCTTGCTCAATACAATGGCTACTCAATTCTAGTAGTGAGACACTAAGGAAATTTTTGAATGCTGACCTGCGCCTGCACTTATGGGCGCCTTTGTGTTGAACTGCTCAGAACTTGGAAGGTTTTCAACGAGTGCGGCACTGTGATTCTTTTATTGTGGCAATGAAGCAGGGGACACCTATTCCCATGCAGGATTTCACTGATGATGTGAGGCACAGATTGCGCGGTGTGCGGAGAGGTGTTGAGGGAGTTGACCCGCAAGAAACAATTAATACATTGGCAACATACCAAGCCCTCTTTGCTCTGCCTTTTGACTACAATGCCAATTCGGCTAATGCGGCGCTTGCATTTGGGTCTGCCTCCGAGTTACAAGTTTAGTTTGGTTTGGTTACAGGCACCTTTTGCTTCAGCTAAGCTGCCCTTGTAGGCAGGTACAGCTATGTAACCCTATCCTATCCTATCCTCCGAGGCAGATGTTGAGTCAACATGCCATGCAAAATGTCAGCCGATTTGGACTGAGAGCTCATACTTTGAATGTGGAAACTGCGTCTTGGGAGGATGGGTGTTACCCTTTATGCAATTGAAGATCATGCAGAAAAATTCAAGGTGTGATCCATGTTCTTTTCATGTTTAGGTACGAGGGCGTATGTGCTCTAAGGTGGAAGTGTTTTGGAGCTGTTCCAGATTTTACCAGGTGGTTTTTCTCTTGTACAAACTTTCTTGCGGCGACAAGTTAGCGTCCAAGCTGTACTTGATTTCCTCTTGCAACACAACAACAAGCTGTTCTTTTTTGTGTCTGAGCTTTTGGACTTGCTGTTGGCTGGCGAGGACCAGTCACAGGCTGATCAGCCGAACAGTCTGGCTGAAGGTCTCCATATGTAATCTATGATAATCAGGCTGAGAAAGCGACGCAGCCAGAACAGTGTTTTAACATCCCATGACCAATGAGAAGAAAAAAAGAAACAAGCACAGGCAGAGAAAACTCTCCCTACGTCAATTAAGGAAAGAGAGACACATTCGCTCAAAGAGCTGTGAGTCTCCCTCAACAAAAACGACAAAGACACAAGGATGATACCACTGTCCAACTAAACTAACTTGCAGCACACCTTTGTTACAGCAGACTCTCGGCATGACAAGAGCAAAGCAGAGGGAAGCACAAAACCTAAGAGTAAGAACTGAAGCAGCAAAGAAGGGAAGAGCAAAATCCAGCGCACTTGCATCTCAATCCATCAGCTTTGAGTGAACTTGTCCTTTGTTGTATGAGCTTCTAGCTAGTATTGCCTTTGGATTGGATTGGTTTGGTTACAGGCATGTTTTGCTTCAGCTAAGCTGCCTCCGCAGGCAGGTACAGCTATGTGACCCTTCCCTTCGTTGCATGGATATTGGCAACCCTGAACGTTACTCTCTAGAGCATTTTCTCTCAACCCAAAAGTAGCATGCATCTCAATGAGAGTGAGACATGTCTGACTCTGGTCTTGCATCACATGCCCAATAGCCCTTTCTGTATTTTTTGGTGGAGGGGACTCAGAGCTTTTCTGAGCCAATGCGTCTCCTTTTCCTCAATTGATGTAGGGAGATTTCCCTCTGCCTGGTAGGGCCTGCGCAGTCAGTCTTCTTTTCTTGCATGCTGGTTAAAAAAAGAAAGGAAGGAAGAATTGCATGCCTGTGGCCTGTAAGCCAGGAACTCAACGCATAAGAGTCACCCGCTTCATCTGCATCATGACTCCAACAAAGGCCTTCAAGAATGTCATATGAAATAGCATGGTAGATCAAGTACTCGCTTGATAGTTTCCTTCTACTCCCTTTCTCAGGAAATTCCAGATAGAACCAACACAAACGAGCTGCCCTAATGAGTCCAAGGGAATAAAAAAGGACCTTACCCCAATGATTGTAGCAAAGTAATGGACAATTGCTTCCAGGCTTCATACAGTCCATGACAAAGAGCATGATTTGGGTAACATTGTACGAATCATCCTCTTTTGCTGCATGAGAAATTGCTATGGACAGTAAGAAGGTAGCAAGCATCTGCAACACACAAACAGGTGCCGTCCATGCTTTCCCAACAAACCAAAAGCAAACAATTGATAGGAAAAATTAACGAACTTCACACTGCTTCTAGACAAGCAGATTATTCAAGTCAGATAGAGGGTGTCTTTTGCCTCCAAGCTGCACATGGTGATGGGATTGCACACCAGAAACACTCGGGAAGTGGTTTGTGCATGCAACAAGGAGAAACTTGTAGATTGCCGCCAGTACTGCAACACAACACCTTTAACATCACATTGCTTGCAAGCACCACCTCAGTGCTCATCCTCCTCATGGACGCAGTGGGGACCTGTGAGCATGGCCAGATTCTCCCTGCAAAGATTGTTCAGCAGCAGAATGCGATAAGAATGTCACAGGATATGCCAAGACTGCCATAGGAAACAATATGGCTGTCAAAGGGTAAAGCAAAGTTCACCGTGACTGCCATACATTGTTTATGCTGTAGGGTTGGTTATAAATTGACAAAATTCACCAGACATAATGCAATGCAGGGTTGCGTCCTTTGCCAGCACAATCCTATTGTTCAGCCAGGTGCGCGTGATTTCCTGCCTCATTGCTCCCTCCATTCCTAAGTATGCAGGACCTTTGAAAGGCTTTATCTAAGCAAATTTGCATACCTGGTTTCCTGCAGGACAGCTAAATCTCAAGCACATACCCTAAACCTTAGCACACACACACACACACACACACACACACACACAACACACGCATACACGCGCCCACGGAGGAGCAGATGCAGAGAGCCAAGGGAAAAACACGAAAACGCACAACCCAGCAGAAAAATGCACTAATTCTGCTACTTTTGAAGGCGTTGCAAAGCCTTTTGTTTTGCTAGCTTTCAAAGGAAGTTCACTTGAGTCATTGCAATGAGCAGCGCTGTGAGCCTGGAAGACTGCTGCAGCCTGCAGTCTAACGACTTATCTTGCAGTCCCATTCAGAAATAGCATCCTTGAGGAAATGCTAGGCATAACATCTTTATTTTTTATCGGGAATAATGCTTAGCAACGTCTTTCCTACAAACTCGCAGAAAACCAAAAAGCAAAATCTAAGGGATTGGCCTCTTGATCTTGTTCTTCTCACCTATTTCTCCCGCCCCAGCTTTGATCCTTTATCGCCAAAGTATCAAACTCAACACCTAGAAAATCTAAATTCGAGCGAGCCCTCCCATTTGCCATGCTGTGCGCACGGAGATGGCCATCAATTGTCTCAAGCACGAAAAGCCTTGCATGTATGCATTTTACCCCTTGTTCATGGAAGGCTGTCCATTAACGAGTACGTGAGTGTCGGATAAACGTCAACTTTCCTCAACCCTTGCAAGTATTCAAGAGAACCTCTGTATCCTTTTTACGCATCGCACACGCAAAACAGCTCCTGCTATTTGTTTCTTGTGGACAACATAAACAACACAATGCTCCCTGATTGCCTGTGCACCCCACAAACACCCCTCCTCATGCACATTTCATTGGGATGCGTTAACTAACGTTAAGTAATAAAGGGTAAAGAGGACAAAAAATGTCATCAAAGAAGCTCAGAAGAAGCTTAAATTGGCCCAAATTAGCCTCTGTGACCCTCTTTGCCGCTTTGCTAGACCCTCTCTACCCGACCCTATGAATGGCCATTGCATTTAACTCGCTCATAAGGGATTCTTGTGTTGCTCACTTGTAATTCTCACTGCTCACTACCACTCCATCCGGCCCTTTGTGCCAAGCCTGGATACTGTTTACTGGCCTTCAAGAGGCTCTTTGTCAGTGACAGTGACAAATTGTCACCACACTGAATCGCTCACCTATGTATCACTTCATCTGGCCCTTTGTACCAAGCTTAAAAGCCTGGATGCTTCTTACTGGCCTTGAAGAGGCTCTTTGTCAGTGACAGTGACAAATTGCCACCACACTGAATCACTCACCTGTGTATCACTTCATCTGGCCCGTTGTGCCCAAGCTCATGTTCAAACTCCTTGGCGGCCTTCCCCTGGAGCATGGTGCAGGTTGTGACAAGACCAGGATTGCCGGCAGAGGAAACCTAGTGTGCATCGTCTTTCATGCGTTTGCTGTTGCCACTGCCCAGCAGCCAGAGCGCTCCACTTGCAAGAAGACCCCAGATAGAAGTGGGACCCAATCAATGCAGTCCTTAATCAGCATGCGCCCCTCCAGGCAGCCAGCTGGAGTCTCCACAACTCCATACTCTTCAAGGACATGATCAAAGAGAGCAGACAGAGCAGAATCAGGGAAAGTCGACCCTGCACAAGTTTGCACTCATTTGAGGCAGGGAGCAGGATGGCACGAACTTGGAGGCACATAAAGCAATGTGCATGTGTCTGTACTCTCTGAGATTTTTGCGCATGCGCGCAAACACTTACATACACACCCGCACGCGCACGCGCACACACACACACACACACAAAGAAATACAGTGCTGAGACATAGAGCAGAGGTCCGCATACCTTTACACGTTCCAGCTCATCTGCGTTATAGTTCACAAGACCCCGCCCAAACTCGACGCCCTGCTCATCCAACAAAGACACTGCATCATGTGCAGCAAATTCCCCATCCACCTGTGGCAGAAGCAGAAAGAATGGATGACCCAAATAGATCCCCTGTAAGTTAACCACGTAAGTGAAGGAGAATGCTGCAGGAAAGCAAGAACTCAGTTCAACAGTGCAATCAGCTTTATCTTAATATCGTGAGGCCTAATGTATTAATATGCCAATACAAAGAAAAGCACCCTGTGACACCTGGAAGGATATGCACCGCTCTGTTTAGCACACTCCCTCCATACTAATGTGGGTGCACCAACGTAAAGGAAAATCCCCAGTGTCACCACAGACGTGGAATGTCTGGTGGGGAAAGGCTGTGGGAAAGGTAACATATCCACCGCAAACATCCACGCGCAAGGGCATTGAGGACCAGCACACACTACTACAGTTGGGCTGAGTAGCCCGTCAGGGCTAGAGGAAGGCCCAAAAATAGCCTACATAAGTGCATACTGCTGTCCTTTGATGTGCATAGAGAAAAAGACCACGGGGCATATTCCTTTGCAGCCCTCTTGGTCCAAGGCCCTTATTGCAGAAATGAGCACCTCGTGGTTGAGCATGCGCGTTTACAATGCACACCAGTACAAAAGCAGCAAACCAACCTCCTCTGCGTGCAGCCTTTGCAGTTGCAAAGGCCTCTGAGCCATTAGACATGCTTACCCGTGCATGCTGTCCAACAATGAACGCAGTGGAATCAGGATACAGATGGACCTCCTATGAGCACAACATACTTTGTTTGGGCTGGGGGGCTGCCTAGCCTGGCAAGGCATGTGGCAAAGAAGCAAGAACTCACCCTCATGATCCCAGCAGCAAACAAAGACTTCTTGTGCATCTGCACTGCACGCACGGCTCCCGCATCTAGCACTAAGGCTCCCCGCAGTGGCACCTGCAAGTACAAATTGTTCAACAAACGCATCAAGACGGAAATATAAGTATTATAGATGCAGTGTATCAAGGTGGGAAAGGCAGGAAAGCAAGCACCAATTATAGGCACAAGTGTATCAAGGCGGGAAAGCAAGCACCATTATAGGTACAAATGCATCAAGGCGGGAAAGCAAGCACCAACAAAAGATACAAATGCGTCAGGACGGGAAAGCAAGCACCAATAAAAGATACAAATGCATCAAGGCGGGCAAGCAAGCACCAATTATAGATACAAATGCATCAAGGCGGGAAGGGTACAAACATCCCTTCAGACTCTGTTCAAAGGACACACTGATCGCTTCCTTCACATCAACCTGGCTCCAGCGCTATGCCTCTTTGCCTGTGCTACCACACCGCGCAGTGCGCTATGCCACGTCACAAACCACTTGGCCGTGCCACCACTTCACCGTGCCACAAAGCACCCAATCCCATTCTCAGTGTTTTGACATGGCTTCATCAGGTATACTGGCAGGCAAGCAGCAGCGCTGACTCCTGGGGTGTTTTTCTCTTCCTTATTAGTTAAGAATGATAAGAGTACATCCCACCTGTGGTCACAAAGGCTAGACAATGCATACAATTGATACCTAAACCTAGAAGCCTTGATGAACGAATAGTCATTATGTTTGTTTTTGGACGTGTGCCTTCATAGATTGCTTCGAGATACTTGCACCAGGGCCAGATGCCTACCTATGACCGCTGCAGCTAAGCAAAATGTGGCTGTTTTATGCGATGCGCTGGATACGTGAACAAGCACATGACACTCTGGACAGATGGTGCATGCCGGTTGCCACCTTCACGCAGTACAAGGCAACTTACGCATTTTTGGTCCAGGCACTTACACATGCCAGCCGTCACCTTCACACAGTGCAAGGCACCAGAATGCATTCTTGGTCCAGGCACTAACATATGCCAGCCGTCACCTCCACACAGTACAAGGCACCAGAACGCATTCTTGGTCCAGGCACTTACATATGCCGCGACGACCGCTAGACACAAGACAAGCCCACCCAGATCCATCCAACAAAGTGTAACAATGACAGTGCCGCAGCAGGTAGGAGTAATTCAATTTCTACTAGCCATTTTCTACTAGCCAATGAGGAGCGGTGGCACACACATCACTGAATTCATTTCTTTGCTTCACAGGAAAATAATAGATGCTTTTTATGAACATGAGCAGCCATTGTTTCTGCCCTCTCAAAGCATCGGGCAGCAGATGGAATTCGGTCCCCTACTGCTTGCCCTCCAACACCTCAACAACACAATGCAGCAAAACAATACTCGACGCTCATTTACCATAAGCAGCCATCGTTTCCGCCCTCTCAATGCGTTGGGCAGCGGATGAAATTTGGTCCCCAACTTCTCGCCTTCTAATACTCTGGGTATGGCCTCCGGATTGTTGCTGTTGCATATTACCTGCATGCAACAGAGGGCAGCATTGTGCCTCATGCACGTACAGAGCAGCAAAAGACCTCACAGAATGACTCAATGTGCGGTGGCCCTTTGCCTACAATAGCATATGGGAGGCCATTGGTCCAGAAGGACCTGCACTGTCCAGGGCTCTACCACTGAGTGCCCCTGTCTGCACATAGGGTGGCTGTTGGCTCACTGAACAATTGGTGGCCATTGGCCTACATTAACATGGGGGACCATTTTTCTGAAGGATTCTGAGCTGTCCAGGAACCTCACAGAATGCCCCTGTAGTACAGAGTCTGTACATAGGGGAGGCCTACAGGAGCATTGGTGGCTATTGGTTTCGGGTAGCATGGGAGACCATCTGTCCAAAAGATCCTGCACTGTTCAGGGTTTTGTCACAGAATGCCCTTGTAATACAGAGTCTGTACGTAGGGGAGGCCATGGCCTACAAGAGCATTGGTGGCCATTGGTTTCCAATACGGGCTTGGGAGGCCATCTGTCCAAAAGATCCTGCACTGTTCAGGGTCCTGTCACATAATGCCCCTGTAGTACAGAGTCAGTACATAGGGGAGGCCTTTGCTGTACAAGAGCATAGGTGGCCATTGGTTTCCAGTATGGGCAAGGGAGACTATTCGTCCACAAGATCCTGCACTGTTAAGGGTCCTGCCACAGAATGCCCCTGGAATACAGAGTCTGTACATAGGGGAGGCCATGGCCTACAAGAGCATGGGTGGCCATTGGTTTCGGGTAGCATGGGATATTATCTGTCCACAAGATCCTGCATTGTCCAGGGTCCTGTCACAGAATGCCCCTGTAGTACAGAGTCTGTACATAGGGGAGGCCATGGTCTTCAAGAGCTTTGGTGGCCATTGGTTTCCAATATGGGCATGGGAGACCATCTGTCCATAAGATCCTGCACTGTTCAGGGTCCTGTCACAGAATGCCCCTGGAACACTGAGTCTGCACACAGGGGAGGCCTTTGCTTTACAAAAGCATTGGTGGCCATTGGTTTCCAGTATGGGCATGGGAGACCATCTGTCCACAAGATCCTGCACTGTTCAGGGTTCAGTCACAGAATGCCCCTGTAGTACAGATTCAGTACATAGGGGAGGCCTACAAGAACATTGGTGGCCAATGGTTTCCAGTATGGGCATGGGAGACCATTTGTCGATAAGATTCTGCACTGTTCAGGGTTCAGTCACAGAATGCCCCTGTAATACAGAGTCTGTACATAGAGGAGGCCATGGCCTACAAGAGCATTGGTGGCCATTGGTTTCCAGTATGGGCATGGGAGACCATTCGTTCAAAAAATCCTGCACTGCTAAGGGTCCTGTCACAGAATGCCCCTGGAGTACAGAGTCTGCACACAGGGTGGCCATTGCTATAAGAAATATAAACAAGAAAGCATTGGTGGCCATTGGCCTACTGGAGCATAGATGGCCGTCATTTGTAGGTGACCCTTCCAAGCCATCGATAGCATGGGAGACCATTTATCTGGAAAAGATGTTGCTCAGTGTTCCTGGATAACATGGAGGCTACATGCATGTTGACTGTTGATCAACAAGAGCACGCAACAGCCCATATGCCAAACGTCTAGACCTGCACATCAGAAACCCACAGGCCTGCAGCAACATGGATGGAGCGAGCTGCTTGCACTGAAGGCTAGCCTGTGCAGAGAGAAAAGGGACATGCACACTCCCCATGAAATTGGTGAGCAAAGATCCTCACCCACGCTCCAGATATCCAAGACTCAGCAGCCCTAGCACCGAGCGTCATCTGTTGGCCTTGAGCGGCCAAACGTCATAATGTGCAGGCTGTGATGAATTGCTGTACACCTTGAAGTTTGGTTCAATGCTCAGCCACAAATACAGAGCCTCCATATTGGCGCATGAGCACACGCAACTGAGTGCAAAAAGCAATGCTTTTAAGTGTGCTCAGGTGCACCAAGGCCTTGCAACCTCCATACTGTGGATGCATGACCTTCATCCATGACGTCCTCAGCCATTTGTTCCCAATGATGGAATAGATGGGCCTCAAAGACTGCTCAATGATGTGTCGGGGATGGAGAAATCCCGAAACAGGCATTTCAGGAATGGGCTGGAACACTCACCGAATCGCAGCCTGCAGCCATGGCAATACAGCTGTAGGCAATGAAGCTGGAGGTGATTCATGAAAAGGCTGGAGCACTCACCATGACACAGCCTGCAGCCACCGCAGCGCGAGCTGCTGCCAGTTTTGCGGCCACGCCCCCTGTGCCCCTGAGGGTGCCCTCTTTATCACCACCTAACCTTAAAAGAAACCTTTAAAGAAACTCACCATGGTGCAGCCAGCAGCCACTGCAATGCGACCTGCTGTCAGCTTAGTGGCCATGCCCCCTGTGCCCCATTGGGTGCCCTTTGTTTTGGTGTCTGCATTGAGGTGCGCAAAGTCCTCCACATCAGAAATGGGCTGAGCATTGGGGTCATCCTGCAAAATCGGTGGTAGACGATATTTAGGCAGCAGCTTACACAGTGACAAGGAACCTCAAAGCAGCACCGCTTTGGGGATGTGGTTTCCATTGATGGTAATATCATCTCACTTTTCAAATGCTACATAAGTACACAAGGAGAACGCCTGACCCATGCATGGTGTAAGAGGTTTGTTGCTTTAAAAGGAACAACGAGAGGAGCTTCCAAAAGGGCAGACTAAAAGTTCCAAAATTCAGATTATTTGCACTGCATATGTGCAAGCACACACTTTACTGACAAATAGGACGCTATACAAACCGTCATTGCAAAGGGTGGTAGCTGGCATGCAGGCCCCAATGTATTGGGGTGCTGCTGAATGCAAACTTAAAACAGACGCGCTTTGAAGCTATTTTGAAATTGCAGTTTTGGTACTTTGAGGCACGCTGCAGTACTTAAGGTGTGCGCCTACGGCGGGCAACATGAAACACAGGCGCATCTTTCGTTTGGTATGGAACAGAGGAGGGTATTTGATTTCAAATGATCTGGTAGGGAACCTTGAACGAGCCCAAACTGAGGATGAGCCAGTCACAAAACAGTTTGCCCAGTCAATAGGGGATTGGAGGTCCATGATTAACCGGACTGTTGTTGGCTACAGTGAGCCAAAAGCATCTATTGGCCTCCCATGCATGCCTGGAGGCACGCTCCTTCCCAACAATCATATCACTTTCAACAATCTGGTTGTTGTGTTTCCCAGGGATATTAAATGGTCTTGCAGGCCTCTCCTACACAGTTGGCACGATTTGTTGCACTCTGAAGCGGCTCTGCAGGCCCTCTGATTTGATAGGTACTCCATTCCATTGCATGCTTCAACCATGTCTGACATGGCACTCTGCTGCCAAGGTTGCAATGCAGTGCTCAAGCGGCTGGGTGCTGGTTTCACGCGTGTGGGATTTTTAAACAGTAACAGCAGGCGCATAACGCACCTTGGGGTTGGCAGTGTATAAACAGTCTACATCAGTCATCAGGAACAGCCAGTCTGCTTCCACCAGTGTTGCAACCTGCGCTTGGGGGAGGTAAGGGGGCATATTCAGCGTGAACTGCGCTAGCAGGCAACTACGGACAAAGCTAGTGAGCTCTGTGCTGTCTGCAACCCTACTGTGGTTTAGGGTTAAGGGTTATGCTACCCCCCCCCATTATGCCTGGGCTCAAGAGTCAATTTCCATTATTGTAAATAAGTCCTGATATAACGCATGGTTGGTGAGGGAAAGCATGGGAACGTCTTCTCGGAGACCCATCCACAGCAGGAGGGCTCAGTTGTTGCTGTTCCATGCACCTTGATCCGCTTCAGCTAAGCTGCCCTCATAGACAGCTATGCAACCCTTTCATATTCAAACATTTTCCCCCTGTGGTTCATGTTATGCTTGTTCAAAAACATGTGTACACACTGGCCTTTTGTAAATATGCAAACCCTCGTCACATATCCAAAGCACACATCAAATAGCACTGCCTTTTACAAGTCAGCAATTGTGAATGAAAACAGCTGACAGGTCATGAAGTACCTGGGCTGATAGAGTGTCATTGTCTCCAAATCGAAGCTCTCGGACTGCTACAGTGTCATTCTCATTCACGATGGGGATCACGTTGTATGTGAGCAGCTCCGCAAAGGTGTTCCGAGCATTTAAAAATCTGGGCAGGGAAACCAGCGAGGGCGTTTGATGTGGGGTCAAGTATTGCAGGGAGATTTCTGTGTTGTGCAAGTAGCCTAATATCTTCTATATTTTTTCAGGTGTACACATTTGAAGGCACAAGTTGAAGTGGCGTTTTTAATGGGTCGCCGTATAGAATAGGCCTAACGCCAAAACAATCTACCCTTTGAACTGCAAGTTGCGAGAGGGGCACAAAAATTTCATTAGTCTGCAAAAGTCAAGGGAAAATGTAAATTCGATCAAGCTTGGGGAGCTTGAAGCTTTACACATTAGTCGTGCCTCTTAAAATTGAACACAACTCCCATCTTATAGAACGGTTGCAGGCTAAAGCTGCTTGCATAACAGTTGACCAGCAAATGCTTCCTATCAGCTCACATCCTGTAAGGTCACCTTCCTAAGCAACACTGAAATGGTGCACGAGCATGCGTGAAATAGGGTGGACATGGGAGCTTAAAAAATTTTGAATAGAAACCACTGACTTAAGAAAGTTGAGTCCATCGCACTTACTGTTCACGATCTGAAAGGTTATCAAGCGTTAGCAGGACTTGGGCACAAACCTGCATGAACACAACCATGAGTTGATGTTGGTCATGTTTCGGTTGGGCAAAGAGGGCCCAAGAGCATTTAAGGCTATCTTTGGCCCTCTTTAATGCCTCTTTTGCAAGTTGCTCAACTCGGTTTACCCAACGCTCGTCATGGTCGATTCCATTATATGTGCAAAACCCTCTCTTAGCCAAAACCACTACCGCTGCACCCCTACCAAAATACTCAGGTGCTGGGATTCAGTTCAACCTGGAAAACCTCGGGTTGAGGGCCAAGCCAATCAGCCAGAGTCTTGGGCTGAAGGCCAACCCATTGTAACCCCTTGTAACCTGTAGGGAAAGGCTAGCAGTCAGCCGTTTGAAATGGCCTTTTGTCTGTGTTCAGAATCTAGAATTCTCTGGGCAAGCCTGTCCAGGACACTTGATGCCTTGAGCAGCAGCAACAACAAGGGCACATGCACGCACCAGGCCTAAGGATGACAGGAAGTCATCATAAAAGCGCATCAGGTGCCCTTGACCCACTGACGCAAGGGCCTGCTTCTTGGCCAACTGCTGAGGGCTGCAGCACAGTCAAAGGAACATGCACAGTGTGTGTATCTGTGTGTGTGCGTGCGCGCGTGTATCTGTGTATCTGTGTGTGTGTGTGTGTGTGTGTGTGTGTGTGTGTGTGTGTGTGTGTGTGTGTGTGTGTGTGCGCGCGCGCGCGCGCGCGTGCATTCATGTGTGTGGGTTCTTTTCGGTAGCCAACCGCTGTGCCACAGCCCAAGTTTGGCAAGCAATCAATGCAGTGGCAAAGAGAGTGTGCTCTGGCCTCAGGAGAAGAGGGGTATAAGCTTGTGTAGCTTAGTAGGCACTGTTAGACTTCTACACTTACCGTTGTACAAGGCCCAGCTTTTGGCAGCCCACACCCACGGCACCACTGGAAACCACAATAACCGCATAGCCTGGGGATTGGCATGTATTGGTATATGAAAAGAGTGCAATTTACTTGCTTGCTTGTAACTTCAGTGCAGTTCTGTGAGTAACAAGTTGGCAGTGTGTTTGGTAGTTTGTTTTATTAAGCAATGATGTCTTCCTGCCATGCTCTTAGACCTGTTTAATGATATGAATATAGGGTTCAAGATATGGGCGTTGGGGGGGTGGATTGAGAAGGGGGGGAGGTGGAGAAGCAGCGTTCTGTGCAACTTGCACAAGTCCAAGATATTTCAAGTAGCATTCAAGATGAAGAGGTGAGAGAAAAAGAAAGAATTATTTCTGGCACACAAGATACAAACATGTGCTACATGGACACTAGGTGCAGGCGCAACAATGGGTCTGGGCAGTTGTCCTGTGTCGCAGAAAAGAGGCACTTTTATCCTGATCAATTCTGAGCAACGGCTGAGTGACTGGAATCCAGACCTTGGTCATGCAGAGTCTTCACTGTCTCACAAATCCTTGCCAGGCTGCTGAGATTCAATGTCATCTGCTCCGTTCGCACCAAGCTAGATGTGCCC
The DNA here is from genome assembly GCA_914767535.2 of Dunaliella primolecta. Lineage (NCBI taxonomy): Eukaryota > Viridiplantae > Chlorophyta > Chlorophyceae > Chlamydomonadales > Dunaliellaceae > Dunaliella > Dunaliella primolecta. The sequence goes on along the minus strand of OU611757.1, from coordinate 1,989,094 downwards.
ACCTTCAGCACCTGTTTGGATGGGCGTGCAATGATCAGCTGCCTTACCCACAGATTACATGGGGATACAATGTTTATGCATGAGTCCACCAGTTCCAGACTACGTACCACAGTTGTCTTGGGAACCAAGGACGGTTTGTGCGGCTTGGGCGGTAGGCCAGGGCTGGAGTGGCGTTTGATATCCATTTTATTTACTGGTATTCTCTGCTCGGACAGTTTTTATTATTTAAATGTTTTACTCACTTCGGACTTTTGCTCAACATTAGCTGTCGAGCACAGTCAGAGAGGCAGTCCTTCAGTTGGAAGATGTGCACTTGGGATGTGATTTTTCTGACTTATCAGGAGTGATGCCCACGCATTAGCCCTTCGAATTCACAACACATGCTCCATCAACATGGGCAATTGCCCACGCTTGGCGCGATCCCGTGCAGCTGTGTGCGTGTCCAAGCATTAATCACCGTTCAGGGTTGATACTCCAACAACCCCATGGCCAGTGCAGGCTTCCCATTCACCAAGGAGCGGCAACGCTTAGAGAGGCCTGTGTGAGTGACAGGCCAAGTCAAGCTAAGTCAAATACCAAGGCGGATGCAGCTCACCTGCCCCTTTTCCCCTTGTTAGCAACAATGTGCATGAAATTTGATAGATGTCCAGGAGCTATGGTAATGCAGCAACCACTCACAGAGGAAAAAACCCAGACAGCTGGTGCCCTTTTGGGGGGGGAGGTGAATTCCATCTGTTCCCCTCATTAGTAACTGTAGTGTGCTCTTACTTGCGGGTAATTTCTTATAAAAGGTCTTATGCGCGCGCGCACACGCACACACACACAACACACATATACACACACACAACACATATACACACACACCACACACACACACATATACACACATGCACAATTTGTGCACTCAGGGGCCCAATCAGGTGGCGCTCTTCCCTGCGGAATGCCATTTATGACGTGCTCAGTGCCCGTCCCAATTGGGTGGAAACTGAGTCAGATACTGAGTGGGACTTTTTCTGGGCCGACAAGGGGTGAGTGCAACCTGAAGACAGCTTTCAGGTTTTTGGGATGCAGGCTAAATAAGGCTGTCTTGTGAACGGGGATTACCTGCATAGACAAAAGAGTTCTTTCGCTCTGCAGGCCAGGTAAGCACGTTCAGGTGATTGTACATTCTACAGGGCGTGTCATTGTTCATTGGTTGTTGCTTTGTGTTCTCAATCCTGACAGGCTTTGAAAAGTACCCTAGGTCGAAACAGTGACGATTTTTGTCTCCAGCAAATGCTGTCCAAGCAATAAGGTTACAGGTTTTTAAAGCAGAAAAGACTCCAGTCACAGCGACTAGCTAGCCTGTTCATAAAAAAGGAGTCAATGTAAGAAAGGATACAATTTGTTGCCAAGCAATTAGTCTGCTGGTTGTCGGCATAATTTGTTTTGGGATTGGAACTCCATGAATCATACCGTGGTGCAGTTCGGCCATTTCATCATGGAACACAGTCAAAAAAATGTTCAGTGGTTGGATGCAGGGTTGGATACAGGGTCCTCGGAGCACCCTCCCATGAACTCCTTTTTTTTACTTCTTTCAGGCTGCCTAAAGTTTGCTTTCCTGTCCCTGATGTGCCCTAATATGCTTCGCTATAACCATTCAATCACAAACGTTCAGCTCTGGACTCCAAATATTTTAGGGTGCCCTGCCATCCTTTGCCAAGAACCACCCTGCCTGGGCTTGTCCTTTCTGTTCCTCTGTGGATGCTGACCTTATGTCCTTGTTTCTTTGTCCTTTTCAGTTTTTCGTGAAGTCCAACCTCTGCAGGCACATGCAATTGACAAGTTTTTGAGGACCTGAACTTCCAGCTTTCCATGCGCAAGACGGAGAAAAATAATAATTGGTCAGAAGCTTGGAAAATGTTTTCCTGGAAAGAACAGAGGGAACTTATGGACTGGCCCCCTAGACCCCCCACCCCACCCCAACCCCCCCCTTCCTGTCCTCCTATCCAGACAATGAGGGTACCAATTTGCTACTTTTTTAATCCTCCATCCATTCTCTAATAAATTGCACTGAGAAAGTGAGTTGCAGCAGAGTTTTGGGGCAAAATCTGAGCAGCAGATGCCCTTGCATATCTGGCCTGCCAGGCACCCACAGCTGGCTTGCAAGTCCAGAAATTGCTTCCTAAATCATCATCAAGCAATAACACAACGTGCATTGTCACTACCCTGGAAGTTTGAAGCAATCTGCAGCATGCTCGCCTTCACAACCCCTGCTGTCCACACTTTTGCGTGCATGGCACTGACTCTGACTCATGGCACTGACCCCCCCTTGAAAATCAGATTTTGAATGGGTGCCAACCGACAGGCTTTGAAATCAGAAACCAAATGACATGTTCATAATCACGTCACAGTAGCCCAGGAAATTCTTGGGGGGGCTTAAAAAGCCTACAAATCCCCAAATGACCATTAATCCCAGCCCATAGTACTCCAATTAATAGCTTTAAAGAATAGAATCCAAAATGTATCATTCTTCAACGGATTGATGCGTGTTGTTCAAATTCCACAAGAACTCTACCCTCCTGAAATGATTATGAGTGGAGGGTGAAGGTGCCTTCACGTTGCTGTCAACAAGAGAGAGGAATGTCACAATTTTTTTTATTAGTGCACAAGGCCTTTGCCAGTGGCTACCTCTGAATGTCAGCGTGTGCCTTGTAGCCAGTCCCTCTCAATGTCCGTGCCATACAGTGTCAGCGTGTGCCTCCTGATGGCATTGACATGCCTCCAGTAATGAATGTGTGATGTGTTTTCTAATGGCAGCGCGCGCATTTTAATGGCAGTGACATACCTGCTGTGACAAATAAGGTCCGGCGGTGGCCTAAAGCGCTATACCGCGTATCACGCTATACAGCGCTATGTAGCGCAATGGAAGACCCTCATATGACGCTGTATGCTGACCTATAGGGAGTGTCATCTGTAAAAATCGCTATTGTAATATAATGCCAATGGTATAATGCTATATAATGTTGTATACCGCTAGAAAATGCAATGTATAGCGATTTTTGCCGCTAGATGCCAATCCTTAGTGATAAATGTGTGATGTGTCTCCTCATGTCAGTGATGTGCCTCCTAATGGAAGTGATATGCCTGCTATGATAAACGTGTGATGTGTCTCCTGTTGGAAGTGATTTGCCTCCTGATGGGAGTGATGTGCCTGCTATGATAGACGTGTGATGTGTCTCCTGTTGGAATGGATTTGCCTCTGATATCAGCGAGTGCCTCCTAATGTCAACGGATGCCTCTTAATGTCAGCAAATGCCTTTTTAGTGCTTTTTATTTTCAGCGAACGCCTTGCTCCCAATGTCCGTGATCCACCTCCTGATGTCAGCGAGTGCCTGTTGATATGAGCAAGTACTCTTTTCTTTTCAGCGAGTGCCTTGCTCCCAATGTCAATGATTTACCTCCTCCTGACGTTAGTGAGTACCTTGTCATGCCAGCAAGGACCTTACGTTGAATGTTACATGGGTTTTTGTGGGTTTGCATTGGCTATCCTACAGCCCAGATCTCTGGCTGATCGGTTGCTGGTGAAACATCCTCAACCAGCTTTCACAAGGTTGACAACTTGTAAACAAAACAAGCTACAGATGTTTGTGCCTAGCACCCACTGGAGAACATCAGGGACATGAGCAAGAAAATGCCTAGCCAAACATGAATGATGATGCAAAAGTGTTTATGAGGACTTGGTAAAGCACCTGTAGCAAACCTGGAGAGCACTCAGCAGAGCAACCTGGGTACGGCAACAATGCATGTTACAAGGGGTTGGTCTACAGGCCTGAGACTCTGGCTGATCGGCTGCTGGTGAGACACTTTCGACCAGCATCAAAAATTGAAACCAACTCTGATAAAAAGTTCGAAGATGTACGAGTTTTGATTTAGGAAGGGCCTTGCTCTCAATGTTAGCGAGTGCCTTGTTGCCATTCAATGGTTACAATGGGGATAAACCGGCAGCTGCAGGGGGTGGGCTGATAGGGTGCCTTGCTGCCGTTCCCTTTCATGCCGGTGGATTCACCATGAGCTGGACAAATTGTGCCTCAATGACGGCGCATCAACCAATGCCGCAAGCACTTTGAGCCCATGCAAGGGTGCTGGTCATAAACCTGCAGGTGGATCCACCATGAGCTGGACAAAATGCACCTCAACGATTGGCAGCGCATCAACCACTTCCCCAACCACTATGAGCTCACGCGCAAAGACCTGCTGATCAAAAACCTGAAGCGCGCCAAGAAGCAGCTGGACAAAGAGGTATGTGTATGTGTGTGCGTGTGCGTGTGTGTGCGCGCACGCGCAGACATGGATGCATTGTGGTAGGCATGTTTTGTCGTGTTATGTAGGTGCCTTCTGAAAACAAAAGCACGTCAGTGATCTCTCGAGTGGCGCCCCTCAGGAATGCCAACGGTGTAATGTGTTACCACGGCCACACAGTCCAATTCCTTGAGGCTCTGTAGCCCTTGGCATTAATGTGTGTGTGTGTGTGTGTGTGTGTGCGTGTGTGTGTGTGTGTGTGTGTGTGTGCAAGTGTGTGTTGTACTTTTGCACCACCGTGCAAGATTCATGAGCATCCTGCTGCTCCTGTCTGACTTGCTCCCACTGCCTGGCTTGCACTTATGAACACCGACGTGTTGCCCGCACTCATGAATGCCGATACCTGGCCCGCACTCATGAACACCACTGTTTGGCCTGCACCCATGAGCGCCACTGTCTTGCCTGCACTCATGAACGCCACTGTTTGCCCTGCATCCATGAACGCCACTGTTTGCCCTGCACCCATGAGTGCCACTGTCTTGCCTGCACTCATGAACGCCACTGTTTGCCCTGCACCCATGAACGCCACTGTTTGCCCTGCACCCATGAGTGCCACTGTCTTGCCTGCACTCATGAATGCCACTGTTTGGCCTGCACCCATGAATGCCACTTGTTGGCCTGCACTCATGAATGCCACTTGTTGGCCTGCACTCATGAATGCCACTGTTTGCCCTGCACCCATAAATGCCACCATTTGGCCTGAATCAACCATGAATCATGAAATTTCTGCCTACAAAGTTATCTGGCCTGCATGCATGAATGCCACTGTTTGGCCTGCACCCATGAATGCCACTTGTTGGCCTGCACTCATGAATGCCACTGTTTGGCCTGCACTCATGAATGCCACTGTTTGGCCTGCACTCATGAATGCCACTGTTTGGTCTGCACCCATGAATGTTGTTGTCAGGCCTGCGCCCATGGATGAAAAAATATATGCCTAAAACAGGAACTGACCTGCACCCATGCATTATGAAACTTCTGCTAAGTTACCTGGCCTGCACCTATGGAACCCCAGGAACGATATGCTGAGGCCGCGCAGTACAACTTCTTCCCCCAAACCTTCGTCGTCCCGAGCGAGTACCGCATGTTCGTGGAGGAGTTCAAGCGCAGCGGTGGCACATGGATCATGAAGCCAATCGGCAAAGCCCAGGGTGCAGGCATCTTCTTGTTCAATAAGCTCAGCCAGGTGTGTGTGTGTGTGTGCGTGTGTGTGTGTGTGTGCGCGTGCGCATGTGTGCGCATGTGTTTGTTTGTGTGTGTATGTGTGTGCATGTGCTTTCACATGCCTTTGCATTTATGCTCTTGCATGTTGCAACATTTATAAAGACCACTAAAACAGCTGGGCAGAATGGACCTACGGAGTTCAGACTTCAGTGGTATGTAACTCCCTGAACAGGTGATCTTTCACCATTAAAGGTACCACCTGTGTCTGAATGGCACACAGTTTGCTGAGTGGCAGCGTGGATGCAGCTGGTGGCATGATCTCACACACACACACAAACACATACACACGTGCACACGCACACACAGATTGCTGAATGGCGACGTGGGTGCAACTGGCGGCCAGATGCTGAGGTTGAGGAAGCCCCGGAAACCTACCTGGCGCAGCGCTACGTGGACCAGCCTTATCTTGTAAGTGTACTTGTCACGAGGACCTGCCTTACCTTACCTTACCAGCCTTGTTTGAGTGTGCTTGTCACAAGGTCCGTTCTATACCTTGTGAGTGTACTCGGTCATTCTGTGCCTGTGCGTGTTTCGCTGAAGGCTTTGAACGCTGCTCTTATGGAAATCGTACAGGCTGTGTGCTTGCATTCGTAGAGCTGGCCGATTCCATACATGTACGCCTTCTATTTCTTGATGCTCCTGCCAAAACCCCGAGATGTGCCAGAGGTGGACGCCTCCCCTATATTGCTGGATATGCTATTTCCCCGTTTTCTTTCTCAAATTTTAACCATGCCAACCAGTATTATTCCGTAAATCGTCATGTTCACCAAAAATTGATGAAGATCGGAGGGCCCCAGGTAACTCTCCTGGCCTCAGATCACCCCAAAAGGGCCCACAGCTCCAATCTGGGACTATTTAATGCTCCAAAATATTTTTGCGTGTGACCTCCATTTGCGTTACTAGCATCCTGCATATTCAAAAAAAGTAAGGAGAGGTCAAAAATTGACCTTTTCGGCACCTTTTGTGCTGGATTTTTTCCAAGGGAAATGGCTGAAATTCTGTACCTGACCAGCCACTAGGTCTCTTCACTCCAACCTTTTTGCAATGATATTCTTTTGGTACAAGGACCCCAAATCACTCAATTTGGTGCAGTGGGTGGTCAGGAATGGAGATTTCGTGGTCAAAAAGTAGGGTTCACGCCGCGGCTGATTTGACAGGGTGCCCCCAATCTTGGACAGTGAAATTCTAGTTCCTTTAACATTTTGCTTCTTAGCTTAGTGTCCAAGGTTGGGGGACCCTGTGCAATGAGCATTTTAACACCTGTTTTTTGGTGGGGAGTTGTCCAGGATTGGAAATGTGCAGCAAATCTAAACGGAATAAGCCAGACCTATGCATCTACCGTGTGTGGGCAGCGGTGCTCTGAATGGGATCTGATTATGCGTTACCTGGTTATACAAGTCAACACACATGGAATGTTGCTGCCTGGAATTGCCTCCTTAGGGTGTCTTCACAAGCCTAAGGCAGGTACTGCGAGGATATGTTGCTACCGTTACTTCTTCCTTGATCCCGAACCTCCACTCACTGTAGCATTAGGCACCAGCCTGTGTCTCCACAAGCACATGTGCCCTGCGTGCATGCACTTTAAAGAAGAAGGAGAGCCATGTTTGGATTCCCAGCTTCTCACTGGCTTGCGCTTTTTACACTCCTTGATACCGTACCTCCACGACCAATTCGAAATTTAGTTAATTACGGAGCATTCGAACTCCAAAATTCGAAAATTTCTAATTAATTGTTGTCTAAGCGTTCGAACTCCGTTCGAATTAGAAATTAATTAATTTCGGGGCTGAAAGGGCGATTGCTGAAAATGGCCTCTCAGGCCCCCAGCTCAACCTCCAACCCCTTAGCTAAGTGGCTGAAGCCTGTATCTCCCACCCAGCAGCTCCTAGCGACCCAAAAAAAGCTTGTCATGGCCCAGGCAGCCAAGAAGGGGCAGCCAGTTAAGCAGAAGAACCCCGTGGGGCGTCCTCCAGGTGACAGCTCGGTTGATGTTGCATGCATCCTCCAGTGTATGGGCTCATTGTACGACAGTGACAGCTTATGGATTGCTGAGGGTTGGATGCTGATGGTGAGGTGTGCTCTTTCCAGGGAGCAAAAATGAGCCCAAGCCCCTCCAGCCCCCAGCCCCTGAGCAGCAGCATCAGCATCAGCAAAGCTTCCAAGCATCATCATCATCAGCAGCAGCAGCAGCAGCCCTTACAGGAGATTCAAATTGGGTTCGAACTGAGAAATTAATGCCAGCCATGAGCCAATCCAACCCCCTTCGAATTAAAATATTAATTTCTGGAGACCCATTCGAACTTCATTAATTAATTATTTTGGGGGGACCATTCGAATTGGTCGTGGAGGTACGGTATACTCACGGTAATTGACAGCAGATGTCTTGAGCTCTTCTTGAAATGCACAGTTATTTTATCCAAATTTACACAAAGTGGAGCCACTAAGAGCCCATAAGATCAAGGGAATTTGAACCCAGGTTTGCTCCATGCCTAGCAAGGATGCCTGAGCGCACCAGCCCTCCTTGTTTATACGTATTTTTTGCATCAAGGGTCCTGCAAGCTTGTTTTTGACAAAGGGACTGCATCGGGAGTCCTCTTTTCTTATTTTTGATAGGGTGTAGTTCTGCTGCATACTTGATTATTCCTTGTCTTTCTCTCATGGTTGCTGACGCATTCTCTTGATGAAAATCTGTCCTTGCTCTCAGGTGGGCGGCAAGAAGTTCGACCTGCGTATTTACGCACTGGTGGTCAACTACTCCCCCCTTCAAGTTTACTTGTACAGGTATGCTTTCTGTCTTCTCCGCTTACGTGCCTGTGCTAGCTTATGCAAGCACATGCTCGCTCATGCCTGTGCTTGCTCAAGCCTGTCCTAGCTCATGCAAGCTCATGCATGTGATTGCTCATGCCTATGCTTGCTCATGCCTATGCTCACTATTGCAAGCCTCACTGTGATCCTTCAACCTGCTTGAAAAGTGTAGCTGGTTGATACATGCATTAGGTCATCGCTCAAGCTGATGCAATGCGCTGATGCAATGTGCTGCATTCTGCCATTGCTCTTCTCTAAGCACTTACCCACAGACGTTTTATTGAATGCAAGCCTGTCGTGCATGCATGCGACTTTTTTTACTTCAGAGTTGACATTTGTGTGAATGTGTGTGTGTGTGTGCAGGAGTGGCTTTGCGCGATTCACCAACACGCGCTACAGCTCACGCAAGGAAGATATCTGCAACTCCTACATGCACCTCACCAACGTCGCAATCCAGAAACACGCACCCGGCTTTGATTCTTCTAAAGTGGGTACTTGCAGCTAAGTTCCAACTGTTCCTCATACAGCGCACTACCACTGCTGTTAATGTCAAAAGAGCTGTGCCTGCTATCTTTCAAATGCTCCTGGGCTGAGAAATTGCCGTGTGCTGAACGCATTTCAATGTGGCTATTGCGGTGAACAGTGCTCACAAGTGTGCAAAAACATATACGGTACTCCATTAGACAGCACCGCACGCACATACTCCACCACAACTGCATTAGACAGCATCACATACTCTGTTAGACGGCACATACTCCAATTAGACGGTACTGCAAGCATCGGGACTTACAAATGTAGTCGTCGGAGCCAAGCTCTGCTGTGGCCCGACACATACATTGAAAGAATTTGTGTTAAAAGTTGTGATAAGTAGAGGAATACAGCAAGTTTGCACAATGTACGCCTGTGTATCCAGGGCATGAAGTGGTCGATTCGCAGCCTGCGCATCTTCATGGAGACCCGCCATACTGCTGACGGGGCCCATGAGCTGTTCCACAACATCCAGGTGCGTGCCTTGAGCACATGGTCACACCATCCATGCCAACAAGCATTTGATCATTTACCTATTTGCATCTGTGGGGGAGCTCAGTGCTCTTTACAGCCACAATATTTTCTGTGCATTGCTAGCATGTATTTTGCAGTCATTGCATTTCATCAGGGGGGGTGAAACAGCCTATATTGCAGGACATGCTCTTTCTCGAGTTTCTTTCTCAAATCTGACCAAGTCAGCCATTACATATTCGTAGAAGTATTACATTTACCAAAAATGATGAAGATTGGAGGGCTCCAGATCACTCTTCTGGCCTCAGATTGCCCCCAAAAAGCTCACAGCTCCACCCAGGGACCAATTCCCACTCCAGACATGTGTTAGTAATCACCATATGTTACGCTAACATCCTGGATATTCAAAAAAAGGAAGGAAGAAAGAAGGTAAAATGTTGGCCTTTCCGGCACATGTTGTGCTGGACTCTCTCTAAGGGAAATGGCTGAAATTCTCTATCTCACCAACCCCTGGATCTTTTTGCTCCATTTCAATTGTGATGAGGTCCTTTTTAAATAAGGACCCCAAATCACCAGAGCTTACCCAATTTGGTGCAGTGGGTGATCGGGAATGGAGATTTGGTGGTCAAAAAATAGGATTCACACCGAGGCTAATTTGGCAGGTTTCTCTTAATTGGCACCTTTAAAACCCAAGTTCTGCAGACATTTACAAGGAAACCAAGCTTGAGAAGTGCCAGTTGGGGGGCACCTATGCAGGGAGCATGCAAAAGACAGGCAAATTTGGGCTCGGATAACCACCTCTGATAGTTTATGTTGTCTTTGTCTGGATATGAGTGAAATTATTAAAGGATAAACGGGGTACTTCAATACTTAACACAGCCAGCTCCTAGTATGCCTACTTTTATTGATTTGATCAAACTACCCTTGTATGTGAACAAGAGGGGCCAAAAACAGTGAGGCACAAGTTCAAGCTCATTTTTCAGAACTACAATAAGTCAGTCATGGTCGCATGGAAGCTGTTGTCTCCTAGTGCATCATTTAGTGTTCTGCTTGCTAGAGGATGATGCCTGGCATTGCATGATCCAGCATTAATGCAGCATCATGGTTGCAACAAGGCTGGGTGGGTTTGGGCACTCATGGCATTTATTGCGCGGCACCGGCGACTGATGTGCTCCTCAAAACAAGATGCTGTCTCTCAACTGGCCTTGGTCCAGCTCTGAAACCGATATGTTTCTGAAAGCAATGCTCTGTATACTCTGCATTAGTACCAAAGTCTGGTAGTAAGAAAATTTTTGATTGAGGCATTGACTTTCCATTCAAAGCCAGTGGGTAAAAAATTCGACTGAGGGTCTTTCCTGCGCCATCTTTGCCCCCCAGAACCTCATCATCCGGACCTTGCTGGCAGTGCAGCCCGCGATGATCAATGACAAGCACTGCTTTGAGCTCTACGGGTAGGTGTACTCGCAACACTGCAAGGATATCCCTTAGAATGAGTTGGTTTAATGTGCTGGTGATGCTGCCAGCAATGACCAATGACATGCAGCGAGGGATTTCTTTGGGAAGTGCCCAGTATGCCTGCCCTTGAAGCATCCAATGTTTCCCGTATGCCGCCTATGGGTCATCCAATATCTTCCTTATGCCGCCTATGGATTATCCTATGTTTTATTATTGTCGCCTATGGAACACCCTATGTTTTCCTCGTACCGCCTGTGAAGCATCCAATGCTTTTATTATGCCGCCTATGGAAGATCCAATGCTTTTCTTCTGCTGGCTGGGTTTCCAGCTTGTGCTGACCAGGCTCCTGGTCCCAGCCTGGGAGCGGGCAGCAGGAGGAAAGTCCTGTGCTGAGCATGCTCCTGGTCCCAGCCTGGGAGCGGGCAGCAGGAGGAAAATCCTGTGCTGACCAGGCTCCTGGTCCCAGCCTGGGAGCGGGCAGCAGGAGGAAAATCCTGTGCTGACCAGGCTCCTGGTCCCAGCCTGTGCTGGTCATGCTCTTGCCCTTGGTGGCTGCTATGCATGCTTATGTGGCAATGGCTCTCACCTCAAATGCTCAACTACTTGGACATGGCCAATGGTCCAGTGCGTTTTGAGGTGGTGCTTGGTTCTGCTGCAGCCTCCTGCTGGTGCATGCAGCATCCCACTCAATCAGGTACTCCTTAAGGTGGCAATGTTGTCGATGCAGTGCGTGCCATCATCACCATCACCAAATTTGCTTCCATGCTAGGTTGCTCTGGCAGGTCCTCCCCTGGACTGTGCAAGTCCTCCTGCTGTGCGCCTAAGCACATGATCTTGACTTCTCAATTCATTTCTCATTTCCTCCAGGACTATGCAAGCTGCAGCTGTGCACCCAAGCAAATGATTTTGAATTTCCCATCTATTCCTCATTTCTTCCCCTGGACCATGCAAGCTGCTGCCCTGCTCCCAAGCACACAATTTTGACTTTTCAATTCATTTCTCATTTCCTCCAGGACTATGCAAGCTGCAACTGTGCACCCAAGCAAATGACTTTGAATTTCCCATATGTGCTCCCAAACACGCAAATCTTTCAATTTATTTCTCATTTCCTCCAGGACTATGCAAGCTGCAGCTGTGCACCCAAGCAAATGACTTGGAATTTCCCATCTATTTCTCATTTCTTCCCCTGGACCATGCAAGCTGCTGCCCTGCTCCCAAGCACACAGTTTTGACTTTTCAATTCATTTCTCATTTCCTCCAGGACTATGCAAGCTGCAACTGTGCACCCAAGCAAATGACTTTGAATTTCCCATCTATTTCTCATCTCTTCCCCTGGACCGTGCAAGCTGCTGCTGTGCTCCCAAGCACATGATTTTGATTTTTCCACTTGTTTCTCAATTCCTCCAGGACCACACAAGCTGCTGCTGTGCCCCCAAGTACATGGTTTGAACTTCTCCATTTGTTGTCCAACCTCTCTAATTTCCTCCATGCAAAGTGCTGCTGTATGCCCAAGCACGTGCTTCATGATATTTGCCCCTTCTGAAGCTGCACCTAGATCAAGAGAGAGGAAAGAGGGAATTGCTGAGTCAGTAGAACACCCTGGCATCGATCAAGATGGGTGACCATGTCAGGGAAGGCTTGCTTGTTTTGCATGTGCACTGCTCCATGGTAATGTCTGCTCGTTTTGCATGTGCACTGTTCCGCGGCAATGTCTGCTCGTTTTGCATGTGCACTGTTCCACGACAATGTGCATTTGTATTGCATGTGCACTATTCCATGGCAATGTCCGCTTGTTGCATATGCACTGTTCCACGGCAAGCAAGGCATCCTCAGCTTTGCTGACCTGCCTGTGCCATCGCAGTTAAGCGATCTCTGCAGGGAATGCCTGCACTGTGCAAAACAGCTTTTGTCCCATGGCATGGCATCCTCATCTTTGCTGCACTTACTGCACCATTATAAGGCCTGCAGTACCCCTAAGGCCTGCAGTGCCCCTATTGGCCTGCAGTGCCCCTATAGGCCTGCAGTGCCCCTATAGGCCTGCAGTGCCCCTATTGGCCTGCAGTGCCCCTGTAAGGCATAGCTTGGCTTTGCACATTCCGACATACTGTACAGCACAGCATGACATGACACATTGACCTATTGTAAGGCACTGTGTGACGTGACACATTGACCTATTGAAAGGCACAGCGTGACGTGACACATTGACCTATTGTAATGCACAGCATGGTGTCACGCATCAATGCATTGTAGAGCACAGCATGATCCGACTTGCATGCGATGTATGTGCTCTGAATTTGCAGGCAAGATGCCCTCCGTGATGCTGTGCTAAAGCTCTGGCAAATCATTGTGTTTTATCATCACTTTGCATCATATCATTGTCCAACATATGTAGGGATTGGCGTATAGCGCTATTTGAGCCCTACCCATAGCGCGGTATAGCGTTATATAGCGATATAGCGCTATATTGCGCTTTATGAAATTGCTATATGTCGCCAGAACTACCCTTCGCGAATCGAATCTCGGCATCAGACTCGGCAGGCTGGTGGGGCACCGTGCACAATGCTCCCTTGCAAAAAGCGAAAGTCAAAAAGCAAAGCTGTTGAGCTCTGGCCGTCATCAGGCCATAATATAGCGCTCTATCTGCTCAGGCCAAATGACCTACTGCACTGTAGGTGTACCCTTAGTTGCCCACCCCCTCATGCAAAGGCTATCCCCATTGGCCCTTCCCTTATCTAATACAAGACAGGCCATGATAGCTTGTGTGTGTTGCCAATATGTGTGCGTGCCTGTGTGTGTGCACGCCTGTATGTGTGCGCGCCTGCATGTAACAATGCACGTGTGCGCGCCTGTGTGTGCCTGCCTGCCTCTCTGCGTGTGTGTGCCTGCCTGCCTGTGTGTGACTGCCTGCCTGCCTGCCTGTGTGTGTGTGTGTGTGTCCCTGCCTGTGTGTGGGTGTGTGCGCGCTTGTTTGCGTATGCGTGCCTGCATGTTTAAAGCATGTGTGCGCGCCGATGTTCGCCTGCCTGGGTCCTTGCGTGCCTGCCTGCCTTTGCGTGTGTGTGTGTTTGTGTGTGTGTGTGTGTGCATGTATGTGCATGTGTGCGTGCCTGCATGTGTTCATGCACTTGCATGCACATGCGTACATTTGCGCATGCATACTTGTCTGTCACGCATAAGCACGCTCTTGTGAATGTGCATGCTACAGCACATGCTGCCTGCGCGTGTGTGCCTGTCTGTGTGTGGGTATATGTGTGTGCGACATACACATAAGTA